>JALIGW010000028.1:3712500-4087500 GCA_023053685.1 Diadophis punctatus similis | reverse complement strand
ATTATTTTTATATTATTTTTTATATCATATAACAATATGATGTCTTTATTTAGATTTATTGGATGCATCATGGATTCATTTGTAAAATGGTGTTCTAGGAAACAAACAAATAACCCATTCCACAGATGAGAAGAAAATTCAAAACAGCCTGCACCTCGGAATCTTTATTTATATAGTAACATTGATTTGTCCCTCATAAAAACAGCATATTTAATATGAAACAGAGTCTGCTAGCTGATTCTATTGCCATGTGAATTATGAACAGAACTGAAACTGTTTTATTATGGAACACTGGGTTAAAATACAATTTCTCTAAAAGTTATAGATTTATTCCAGATATTTGTCCATAGAATTATTTCTTTATTAATTAAAACCATCATGGTTTTACCGATGAAATTAGCATTCTACAGAAATTGGAGTAATCTCATCACAATGAAATCATTAAAAAAAATAACTTACCAATGGATCAGGATTTTGCTGGTTCCGATGCCCCAGTTTTTTCTCCCTTATGGTTTTTTCTCCCTTTTATTATAAAACTCATGCATTTTAAGGAATAGGTGCAGGTAATATGGAAATGTGCCTATCTACATTGCAGAAATAACTGGTCATAAACAATCATCTTGCATTAAGTGTGTAAGAGAAGGAGCCATGCTTTCATGGATTCCCATGTAGGCAGACATAAAGAGTTCTGGGTTGTGTTGAAACATTTGCCAGGATTGTACAATGTAGTTTTTGCAAGTAAAACTTCTCCAGAAAAAGACAGTCCTGTAACCAATAGATGTTCTTCCTGTAGTCTGTTCATTAGAAATGGTTCATATTCTGAGCAATCCAGGCCTCAAAAAAATCAAGTCAGTCAGATTGACACCATATTTTGGTTTATTATTATCTTGCAGTGGCAAGCATAGCAAACTATCTTTACTTTGCTTTGTCTCTTTAAACTGTAACTGTTCCCCCTTATACTCTGAGTAGTTACTTGTATGTTATTATATTGTTTATAGGTATCAAAGCTAATATTTGCTTTCAGGCAATTGAATCAAAAATCTAACCAAACTGTTATGATTAGGAAGATCTGCTTCACTGACACCAACAGACAGAGAAATAAAATAAAATAATAAAATAAAACCCAAATGATGGTGCTTAGTGATGAGGGAATGGTGATGAGACTTGTAAAAGGCATGATTCTGAACTCATATTGTGTGTTATTTTCTTAATGCATGTCAAAGTTATAAGTATGCTCCAAGACTATTGTTATGATGTTATTTTTCCATTCATAGGGAGAGCACTTGGTGGAACTGTTGGTTTTCAATGCAAATCCATTCTGTAGTTTGTGTTGCCCGAATAAAAAGGATATTTCAGTTTTCCTAAACACACAAGCTTTTTACTTAGAGGTATTAGTCTAATTCAGGGGTTTGCAACCCGCGGCTCTGGAGCTGCATGTGGCTCTTTCATCCCTCTGCTGTAGCTTCCTGTTGCTCAAAATATGCGTCACAACCGCCAATGTGCAACACTCGCCGACACGTGATTTATTGAGCTTTTCGACCCATCTTTTTTTTTCAGAGTTCAAAATGTTTTTGTTGCATGCAGAAATAAAAATGTGTTTTCTCGGTAGCAGGTCATTGATTTTATAAATGCAACACACTATAGTTTTTTTATACATAGCATAAAGGTAAAAAATGGTATATGCAGTGTTATCTTCATTTTAGACGGCAAAAGGGTTTTGTGGCTCCCGGTGTTTTCTTTTTTGTGGGAAACAGGTCCAACTGGCTCTTTGTGTGTTTAAGGTTGCCAACCCCTGGTCTAATTCAATGATTTTTCTTCTTCTTGGCTTCTTGCTTCTGACAAAAGGTTGCATAACTGAAACACATCATGAAACCATTTGATAAGAGTAACACAAGAAAGCACACAGCAGTGTCAATCAATATACTTTGCTTAACATATCTAAATATATACCCAAATCATCTCAATCATGTATGAAATAATAGATGGCACTTGGGTCTCAGGTAGCGAGCGTGGTAATATCATGTTTTGTTTTGTTTTCCAATTTTCTCTCATTGTTTGCAGTTACATTTTTGTAAAGTTATTTGTCTTAAATTTTCAGATTAGGAGTCTTATGGGCATATTTGATTTGATTCGTTACATCCACTACAACAGATACTGGCAAAAAAAACCAAACAAACCACCAGAACCACAGTATCAGGACAAACATTAAACCTTTTCCAATTAGAAAAAAAATCTTCTTTTAACTCTCTCCATGTCTTCCTCTCCGCCTAGGTTCTTTCCTCTTTCTGTTCTGAATGCCATGTTGGAGTAGATCCTGCTTAGCCTCCAATCAACATTTCAAGCACTGGGATCATGTTTGATATTGTCAGATGGCCTGGAAAATTAAAAACCCAATTAAAGGCTCAGCACGAGGGTCAGCTCTTCTGCATATCAAAAGGCTTCCTCTGGCTATTCTGTTCAAATTGTATCTGTTAACAGCTCACTTTGCAGAAAGTGAAATAGCACAGCATTTATGAGTAATAAGTACCTTCCAGCTGATACATTTCAAACATAAACCACTTTCATGGCCCCGGCAAAAAGTACAAGTCATAATCAAATTGTCAATTTTTTCCTGTGAGATGCATAGATCTATTGTAACTGTGATTGTTAAAGAAGGAAATGCATTTTATTCACATGTTGGGAAAAAAGGATGCACAATTTCCCTACAATTAAAGATTTTTTTGTCACATTTTTACTGCCTTTCCTTTACATTTCTAAATAGTTACTATAATTGATTTTCGGGTTGCATTCAATTTTTTTTTCTTTTTGTAGAAGAATCATTTATAGTTTTTATGTAGTGGAAGAAATGGTTGAAGTGAATAGCATTTTTGTTTAGCTGGGGTATTAATGTTCACCCAAATGTTTATAATGTGAATGTGCAAAGCACTAAAAGCTTTCGAGCGAAATGCAAATTAGCAGAGCACTCAAATGACATTTTTAGAAGGAGTTTTCATCCGTCAATGTGGCATAATATTAAGTCAAACCGAAGTCACTACTTCCACGACTGGCCATTGGAAGAAAAAAAAATGTGTAAGATACTAGGCTTGGCAGAAGAGAAAACAAACTACATAAATATTTTTCATCATATTATATTAACCAACCAGCTGCTTCAAGATTCTACAAGTTAGCATCTAATGTATCCCTTTACAATATATTTTGAGCATACGCAGTGTCAAAAATCTAAATTCCTGGGTTTTATATAATGCATTAAGGTCCACATACGAGATAAGAAAGATTTTTTTTCCAAACCCGTGTCATGTGATGTAATAGCAGAAGCCCCTCTCAAAAGGGGAGGGGGAGGAATTCCAGGAAATGTTATTATTGATAATGAAGAAAACCATTACTTTAAAACAGAGGGGTTTATTTTTAATGTAACATTTTAGCCTAGTAGCTTTTTTCCAAATAAAGGCTCTTTTGATGAAGCAATTGATATTAAAAACTCAGAACAACAAGTAATTGACATCTAGCAGCATCAGATCAAAATATTAAACTTAAAGGTTCTTATCTGAAGATGTTACAAAGGAATCTGAAAATAGACATTTTCTTGCCTTCTTTACCTTTCTTTAACAAGATTTACATTTTGGACCATAGCTATTTTTGTTTAACTGTTTGACAGGCATAAAGCAGTTAAACGTTGCTTTCAATTTAATTTGATGTTAGTAATTTATGACTTAATTATAGTTTGTTATTTTGGAATGTTTTCAGATTTGACTCCCAAGGACCTTCAGTTTGAACAGTAGTATGCTTGTTTGGGTGGAAGTAAACCTTTATTGGAGCTTCTCTACAATTAAGCCTGTTTAGAGTGTAACCTTGCAACCCAACCCTATACATGTTTGACTAGAGAGGCAATGACATCCACAACAGGAGGGATCCATTGTCAGTACTTTGAAAAACAGACATATCTAAAATTTGTTTCCCTGATGCGGAGGCTGGCTGGAAATGGACATAAAATAAGCTATCCCCAATGTTGTTCAATGAAATCTTTGCATTGCACCAGAGCCCATGTGTATTCACACTGATATCTGGATTGCAAACTTACCTGTTCTTATGATGTTTTCATATTGTTTCTAAACACATTTTTGCTATGGCTCCAAAACAAACAGAGACCCTCTTCCATTTTTTTCCTCCTTATGTCTCAGACTTTTGAATGTTTAATAGTGTGAATATTCCTCATCATTTGGGACTGTTTCAAGAAAAAGACAAGAGTGATTAAAAAAAACAAAAGGTAAACATTTCCAAATTGCTTATCTCTGATATCTTGATATAGTACCAGATACAGCTCTCTCCTAATGTGATGGAACAATTGTGATTTTCTGTTTTATGTCTTTTTTCAACAATAACACTGCAAAATGTTGACTATAACATTTCATCATGGCAACTTTGGGATTAATGGAATTGCTGACAAACCCCTTTGCCAACGTGCCACTCACGGGTGCCATCATAATGACACCCAGAGAGGCTCTAACTTCTTCACATGGAAGGCTAATTTATTGCATATTAATAGGCACTTTAAAATAATTACAGGTTTTATTTATTTATTATTTATTTATTGCTTTCTTTCTGGAAAAGAGTTGCTGGTCTCCTGAAAGTTTCACACTTCCTATAGAAAAGAAAACCAGGAATTCTTTTTATTATTATTTTTTCTCCCTCTCTCCCAGAGAAACAATGTATAATAATATGTCAGTAAAGATTGAGCAATTTTGAGTAGTGATGGGTGAAAAGGACATTATGTTCTTTTTTTCTTGTCATGGTCGGTATTTTTCTGTCAGTTGGCAAAGGCTGCACTCAGCAAGCAGAAGCGAAAGACCCAGGCTGAGAGACGTGAGGTGACAACTAACCTGACAGGTCAGAAGATGACTGCAGAATTAGCCTTCCTTTAATTCTCACTAAAATTCACAGCTTCTGACGAGGAAATGGGAAAAAGAAATTTCCTTACACATTTTCTTTTCATTTCATGTGCAGATTATACATATTCTGCTTCCATTAACAGGATGGAGATTGTTCTTTATGCAGCTCTATATTTAAGGGCAAAGGACCGCAAGGGTGACAAGAACAAGCCCACTCTCCTGTCTTATGATCACTGCCAGTTTGACATGACACTAATTAGACTGCCTTAATCTAAACCCAGTTAGTTCTGCATGCTTGCAGCAAAACCTGAACATCAATTGCCTTGGGCCTTTGTCTTCACTCACACACACACACACACACACAAACACACAAACACACACACACACACACACACACCCCACACACACACACATTTTATCTTCCATAATCCAATCATAATATCCTTAATGCAGGAGTGCACCCAGAATGCTAATGTTCTTTTCCTAAATTTTCCATTGCATCTGATTATATAATAAATTAATGAACCAATAGATATCAGAGAATTTGTTCAAAATTGATATTTCCTATCCATGACTAAGAAAGAAAGAAAGAAAGAAAGAAAGAAAGAAAGAAAGAAAGAAAGAAAGAAAGAAAGAAAGAAAGAAAGAAAGAAAGAAAGAGTATGTGGAGGAACTGAATCTTTGGGGGTGAGGGGAGAATGCAATAAAAACTTGAAATATGGCTTAATCAACAATGTTAAAGCAATGAGCACAAAACTGCTTTTAAATGGCCAATGATTAGAAACAAATGTTAGTTTAAAATGGTATACCCCGCCATGGAATGAGATCAATGTAAACAAAGAGAATACAAAAGTTAAAGTTTGCAAAAATAATCAGAGGGCTCATCATCTAACAGAAATTAATCGTGTTTTCAATTTATTGGTAGAAATTAGCTCAAGCCTCTTTAACTTGGTGTTGATAGCTTTGGGGATTGAACTGCCATTTATAAAATAAAATTATCTAGATATTATATCGTATTATATCTTGGTTTACTTTGAATGCTCTCCTGGGTTTATTCATTCTATCAGGCAGCAACAGTGGGTGATGGGAAGAAGCACCGTACTTTCAACTTTGTTAAAAGTTTAGTTTCATCAGGATTGTTTAGTCCCAGAATTATTTCCTGTTCAATTTTACTCCAATTCTTCTTTCATATCCTTTGTTTCCCCTTTTTATTGTATCTTTTAGTCAGGCAGCCTTCGGTAAGGAACTGAATGTTTTCACTGGCTATATACAAGCTGTTCTTGATACCTTTTTGATTATGGAGAAGAATTTTAAAAATATGCAATAAAAATATTCAATACACATTCATCCAACTTTTGGGGTAATTGCTTTTGATCACCTGAGACCAACTTGGTATCTAAATATAATTTGAAGTTGATAATGTTGGGGATTAGCTAAATTTTACCCAAACCAGCTCTTCACATCCAAGTAGAATTGCAGGTTTTAAAAGAGATCATAGTTTAGATAGAGTTCATATAGCCCTATATACGAAAATATTGGGTATTCCTATACACTTTATAGAGAATATTTTCATGCAAATGATAAAAATCAATAAATGTTGCAGGGGGAATGCCAGGCAGATTGCATGTTTGTACATTTCCAACATGATATGCTTTTGAAAGTACATGCACAACTCAATCTTTCATTGAGGTTAAAAAACAATAGTATGAAAACCATCTTACCAAGAGATAAACCTGAAATGCACAGCTCCTACCTACTTACTAATGGTTTGTCACATGTCATTATTAATATATTTCAAGCCTATTTTGAAATAATTACTATTTAGCATATACATGGGCTTGCAATATTTATTAACATTTTTAACAATAAAATATGAATGTTAAAAAGATATATATTCAGATACCAATGTCTAGGCCATCTAACCATTGAAGCACAGCATCATTTATATGAAAAAAATCAGACACTGGACTGGTATATGCCCTCAGTTTATAGCCGGTCTCGGTGTGATCTACAATTGAAAATAATGTTTGCAAATTTTCTTTTTGAAACAAGATTTCACTTCACTTTCCTTACCAAGGGATTGAGGAATGGGAAAGTTAGGAATCAATTGTATAAATACTTAACTGCAATCCAATGCAATAATTGATTGCAATCCAATGGCCTTGATGCTTTCTTTATCTCTTGATTTTGACTGCCACCATACCTTAATTTTCTTCATTTTTCAGCCTACGTTGTTCCCCCATAAGCAAAATACTTCTGAATATAAGAAACCAAATATTGGGAGGAAAGAATTTGGATGAGCCCTTTTCCCTGGCTTTTCAAGAATACTATATACATTCGGCCATGTGAATACTTTCACCAAAGGCTGTACCATCACATCTGCTCTTTGTGATTGTTACCTATGAATCTATCAGAATAAAATAAAGACTCTTCATCAAAGTCCTTAACTGAGGTCCAGAGTGTTTTTCTTGAACAGTCATATGCTTCTTGATGCAAGTGGAGGCAAAAAGAAAGTACATTTTTTCTTCAAGGTAGCCTTAGAATAATTGTAAAATGTGAAGAGATATTGGTAAATTATTTGCATTAAAGGGAGGCTTTGAGGAATATTGTGCAACACGAAAGATGGTGAACTAACTGAGGACTATCCACAAGGCCAAGTGGCTCCTGATGAATGCTTTGCAGATGAATTGTGCTGAACATTAAATGATGGGTATTTCTCTCTCTCTCTCTCTCTCTCTCTCTCTCTCTCTCTCTCTCTCTCTCTCTCTCTCTCTCTCTCTCTCTCTCTCTCTCTCTCTCTCTCTCTCTCTCCCCCTCCCTCCCTCCCTCCCTCCCTCCCTCCCTCTCTCTTTTAGAGAACAGTAAAATGTTTAAAAATCAGAAGAATTTAGATCAAATAGGGAATCAACATCAGTTGCCACAAGCACATGTTTTATATACACATATGAATTAAATTGCACAACTATAGAAGAGACAAATTATGTTTTGTGGACTGAAGAGACACAGTATAATTTCAAGTATACCAAACCATGTCTTGGAACGTATTGCAAAGTCTTAAATTCTTCACTACACCACTGACAGTCAGTTAGCTTTCAGAATTCTAGAAATGCCCCCTGCTGTTGGCACTAATTGGTGGGAAAAGTAGGTTCTGTGTCAACAGCACCTAATTGTTTGATGGGAAGAGCAAGCCTTCACAACTATATACACCATATCACTATATCACATCACTCTTTGCTTCCAGAGATTTACAAGAAGGTGCTATATTGTGACATGGTTAATTGTAACTAAGTATGTAAATTATGGTACCTCCATATGTCTTATTTATGACAGAGATGTACTATAAACAAGAGGCTTTCTAAATGGGACTGCAGGACATTAAACCACAGAGCTTCATCCCAAAGATGTGGCATACATAAAAGTGGATATTATGCAGATTTTTGAAATCTGCGCCTTCAAAAAGATACTATTTGGACCATAATGCATTCTGTCATGTGAAATAAAATGCAGGGAACGTTTACATTTTTCTCACTCACTGAGCTTCTATTACACAGCTTGCATTTCTTCTCACATCAGTAGACATCTTTTAAAACATTATCTTTGTGTCTGCCTCTCTTGATAGCAAATAACATTCAATAAATAAAATTATTTATGATAAATAATGTTAGTCTTACAAAGATATAAAGACACAAGCTTCAGGAGTGATTAGTTTAAAACAAATACATTTAACAAGGTGCACACACATGCTGAAAGTATATTCATTAGCCAGCAACCATTCACAATTCCATAATGAGTCAAAATACTTTTTTATACAGTTGCTTTCTCTTCTTCATTTACTACTGAATCAGACAATCATGGAGCAGAATCTCAACCCATTGGCTGCATGAGGAAGATTGTCTATAAGGGCTTGGCCTTTGATTGAAAATCAATAAAATATGTAAGTAAGAGGTATGAGTGCTGCCCTATGAAGTACCATTTTGCCCAGTTAAAGGTCATGACAATAGAAGTTTTAAAAGTATATAAAGACATCAGACATTATTATTCAGGCTAGAAAATTAAACAGAATTCTGCATTTTTCTGGCTATTAATATATATAGGCATGTAGAGCTTCTATTATTTAATACTTCCTTAAATAATATTTAATGTTATTAAATCAGGTTAGGCCAAAAGAACAGGAATACAAGCACTGCCAGCAAAACAGGAACTGGACTCTACATACTACAAAGCTCATGCTCTGGGACACATCAAACTGAATTGGATTAGAATGGGTCAAATTACATTGTTAAATGTTCTATGTCCCTTTGTTTGAAGATGTGCTTATTGAGTTTCCAAAGATTTCCTCATTGTAGCATGGCCTTGAATTGGTTCAAGGCTAGAGACATCAAACTATAATCCCAAGTGGCAAAAAATAATAATAATGATTTGCATGTGTGCAACACCATCTGTTTACATTACAACTTGGGAATGGAATCATGGAAATTAGATGGGTACTGTCCAAGAAAAATATCATAAATATTAACCCAATTTAGTTTTAAAAACTTTTGCAGTAATTCAGTATTCAAAAATTGATACTTTTTGTCAAGCAGGCATGCCAAACCTGACATATTTGGCTGTCATATGTAAATATGATTAATATAATCTTTACCAACCTGGATAATTTATAATTAATATGTTACTTAACTTTCTTATTTGGACTGTTAAAACAGCACTACAACATATTTATTCAAGATACCACCAAATGAAAGTTACTTCCAGGAGATTCATTGTGCTATTCACATGGCTTAAATTCAGCTAGAAATGTCTCTTATTTTTCTTCTCTATTCATATTTGTAATCTATTTTTAAAATCATTTTAATTATTTTAGATATTTGCTACCTAACAACCCAATCTCCATTATTTTTTTTCCTAACTATGAATATGAATATGTACATTACAGAGGTGGGTTCCTGCCTCTGATTGCCGGTGCGGTTAATCGCTGAGTTCGGTGCAGAGCCGAAGACGGTGCTCCTGTTCGCGGAGCGGGAGCTTTCCCCGGGCGCTTTCCCAGCCCGCATGGATGCCGCCAATTGCATTCTTTTGCCCTCTGCGCATGCCCAAAGCGTTCCGCATGTGCAGAGGGCAAAAGAACGCAATTGGTGGCATCCATGCGGGCGGGGAAAGCGCCCGGGGAAAGCTCCCACTCCGCGAACGGGAGCACCGTCTTCGGCTCTGCGCCGAACTCAGCGATTAACCGCACCGGCAATCAGAGGCAGGAACCCACCTCTGGTACATTATCTCAATCATGAATGTAAATATTTTAGTAATCAATATGTTATATAAATTAGGCATAATTAGACATAAGCATTTTAACTCTTTCTGTATATTTGCTATTTAGTAAGCTTATTATAATACATGATGTTTTCAACACTAGAAAACTGACTAATATTTTCTTTACAAGGAAGCAGGATATTTAAAATAGTCAGTAAATGGATTCAGAATTTTTTTTAAAGGGGGGGTCACAGTTTTGCAACAAATTGGAAAAATTACAACCTAATTTTTTTTTTTTTTTGCAATAAATATATTCTACCTAATGAACACATTTTGAGGTCTGATGTTGGCTTGAACAAATCTAAATTACTGGATACTGGTTGGAGAGCAATCATCCCGGATGGGAGGAGGGCTCAAGAGAGGGATCAGTCTGGACTCTTTACATAAACACAAGAGGGCCAAGTCTGATTCCCCCTTGAAATGCCTTAGTGTCTTATGTGGTCTTTCCCAGACAAAAGCTGCCAAGATTCCTTAATAATCAGAGAAGAATAAAGTAGCTACTTTGAACTTTATATGTGTGGTTTGGTTGCTTCCATCTGACATTATTCACAGCCTGTGGAGATGTTATAATTTTTAACAGGAATCTTAAAATTGATAGGAATATGAAAACTGTGACTGTGTGGGACAGTTCATTTTCTGTTAGTAAAGGTAGCCACTATCACCATAGTGGTAATGAAACATCTGAATTTTTATTGTTGTGAGCCGCCCAGAGTCTCTGTGGAGTGGGCGGCATACAAATGCAACTAATAAATAAATAAATAAATCTACATTCTGTAAGAATATAACCAAGCTCACATGCCCACATGAATGGGTTTGTGAGCATGCGCATGTGAGCAGGGTTGTGAGTGTGTGCGCGACGCAATGCTCACGGTGACATTAGCACCCGCATGACACTAGTGCAAGTGGAGGGGTGTGTGCATGCACACTGGCCAGCCACTCATGCGGCCCTGTGGTCAACAGGACATGGCCTGGTAATGGGCCATGTCCCACAGGTTGGGGACCCCTGCCATATGGTGTTCCATTAATACAATACTTTTCTGGTATATTTTTTCAGCATCCATTCAGGTACACATTTTGGTAACTTGAGAGCATTCTCTCCAACTTTTTAATTTTGTATATTTTTGCAAAGATTTGTATGGTCTTTTTTACGTGTATCCCATTCAGAGTCACGTATACAGTGAGATTGGAGACATATAATATATATTGTCGAAAAATGTGATTTATATTGTAATTACTAATTCAGAAAAGTTTAATTTACCACATTTGTGTTCTATTATATTGAGGGATTACTGTAAGAAATTTGAATTTACAATTTGTAAATACTTGAGTTTATATGTCTCAAAATATCTCACAATATGTTTAATTAATTATGTCAAATACACAAACATATATACCTACATACTCACCTTTTTCTATTGGTATTTTATTTTTTAATATTTCACTGTTAAAAATAATTAGTTAAAAGTTTTACATATAATCCTGATTAGTTCCTTGTTTAAGAAGTTCAGTGGAAAACCTACTTTAATATGGTATGCATTTTCTAATTCCAAAAGATCCTGAGCAGTATATATTCCAATTCTCTTTCAAATGTCAACTGAATCCCCATCCCTTTGTGGGAAGGTAAGTTACCCACACATTATATTTTCAGCACTAAATTCTCACCAGAATGTCCTAGTTGATTGGAAACCAAAACTGTTGTTCTCCCTTCCTGGAGTTAGTGTACCCCTTAGATTTGGGTTTCCCAACGACTTTTCTCTGCTTTGCAATTAATATTTTTAAAAATCAAGCCAACCTTAGAACATGTTTATACAAACTATATTGAACCTGCTGCATAGGTTCCTGTCCCTGAAAATGACAACTCAAAACTTGAGAACTTGGCTGCTATGCAATTTATTATATTTTTGAACACCACTGATCCAGTTAAATGTGTGCTTCAGTTTTCCAATGTTTTGCAGAAACAAATGTAGCAGCAAGTATTGAATCAATTTATTACATTGCATCACTTTACATGCACTAGGACAGTGATGGTGAACCTTTTTTTTGCTTGGATGCCAAAAGGGTGCGCACGTGCATGATAGCACGTGTATGCGTGCCCACACTCATAATGCAATGCCCTCCCCCCTGCGCATGCGTGCACAACCCCCCCCATGCTGCCCCCCCCCACGCATGCATGCAGACCTCACTGAAACCTCCGGACTTCTGGTAGGCCCGTTGGGCAGGGGGAGGCCAATTTTGCCCCCCCCCCAGGCTTCAGGAAAGCCTCCGGAGTCTGTGGATGGCGAAAAACAGACCCAATGGGCCTATCGGAAGTTCAGAAATGAACTTCCGGTTGGGCCATTTTTCACCCTCCCCAGCTTCAGGAGGCTTTCCTGAAGTCTGGGGAGAGCGAAAACGGCCTCCCCCTGCCCTCTGGAATGCTGAAAATCAGCTGGCCAGCGGGCACACATGCAATGGAGCTGACATAGGGCAACGCCTTGTGTGCCCTCAGATATGGCTCCACGTTCCACCTGTTCGCCATCACGGCACTAGGAAATAAGGACACTAAACCAATATGTGAAGCTGGCTTCATTGTGAAATACTTAAAAACCCTAACAAACTCTTCAAAAACTTTCATTGAAAATCACAATTTATTGTTCACTGTTTCCATAGTGAAGTGTTTCCATACAGTTACTCCTGCAATTCATATAGTGTAATTTTAGCAAAGTATTAGCCTTTGGTATATGAAATATATACATTCCTACCAAGTTATGCTTTTCAGAAAGTTACTCAGCATGCTTATCTATATAAAATAACAGGTGACATCTTTTACTTGTATATTCTGGCAAATTTTCCATCTTATATGTTAGCAACAGCTCTATGATACTACAAAGATTCATCTTAGTGCAGGAAGGTTATCAATTCAGTACAGAATAATCCCTACAGTATAGCTAAAGTTTGTTTTAGCCAGAGTGGGAAGTGTGGGATTTCATAAATAAATAAAACAAAACTCTTCCTTTGACTCCAATAGTCAAACTACAGCATTTAAAGTTTGGTCTAGTGATTAAGGTACCAGGCTATAAAGTGGAAGACCATGAGTTCAAGTCTCACTTAACCATGAAAGCCAGCTGGGGTGGCTTTGAGCCACTCACTTTCTCAGCCCAACCCATCTCACAGAGTTGCTGCTGTGGGGAAATTAAGAGGAGGAAGGTGTGTTGGATGTGTACGTTGGATGTGTTCACTGCCTTGAATTATTTGTAAAAATAATAAAGGTGAAATACAAACAAACAGACAAACAAACAAACATGCCTTCAATGTTGGAAAAATGTCACCAGTAGAACATCAAGAGTCAGTGAGTTTTCCTACTCAAGGATGCTAGAAGTCTGAACAAATAATATTCTATATGGATTAGAGATCTGATCTGGGTAGGTTTGATTCATATGTTCTGCTACTATTTAAATTTATATCAGTAGATTTCTGCAAAAAATTTCTGCCCACATAAAAACAACGGAGGCTGGAAGAAATTGCAAACATGGGAGTGTGTATCTATGACCAGACAGTATTAACCTAAGTACTCAGTATTGGTTATTAACAATCATACAGGGTAGGCACACAAATTTGTCACATCCTGATGCCCTCATTGTTCTTGTACACACTGTCGTCCTGCAGAAATCCATTTCCATATATGGCTTGCCTTTATTCGGAAATATGTTGAATTTTTTAAAAAAAATATTCCAATTTATGTCAAAAATTTATATTTAATCTCTATGTATTTACTTGATAAATTCGTCTATAATTCAATCTAAGATGTTTCGTGGTTGTAGATGAAACCCAATGAGACATCTGTTGATGCAAGTAGCTTGTCCTTTGTTTATTATGAATCTAAAAATTTTGATGAACAGGTTTATGCCCCTATGGTCAGTAGTTTTGGATGTTATGAGAATGCTCACGTACCATTTCCTTTGGTCATGAACCTTCACTAGAAGGTATGAAGAAGAAATCCATGAAACAGTATAGGAGACCCTTCAATGAACAAAATAGTCAAGAAGCACTTTTTCAGAATTTTCTTGTGAACTGTCATTCTCTATATAAAACATAATCATGCAAAGTGACAAACAATGTACCATATGTAAAGTGTCTGATGTCAACTTATGGAAGATCCAAACTGCCTCTTAAAATATAAAAATGATACATAGTGAGTGAGAAGACCAGGGGGCATCTGCAGAGAGAGGGTCAAAAAAGTCACAAGTAGCAACATATGTAAAAAAGGGTGAGT
The DNA here is from genome assembly GCA_023053685.1 of Diadophis punctatus similis. Classification (NCBI taxonomy): domain Eukaryota; kingdom Metazoa; phylum Chordata; class Lepidosauria; order Squamata; family Dipsadidae; genus Diadophis; species Diadophis punctatus. The sequence continues at coordinate 4,073,058 of JALIGW010000028.1, read as the reverse complement.
TGCGGCCACCATCTTGACTTTTTGATCATGGAGGAGATCTCTGTTATTGAATCTAAATGGCTGGCAGAAGAATCAGGACTATGTGTTAAATTGCAGTTCAGAAGATTTATTGTTCAAGCATACATATACAAAAGAATCTAGTCAGCTAAAATTCAGGACTACATTGGTGCCAGATAATTGTGAATGGAATTCAAGGGTTGGACTTGGACCATTTGTGGTGATGTAATGACTCTAAGCTGATGACACACTTAACTCTGCCCCCAGCTCTGCCTGATCTTTTCCAATACTATGTTTATTATTTATCTTGGTCAATTTTTAATTTTATCTTTCATTGTTAGACACTTATGATCTGAGATTAAATAATCCTAAATACCCAGGCCGTCTGTTGCTATTGCAGAACTGGAAATATGCAAGGCAAAATATATATTGCTTTACGCCCTGCCCCATATAATCAACATTTTTATCCACAATATTCATATGATTATTCATTCATTCTAAAAGTGCATGCATTTAATGGAGATCTTTATTGTCATCACAGCCATTGGGTGCAAAGTTTTGTCAGGTTCTGCAGATATGTTGAATCGCTGCATGAACATTCATCCCACCAAAGGATACTCTGATAGTACTCTTCAAAAAAAAAAAGTACAGATAAAAGGAGAATAGAGTCAGACCAAGATTTACACCTGATTTGTGTTATAGTAATCTTGGAAATTAAGAAGTGTATCCTTGCATTTCATTAAATTCCAGCTAATGAGATAACTGTCTTTTCCAAGGAGAGAGTGATGAAGTACTCATGCCATCAAGCATAAATTAAAGCTGCAAGGTTAAACACTGGAACTAACTCATGTTTCAACAAAGGCCCCTACCAGCAGTTAAATTAACTGACATAAATACCATAAAATCTGTCTTTATTTTAGTCTCAGATGATGCTTCTTTTTACACCCGTGCTTTCAGTTTGTATAACTCATTTTTGCACATTACTGCATGCACCATTTGCCATTTAAAGAATCAGCTACAACTGGGGGCTAAAATGAGGAATCAAGTACTGAGGGGGGAAAGGCATCGGATACTCCTTGTCCTTACTCCCTATTGCCAACAGTCTTGCTTTTTTTTAATGCAACAGTAGACAACTGCACTTCAAAGAAAAGGATAATTAAGAGAAAGGCAGACCCAAGAAGTCTACTTTTTTTTTCAGGGGGTTTGATAGACATTTTGAAAAAAAAATGATAAAGAAAACCTGTGGTGATAATAGGTTTGATATATATATTCTGGCAAAAATTATATCACATTAATGAGGTGGCTTAAAGGGCTCATGCATTTTGTAGGAGGCATTTCAATGTATTAGTATAATTAGCAGTGATGAGAAAACTGTTTGGGACTGAATTACCTCTCATGAGTTCATTTGAGCTATATGAAATTACACCATGCAAGAAGGAAAATTATGGAGCCATCCAGAGAGAGTTCATGCCTGATTTGATCATAGCCACTAATTGGATGATCATTTTCCTAAAGCTTTTCAAATGGTTGACAGCTTTCTGCCCCTCTCTCTCTCTCTCTCTTTCTCTCTCTCTCCCCCTCGCTCTCTTTTAATGGACTGGGTCTTTATTTCTTGTTCTAAGCAACCAAACATATGCTGGTGTGCAATTTTGGTATTTCTACAGAGACCTACAGGTGTAATTGTCACAATCTGAGCAACCTTTGTCCCTTAATTAGCTGCTTTTGGGGAACCCCTAATGAGAGTTGCTGTTCTTGTTAACAATCTTGGAGAATACCTGATGGGTAAAACTCTATAAAGTCTGAGCCATGTCAGCAGACACCATATGACAGCAATTTAATGAAGTTAAAAACTGCCCTGATGCAGATCGCTGGAGTAACATTTGCGTTGTACAGCGTATGATTCCTGTTAGTCTATTTTTTAAAATACACATCCATACATCCATAGACACAAATGGGGTATTCCAGTGATGAGTAACAAGAAAGGTGAAAGACACAGGAAGCAGAGTTTATTAGTAGAAATATTAAAATAACTATTTCTCTGCTTCCTAATTATCAACATTATCCAGGGAATTGTAACTGTGGTTGTCATTCTTTAATATAAAATTTTAATTTAATTTAATGTATTCAATTTAGGCACAATAAAACTCTGGGATTTGTATGTTAAATATTAGGATAGTTTTCTACTTTACACAGATTATTTATTTATAAACATACTTTTTCAAATATTTGGATTAGTTCATCATGTTTCATTTTTTAAATGAGAAAAAATATTTCTTTCCTTCATCATAGGCAGATTACAACTATATTCTGGGTTGGTGTCATTTTGAGTGGAAATCATTATGACTTAAAAATAGTACTTTCACAAAAAGTGAGTTTGACCCAGAAAGAACAGAAAAATCACTTTAGAAAACTAAGTGCTCTCTATTTTTTCCTGAAGAGAAAGATGCAGCATTAAAGCAAAGTGAGGCCTCTCAGCTATAAAATCCATTTCTATTAAAGATATTCTGCTGCAGAGGCTGAAAAGGTTTAAGAAAACACTTCTGTGAACTTTGAACATTGGTTCATTCTTTTACACTGTCTGCAATAATGGCCAGCAAAGAAGAAAGAAAGAAAGAAAGAAAGAAAGAAAGGAAGGAAGGAAGGAAGGAAGGAAGGAAGGAAGGAAGGAAGGAAGGAAGGAAGGAAGGAAGGGAAGGGAAAGAAAAGAAAAGAAAAGAAAAGAAAAGAAAAGAAAAGAAAAGAAAAGAAAAGAAAAGAAAAGAAAAGACATCCTTGGAACACCATACTTCAAGCAAAGTTATTTGATATTCTTGATTATGTCCTTTAAAAAAAAGCGGAAGAATCCTAAGTGGAAAAAGGAGGAAAAAAATGAAAGAGTGGAAGTTGTTGCTGGAAGAATGGTGCAAAGAATCTTAGCCTAGGGGTGCAAATAATGATGAATGTGTTCTTAAAGAGTAAAGTTGTAATAGGAAGGGTTCACTGAAATGCAAAACTAATTAACAGGCCTGAATGCATATTGTCAAGCAACTGGGCAGAATCTTTTTGCCCTTCCTCCTCCTCCTTCCGGGCATATGGATAAGAATTATAATAACAATGTTCTGTGGTAGGGTTTTGATGCTCTTGTCTAGAAGCTCAGACCAATTTGTTTTGCTGCTTAGGGGATTTTGTGAACTCTACCTCTCCTGCAGTCTCACTGCTATAATTTTGTTTACCCTTTTTATTTTTGAACTTAGCAAACTTTGTAGAACTCTTTATTGGATTCTCAGCTGGATTTTCTACCCTCACTCGCCCACTGGGAAGAACTCTATGGCCAGCTACCCCTCACAGTGAGCAGACTGTGAACTGATTCTATATGCTCAGGCAAATCTTAACAGGGCTTTCCACTCCAGCTATTCTGCTTCAATAATTCAGTTTTCCTAGACATTGATTATAAATCTATATACTTTATTATTCTTAGTCCAGATTTCATGCTTGCTTTTCAGACATGTCTCTTCGTTTGTCCTCTAATTTAGCTTGGAGTTTCTTTGGGGGGGGTTGGGTCCTAAATTCTAGCTTCCTTCTTAATCCTCACATTTCTTCATCTTTATTTATTTTTTTTTTATTTATTTTGTCAAGTACGTGTTGGTAATATACATATATATAACATTGTTTATATACATAAGATGGGTACTGATAAGAGGGAACATTAGGACAGGGACGGTAGGCACGCTGGTGCGCTTATACACGCCCTTTACTGACCTCTTAGGAATCGGATGAGGTCAACAGTGGACAGTCTAAGGGTAAAGTTTTGGGGGTTTGGTGACGAAACCACAGAGTCAGGTAGTGAGTTCCAGGCATTAACCACCCTGTTGCTAAAGTCGTATTTTCTACAGTCAAATTTGGAGCGGTTCACTTTGAGTTTGTATCTGTTGTGTGCTCGTGTGTTGTTGTGGTTGAAGCTGAAGTAGTCGTTGACAGGAAGGACGTTGTAGCAGATAATTTTATGAGCTATGCTTAGGTCATTCCGAAGGCGATGGAGTTCTAAGCTTTCTAAGCCCAGGATTTCAAGTCTGGTTGCGTAAAGTATTCTGTTGCAAGTAGAGGAGTGGAGGGCTCTTCTCGCAAAGTATCTCTGGACACGTTCTAATGTATTTATGTCTGATATGCGGTGTGGGTTCCAGACAGATGAGCTGTATTCAAGGATTGGTCTGGCGAATGTTTTGTATGCTCTGGTTAGTAGTGTGATATTACTGGAGAAGAAGCTACGTAAGATTAGGTTAACAACTGTTGAAGCCTTTTTGGCAATGTTGTTGCAGTGGGCTTTGGCACATAGGTTATTTGATATGAGTATTCCAAGGTCTTTGACAGAGTGAGGATCGTCTGCAAGGTCTTGTCTATTCAGCTTGTATCTGGTGTTCTGATTCTTTTTGCCAATGTGTAGGACAGAGCATTTGTTGGTTGAGATTTGGAGTTGCCAGATGTTTGACCATTCTGACACAAAATTGGCTTGGTCTTTGCTCCTGTGATGGCTTTGCTATTCCCTCAGGTGGCTGTTTACAATCCACAGACAAATGATACTTACCTCCCTGCTTTAAATCGGAATAATTCTGAGCTTACCTAGAATTAATTGTCAAACCTAATAATATCCAGGTGCCACAATCAATATAATTGTAAGTAGATCTAAGAATGCCAGGAAAGTCCCCATAGAATGATAGATGTAAAAGAACTGCTGGATACTTCTGGTTATCTATTTGAAACTTAAGCTAGAAGACTGCCAACTGAGAATATATTGCATTTGGAAAATATCCTGTGACAGGCCATAATGTCACCAGCAATAAGTATTAATAACACTCATCTAAAGAAGTTCCAAGGGTATTCATCAATTCATACAATGTAGTATTTCCCAAGATAACAGATTAAGTTATGATTTCATGACTTAAGTAGAAATCTTAATTTTTATTTTTATTGAGTCAGTCTTGATAGACTGACTGGACCAGTCTCTGTAGTTTTCTTGGCAAGGTTTTTCAGAAGGGATTTGTCATTGCCTTTTTCCTGGGGCTGAAAGAGAGTGCCTGGGCCAAGGTCACCAAGCTGGCTTTGTGCCTAAGGTGGGATTAGAACTCATGGCTTCCCAGTTTCTAGCCCGATGCCTTAACCACTACACGAAACTGACTCTCGGCCATTAAATTCCTTCATGTAATTGATGAGATTAATTATAATTTGGCAGAAAATTAGGAATAAACTACACCAGCACTGAAGAAATTGCCACTGTATTGATCATCTGTGCTAGATATTAATTCTACTGCATGCAATTCTACTCCAATTACATTAATTTTTAACTGGCTGCCTTGAAACTTAGAACAAACTGATCTTGTTTACTGAGAAATGTTTCAACTATATCAATAGCAAGACCAGGACTTCCAAACACATATCAGAATGTACTGACAGGGTCAAAATGTTGGAGAAGCTGCAGATAACAAATGTCAGTAAGATGGATGTCTGCAGACCTACTACAAGTCATTCCTAATTGTTTAGCATATAGCAATATCAAAATTTTTCTCATTTACATCATATCTGAAATGAAATTATCAAAGTGAAATGGGATTATTGGAATGGCCCATGGCTACTGTTAAAGTTGGCTCTCGTCGTTCAGAGTGTAATAATAAGGGTGATAGAGCATCTTAAAATTTTGAAATCTGTTAGCTATAAGTTATAGCCTGGCAGGATAGCCTGGGAACTATCAGAAAGCAAATAAAAGTGGGAACAGGAATTCACAAAGGAAAATAATTTGGGAACGCAAAAACCATTGGTTTACAGCAATCTGTTGCTCGGACCAATTTGCTGTGATCCTACATAATAAGCAAGGACACAGGATCTCCAAAGTTAAAAGGTCATTGTGTATGCATGTGTGTGTAGTTTGTTTGCCTATTGTGTAGATAATAGCTATGTAAAGGCCAATATCAGTACATCGGGGAATCGGCACACGAACTGCAGATATTCATGTTTGCACAACATGGCAACTGGTATCTCCACTATAGTAGCAATGACACAGAAGGTTGAAATAATCGTAAGAGGTTAACTGTAATTTAAAGCTTACCAAAATGTATTTTGTCGGAAGCTTGATAGAAAATAAAATGAACTATTTTCCATTTGGTTAAGACTAACTTATGCATGTATGTTCTACAATACTGTCAGTTCCTTGATATATTAGAAAAGTTTGTGAGAAAGCTTATCTATTTTTCTTCTTGGGTATAGATGATTGTTATGAATACCAATGCACATTTGAATATGTGAATGCACATAAAAGTCAGCAATGGACTGATGCTAATATTGCAAGAAAAATAATAATAACCACAGCATTTACTCCATGCACCAAATTTGATGCATAATACACAGAATAATGATATTCACGGGATTGTAAACAGCTCATTCAACAAATGACAATTGGAATATACTCATAAAATTGTTGGCCTTCATGCACTTAAGTATTTATTTATTTATTTATTTGATCATATTTGTATGCCACCCAATTCCCAGAGGACTCTGGGCGGCTCACAATCAGGACAAATACGAATCAATACAAAAAAGAACATCATAACAAAATTTAAAAACATGTTTAAAAATTTAAAAACAATCAATCACTATATTCAGTCCTTTATTTTTAAAGAATACAATTGTCTTATATTTAGTAGTTGTTTAAACACCACCTGAACACTAATACCTTTGCAAGCATTTTAGTTATATTTAAGTACAGTTCCTTCATACTTCTGCTGAATATTAAAAACTAGAACTCTTTCAAGCTGCAAGTGAAAGCAATTAGGAATAACAGAAGCTGCAGCTTCTGTAAAAAGACATAAAAATATACAGAGAAGATAAATGTATCTCCATCAACAAATAAAGTTATGGAATGCAGTTTATGCAATTGCTGAGTCTGTATCTCATTTTAGCAATTATATACAGACTTTAATAGCATTTGTAACCACAGTGTTTGAAATATTTTATTTAAACTATGAGTGATTGTTTCTGTCTTTAGTTCTTCATTGGTCCTTAATTGATTTATTATTCTTGTAATAGTTCTGGAGCAACAATAGAACTTAATACTCATATATGTTTGCTTCTTGGATGCTGGTGTTGTTTCCTGGTTGCAAAGCGGGCTTAAAACTTTCATCATAGAACATAGCATATCATATTCCAAAGCTGATTCTATATGTTATCTTATGCATTTTTGTGGAAAATGATTGAGTGCCACATGAAAGTTATCAAACTGAGCATGAAAATTAGGTTATACTTCCTTCCTCAATGAGGTTCTTATGTACATTGTTCTTATGTACTCCATATGGCATCACTAAAGCCCATTAGTCTGAACAATGAAGATGTATTCACAATGAATGTTTGACAATTTTGCACATGTTCCATGCTCAGGTAGATGATCTGTTTACTTCAAGGTAACATTAAATTGTTTCTGATTCGCCTGTTTTAAACTCTGAGGAATGTTTATATTTACATTTGTTTTTAAGATTTATCATGATGTATATCTTGCTTAAAACAAATTGCTTTTTTCTAGGTTTGTTGATGGGCAGAGCAACAAAGCTTAAAAAATGAAATTTCTTGTCATGGAAATGTTAAAGAAGTAGAGTAGAGAAAGAGAGAAAATGTCAACAATTACCGTATTTTTCGGAGTATAAGACGCACTGGAGTATAAGACGCATCTTAGTTTTGGGGGAGGAAAACAAGGAAAAAAGGCCTCTGCTCCAAGCAATTTGCCAAACAGCAAACAGCACAGATGATATACACTGTTTGGTGTGTATTTCTGTGCATGTGTGCCTGACCCATAGAAATAGCAAAGAATTGGAGAAATGTACATTATGCCAGAAAGTTTTCTTAAATGTAGTCACACTAACTTCTCCCAATTATTTAAATAGATCTACTCCAAGGTAAGTCAGGATTTAACTCTAATACTAAACAGGACACTGTTACATTTCTGACTATACCTGTACAGAGCTGTTAAAATTAATTAAAATTTCTGGAAGTATACATTATTCTCTATTATTTAAAAGAAGATACAATAGCACTGGACCTCTTCAGATCAAGCATTTATTTTAAAAAGCTTCTTTATTTTGTTAAGTTGTCTAGAGGTCTCCAACCTTGGCAACTTTAAGACTTGTGGACTTCAACTCCCAGAATTCCACAGCCAACAAAGCTAACAAAGCTGGCTGTGGAATTCTGGGAGTTGAAGTCCACAAGTCTTAAAATTGCCAAGGTTGGAGACACCTGGCTAGAACAATAATAAAGCAGTCTTTAAAAAATAAGTCTAATAATTTGAACATTCTACAGACATTTATAGTTATTCACTTATCCCTATATCCAGCAGAAAATAAAAATCTGCGTGTCTCTCCTAGCTATTTGCCTCTTTGCAGCTAGTTTCACTTTCATTTTCCCACGTGGCAAACCTAATCAGTTGTAGGTCGGGAAACTGTGAATGACTTGCTTGGCTTTACAGGCTCTTCCCTCTTTCCTGCAAGCAGGTAAATTGCTGGAAGACAGAGGCCAAAGGGTGGGGATGGGTGGGTGGGTGGGGCTGCATTTGGTGTATAAGATGCAACCAAGTTTTCACCCTCTTTTGGGGGGTAAAAAGGTTCGTCTTCTACTCCGAAAAATACGATACATTCTGAGATTGGGTTCCAATGTAGGTTTTTAACATCACTTCAGGGGTGGGTTCTACTTACCTTCCCCAATGGTTCGCATCGCGACGGAAGTGCATGTTTTGCACATTTGCTAGCAAGATGTTTTCAGCTCCAGCTCTCCTTTCAATGCAAGACACTTATCAGAGTTTGTTGCAGAAAATTAAATCCAGAAAGCACACATAGACAGACTGATGCAGCAGGATTGATTTAAATAAGAAACTTCTTTATATACAAGAGTAATAGATGCATATTTACAATACCAGTAGCAGAAGTATTATTTAACGTAGCAGCAGTTACAGGCAGGAGAGAACAGTTAGTTTCATTTCAGCAGAGTTCAGAGCAGAGAAAGAGCACAGAGTGGGCTAAGCCACGCCCAGCCTTTTAGCTTCAGTTTCGATTCTCTGCACAGACTCAGATGTGTTTAGCTCCCATTGTCTGACTTAGTTGCTATGCCTATTCACTGGCTGACCTTGTTACCATTGGCTCTCCCAGTTCATGAATAATCTGACAACACTGCACTGGGAGAACATTGGATTTATTGCTAAAACATTGGTTTTATTTTTCCTAACTGGTCTAGGTTATGCTGTAGTGGATTTTGTTGTTTCCTGATATATGTAAAATACTAGTTCCAGTAGCTCATCAGCACACCAAGCCAGCCTTTGATTCTTCAGAAGTGAAGCCCAATATTTTCCATAATCTTTGTTTGACATAGTTTTCAATTTTTCGCTGAAGTGTGGAGTCATCTCTGCACCTTCATAATCAAATGGCTCTTGGCAGTACTTCCCAAAGTCAGCTTGTACAGTATATATGTACTCACTTGTCCACTAATACCTAGCATTGAAACTTCTTAGGGGTGAATTTGAGAAAAGTAAAATTAAAATTACTAAAATTAAAATGAGAAGAGGAAAAGTACATTTATTTATTTATTTATTTATTGTATTTCTATGCCGCCACAACTCCCAAAGGACTCTGGGCGGCTTACAACAGGATATAGAAATACATTTAAAAACATCATAAAAGATTAAAAAACAGTTAAAAATCACATTTTTATCACTTATCATTCAAGGCCGGACCTCGCAAATTGCGAGATCAACGGCCCCAAGCTATGAATGTTATTTTGCTAAAATGGTGCTCATATTGAGGGACAATTTGATGATGATCTCTTTCAGATTACTGCATTAGAATATGTGTCCTTTGGAGGGTTACCTTTCTTCCAAGGTGGTAATTTCATCTACAACTGCATGTGAAGAAGAAATTATATCCCAAATTGCATAGGGGTGCTTCAGATTAATTCATTTCATACACTGTAGGATTTGTCTCCTTCCCACATATACCTTCCTACTAGAAAAGCACTGGACATCTCCCTTCTCTTTCCTAAAGACTTGTAACCCAACTTATTTTTTTAAGTTCTACATGCGCTCTACATGGGGCTACCCTTGAAGAGTATTTGGAGACTTCAACTGGTGCAAAATGGGGCTGCGCGTGCTGTGGTGGGTGTCTCAAGATACACCCACATAACACCTATACTCCGCCAGCTGCATTGGCTGCCCATTGGTCTCCGGGTACAATTCAAGGTGTTGATCATCATCTTTAAAGCCCTGCATGGCTTAGGACTAGGTTACCTCCGGAACCACATCCTACCTCATAGTTCCCTTCGACCGGTCAGGTCCCACAGAGTGGGTCTCCTCCAGGTTCCATCAACCAAACAATGTCGGCTGACGGGTCCTAGGGGGAGGGCCTTCTCTGTGGGGGCCCCTGCTCTCTGGAACCAACTCCCCCAGAGATACGAATTGTCCCCACCTTGCTGGCCTTCCGAAAAGCCATGAAGACATGGCTCTTCCTGCAGGTGGGGCTTTGAGACAATTTTCATCTTGGTCTCCCCCATGTATGTATGATTTTGTATATTTCTTTTAATTCTTTTTTAAATTATTAAATTATATTGTTTAGTTGTTCTTCAAATGTTGTACGCCGCCCTGAGACCCCAGGGAGTAGGGCGGCATATAAGAGCACTAAATAAATAAAGGAAGGAAGGAAGGAAGGAAGGAAGGAAGGAAGGAAGGAAGGAAGGAAGGAAGGAAGGAAGGAAGGAAGGAAGGAAGGAAGGAATTTCAAAAAATATGAAAGGACTGTTTCATGGTTTGGATATGATTATTCAGTTTTATGCTCTGTCATGCTTTTTAATGCTTAGGGAGAAGTTTCATCCTATATTGGTGATACTTTTTCTTTGGGATTCATATTATACCTATACCAGCTATCTTGTACACGTTTGACAAACAAATAAATAAATAATAATAATAATAATAATAATAATAATAATAATAATTATTATTATAATTATTAAAGAAAAAATGTGATAAAATCAAGAATGGAGAGTTGGCAAAATAAAGCATTACATGGCCAATTTCTGGAAAAAATAAAAGACAAAGTGGACAGTGAAAAAACTTGGTTATGGTTAACATCTGGTACTTTAAAGAAAGAAACAGAATCATTGATCCTGGCCGCACAAGAACAGGCAATTCGTACAAATGCCATAAAGGCCAAAATTGATAAATCTTCAAATGATGCTAAATGCAGATTATGCAAGGAAGCTGATGAAACTGTAGCCCATGTGCTCAGCTGCTGCAAGAAAATCGCACAGACTGATTACAAATTACGACACAACTCTGTTGCACAAATGATCCACTGGAATTTATGCAAAAATTATAACATCCATACTGCTACAAACTGGTGGGAACACAAGCCTGAAAAAGTCACTGAAAATCAGATGGTCAAGATCTTGTGGGATTTTCGTATACAAACAGACAAGGTACTGGCGCATAATACACCAGACATCACGTTGGTCGAGAACAACAAGGTGACTATAATTGACATTGCAATACCAGGAGATAGCAAGGTCGATGAAAAGGAACACGAAAAAATTGCAAAATACCAGGACTTAAAAATTGAAATCCAACGATTATGGCACAAACCAGCAGTGGTAATTCCAGTAGTGATTGGAACACTGGGTGCTATCCCAAAAGCACTGGAATTACATTTAAAACAGCTCAAAATTGACAAAATCACCATCAGTCAAATGCAGAAAGCCGCACTGCTCGGTTCCGCACATATACTTCGAAAATACATTACGACTTCCTAGGCCCCTGGGTGGGGCTCGACTAGTAATCAATGCCAAATCCGGCGAAACAACTGGCCGCTGTGATACAATTGTATAATAATAATAATAATAATAATAATAATAATAATAATAATAATAATAATAATAATAATAATAATAATAATAATAATAATAATAATAATAATAATAATAATAAACATTTCCGCATAAGTGGCCTGATTTATATACAATGCTAAAGGCAGAGATATTGGTCTCTGCCTTTAAAGCTGTGTTTTTCAAACTTATAATTTTTAATATGTTGGACTTCAACTCCCAGAATTCACCAGCCAGCATGCTGACACATCTTAAAGTTGCCAAGTTTGAAAACAGTTTAAAGCTTTAAATAACTAGGGCCCTGGATATCTAAAAGATTGCCTTCCCCAAATCAGTTATGCTCTCCCAACCCAGAGAGCATCTTTTAAGGTGCTCCTTTTACCAGGAAGTGTGGTGAGAGAGAATGTTGTCTTCCTCCATCTTCCCTGAGTCTTCATGCCGCCCAGTTTCGGGTCGATGTTTGAGGCTCAAGACCCCGGAAAGCACCCCGAAGTTCAAAGGAGCTGGTTTAGAATTTTAAAGGAGATTCAGGTTAATGTCAGGGTTCCAAGTAACACCTCCAACAAAAGAAAACTCCAAGGCTTGAGTTTCCTCAAAGTTCCGTTTTATTAGAGATGTCATATTGGCACATTTGGGAAAACCCGAATCTGAAAGCTTCCAGGTTTTCCCCACTCAAAAGAAAGTCCAAGTCCCAGTCTGAGCACGTCCATCACATCGTCCAATCAAAGCACCATCCCAACTGGAGATGCTTCCAGTCACACCCCTCCAGGTGCAGGGCAGAGTGGCTTTGACTCTCAAAGAAAGAAATGTTATTTTGATTACATATTTCCCCAGCTCCATGCAATTCCCCCTCCCAGTTTCCCACAGCACCAAATGTGGCAGGTCTGAAGATCCAAGGCCCAAAAATGGTTTCCAGGCCTGACAGAGAACATCCCACATATGGGGCAACCAACCCCCTGAGATTTGGATAACCTCCAGTTGCAAGGCTTTCCAGAAGCAGATAAAAATCTGTCTGTTTCATGATGAACTGTATGATCATCAGCACCAATATTCTAATTTTGTTATTTGTTATCATTCTTTTATTTTCATATTACTATTTATAAATGGTTTAGAATCCATTTGGATTAAAGCTGTAGATAAATTTGATTTTTTTTTTAAAAAAACAAGCATTATCCATTTCTCTATCCACAACTTCATTCCGCACTGGTTCCTTAACTCTCAAATGATCACCAAATTGAAAAATGATCATAGAAGGAAAAGAAAGGAAAGAAGAAGGAAAGGAAAAGAGAGGAAGAAGAGGAAAGGAAAGGAAGAAGAGGAAAGGAAAGAAGGAAAGGAGGAAAGGAGGAAAGAAGAGGAAAGGAAAGGAAAGAGAAGGAAAGGAAAGAGGGGAAGGGAGGGGAGGGAAGGGAAGGGAAGGGACTACAGCTACAGCTCTGGAATATGGGACTGACTTTCCCAACAACATCAGCAAGCCACCATCAAATAAGCTTCAATTATTTTGTAATAATTACACTAACTTTAATAATTTTGTTACAATTAAACAACCTTTAAAGATTTTGTTATGATTAAATAAGCATTTATGATTTTGTTATAATTGAATAAGCATTTATAATTTTGTTATATTAAATAGGTGCATTTCATATTAATAAAATGGAAGTTCTCTGATCATTATTTTACAAATGTATTTATCTTTTTAAAAAAATTCATATTAGTGGTCTGCGGGACTTAAAATTATGAATTAGGGTCTATGGGATTTAAAATTATGACCTTGGTGGTCCCTGAGGTCCAAAAGGTTGGGGATGCCTGGTATATACTGTATACCTATATATGTGTTCTGAAAGAAAACAAAGGCATTTTCTAAAAACGTAGAATACAAGAAAAAAATGAATTAGTTTAATTATGGTCTTAGTAGTGCTAGGAATTTAAATTTAATGGACTGATGGTTCAGGGTTGATTGATTATAAAAATGAATGTATGGGTTATTCTGATGACTACCCTAAACTCACTCAAGCATGCATTTTTGTTTTAATTCAAAATCACTTTGTATTAATGAATTGTGCATTAAAAAAGCTGATAAATGAAATCCCATAAAGGGAATAGATAAGTAAATTTAGATTTGAAGTGTTTATATTATCTTTTCCAAATATATTGCTAGGTTTGCAGAAAATACATGTAAAGCAAAAAATTATCTCAGGATCTAGACATACATTATATTTTGCTTCAATATAAGTGTATACATTTAGTCTATAGTACACATACTTTCTCTTTCCTTCCCTTCCCTTCCCTTCCCTTTCCTTCTTTCCTTTCCTCTTCTTCCTTTCCTTTCATTGCCTTGACTTTCCTCTTCTTCCTTTCCTTCTTTCCTTTCCTTCTTTCCTTTCCATCTCTTTCCTTTCCTTTCCTCTTCTTTCCTTCTTTCCTCTCTTTTCCTTTCCTTTCCTTCTTTCCTTTCTTTCCCTTTTTCTTTTCCTTTTCCTGCACCTGGGTGGAGGAGCTGCTCCGGGATTACCAAAGGGCCAGTCCTGTGACTACCACAGCTCTGGAATATGGGACCGGCCCGTGGTGGGGCTGGAAATCTCTGCCATAGGGGGTGGCATGTGCAATGTGCAATTTTGCAGGTGGTGAAACGTGCAAAAAGGAGTGCAGCCCTCGCCAGCCAGAACGAGGTAATGGTGCTGTTGCGGGGAGGGTGCAAGCGGGCTGAAGCGGGGGTTGCGATGGCTGGAAGCTGCGGGAGCGAAGCGCTACTTGCATTTGCGCAGAATCAGCATTCCGCTTCAGTATATTTGCGCCAGCCGGTGGCGCAAGGCAGCCCTCATCTCCTGTCGCTTGGGACTCAGAGAGGTAAACGGCGTCCAGTCCGATATGTCAGGTGCTCAGAGTTGGACCACCATGTAACCCAATAAACAAAACAAACACAATCAATCAAATCTATTCCTGTTGAGTGAGACTTGAGTGTTGGAAATGAATACAGGGATGAAAGCATGTGGCCTACTCGTTCTTCCTCTGAACTGAATAAAAAAGAATTTGCAGAAATTATATGCCACACTGTTAGTATATATCCGTGATGGCGAACCTATGGCACGCGTGTCACAGGTGGCATGCGGAGCCATATCTGCCGGCACGCGAGCCGTTACCCTAGCTCAGCTCCAGCATGATGGCTAGCTGATTTTCGGCTTGCATGGAAGCTCTGGGAGGGTGTTTTCAGCTTCTGGAGGGCTTCCAGGAGGGCGAGGGAGGGCGTTTTTGCCCTCCCCAGGCTCCAAGAAAGCCTCTGGAGCCTGGGGAGGGCAAAAAACGGGCCTACTGGACCCACTGGAAGTCGGGAAATGGGTGAGTGGGGGGCATCTTGCGCACATGCGCAGGGGGCGGGGCAGCATGGGGGTCACGTGTGCATGTGCAGGGGTGTGTGGCTCATGGGGGCATTGAATTATGAGTGTGGGCACGCACGCACGCACGATAGCACGCACATGCACGCTTTTGGCACCCGAGGAAAAAAAGGTTCGCCATCACTGGTATATATCGTGCTCGTACTTTCATGTGCAGTCCCAAATTAAAGCTATTGCAATGGTGGTGCTCCTTTTCTGGATGACACTCCATAGAAGAACTCACCTAAATTCTCCATTGTGCTTTTGCTGTACTAAATTAATACTTTTCAATTCCCTTGCTTTCAGTGAGTTAGTGTTTTCTGGATTTTTACATTATTGTTGCTGGATGACGCTGTGTTCTGTCCGCCTACAATGAATTTATTTCATCCATGAGCGATGAGTGATGCCTCATATCACTGAGAACTAGACAGGCCTAAGAGTGGGATGGAGTAGGTTTGCCAAAGATTTGCCTATCCTGCTTGGTCTACTTGACTTTACTATTGGTGGGGCTTTGCAGGGACTTCAAAAGAGTCCGTATATTAATTCTGGGGGGGGGGGGGTTGGGGGGGTTGTTTAGGTTTTTTGCTTTGAAGCAGCTGTGATTCAGAAAAGGATGGCAGCTATGATAATGAATGAAATTTCCTGAACAAATACTATAAAAAGGTTATAGACAGCTTACCTGAAAAATTCAGAAGCAAATATTTGTCACATTTAAGGGTTTAATCCGGAGAAAGGCAAACTAACCTGGAAATATCTGTGCTAGATTCTGGTTGAAGAGATATCTGTAGGTAATCTTAATTAAATAGAACTAGTGAACATGGAGAATAAGAAAAAAAAACAATATGAAAAGGAGGCTAGTACAACTTTATAAAAGTTACTTTTTATTAGAACATTTTTGAGGATTGAAATCATTTGACTTCAAGCTCTTTTCCAATGTCTGCACTTTTATTTCTCAGGATATAAATCCATTTTATAATTACTCCACTATTCTTATCTCAGAAACTTTGCCTGACACACCATTCCATATGTTTATGATTCTCTGAATGAAAAAGTGCTCCCTGACAACCGTTGAGATTTTTCCTTTAATTTCCATTTATGCCTTATTGTCTTAGAATGTTGAACTGGAAATATATGTTGCAATATTGTGTGACATTATCTGTATTACTTAAGATTTTATATACCCATACATCAACCAAACATCAGATAAATCTTATGGTTGCTCTCTTTTTGTTCTTTTTCATCTTTTTCAGAGCTCTGTAGGTAATAGATTCAATTTAGTCTCTGTCAGAAGTTAACTTTAAAGATTTCTCACAAAACTAGGAGACAATACATCTGCATTTGGGTTTGAATTATTCAGATAGGACCGCAGTGTACTTTTGCAAGATAGGAAAAATAAGATCGCATTTAATAAACACACTTATTTGCTTACACATTGACAATTATTTTTAAATCACAGCTCAGTTCTTAACCCTGAGAAACATTTACCCTGAACAATTTCAGCAACTGATTTAAATGCAAGAATTTTGCATTAGCTGTTTTTGTGAAATGGAAACTTACAAAATAGCTTTTATGCACACACTTACCTGTTTTTCTTTCTTTTTCTTTTTTTTTGTAGAGATGTATGCACAGAAGCCTGTACTACACAAAGGGATTGCGAGACTAGTGTAAGGGCAGGCTTTGGGGAAGAAGAAATTCAGGTACCCTGTCAAGCAACTGATCAGAAGTTTCCAAAAATATTTACCATATGTTGAAGGTGGACTATTACTGTATCATTAAAGTAGACTACCCTTTTGTAAGATAATGGTTCAAATGCAAAGACTGAATTTACATAAAACACTTAACTTGGTTACTGAATTGACCCAATTTCTGGATTGCACAGTATATGGAATCCTAAATGACCCAAACAACCTGGGGCTGTAGAACATGCACTAAACGCGCGCGCACACACACACACACACAGAGAGAGAGAGAGAGAGAGAGAGAGAGAGAGAGAGAGAGAGAGAGAGAGAGAGAGAGAGAGAGAGAGAGAGAGAGAGAGAGAGAGAGAGAGAGAGAGAGAGTTTAACTAAGGCTAACACTAACCAAACGTAGTATGTTGAATTCAATTGACAGATTTTTAACTGACTTGGTATTAGAGTTGTGAGAACCCAGATAAAAATATCTATTATCTAATTGGGAATGTTGCTTTTGTACCAGCTTCCTTGCTCATGGCAACCTCCTTGTCTGAGTTTCTGGATTCTATCCCTGGGAGTTGAGTGGGATTACCCAAAATTATGGTCTTGGGTAAATTGGGGACTTAAATCTGCTTTCTCTGGGAGTGGAGTCTGAGACATTTCAGGACTCTGTGGCCATCATGATGGCCATGGACCTATCCCAAGTCATCCAGAGCCTGGTATAGGTCAGTGGTCACACATCCGATCTGGTATCCTTGTCAGCATGTGGCTATGTGAACTGAAATTGGGGGAACTTTTGGTATCACCCTTTTCATGGTCAGATCATGCCTAATTCCAGGAACGTCTCATACGCCATTATCCACTGCAAGGAGATTGGACCAATTAGATTGTTCTGCTCCTGGCAACTGTTGGACCTGGATGGGTTTCAGAGGTTGGGGGTTGTTCCTGCTAGTCTTCTGCATGATCCATCTGGAGCTTTGGTTGCTCCTTGAAATAACAGGGAATATGAGATTTTTTCTTGTATTGTGCCTATGCGACTTGTTCCCTTTGCTCTCCGTGGTTCACAGAAGAGAGATTAAATGAGAGTCATCTAGAGGGTTGCTGACATCTTACAGAGACAAATTCAGCCAGACATGGATTAGAGCTGCTATTAAGACCTAGCTTGTAATGATTAGTGCGGCAAAATGTCAATACTTTTCCACCAATATTGCATCTGTGAATATCTATCCTGTGGTCCTATTTCAGGTGACATGTGCCCTCTTGGATAGAGGGAAACCACTTGCAGCAACTTGGAGAAGAATTTGATCAGTATCTGTCAGACAAAGGCACTAAATTTTGCTGACAATTGGACACTGATCATGTTCCAGGTCCAGGGAAGATCCCTGAGAAGTAATCTTGCTTGATTATCTGGAAACAGTTTGGGCCTGTTGAAGTGGGCAGGGTCTTTAAAACTGTGAGTTCAGCCCCTTTCTCTTTAAGATCCATGTCCCTCTGGCTTATTAAAGCAGCCTGGGTGTGTATGTGTTGTGAGTGGGTCCTTAGTTGGCTTTGCAGTTAAAAATCATCTTGTCTGCAAACTTGCCAGTCTTTCCAAGGGAGTGAATGACCGACTCATGATACTGCATCTCCCACTACCGAGAGGAAAGCAAGCCACACTGATCAGTGCCTACGCATCCACAATGACGAACCTGGATGAAGTAAAGGACAAGTTTTATGAAGATCTCGATGCCCTACTTTCATCCATGAAGCACACCGACAGGCTGATTCTACTTGGCAATTTTAACGTGAGAGTAGGATCCAATCACTCTGCCTGGGATGGCATCATTGGAAAAAATGGAATTGGCAAATGTAACAGCAATAGCTTATTACTACTGAAGACATGTGCAGCTCACGATCTGATCATCCCCAATACCATCTTTCGCCAGCCCACTTACAAAAAGACATCATGGATGCACCCATGCTGCAAGCACTGGCATCTTATTGATTATGTCATCGTGTGGAGGAAAGACAGATAGGATGTAAGTGTGACCAAAGCCATGCCTAGTGCTGACTGTTGGACTGACCATAGACTCATCATCTCCAAATTAAGCTTTCACATCAATCCAA
Organism: Diadophis punctatus similis; assembly: GCA_023053685.1. Lineage (NCBI taxonomy): Eukaryota > Metazoa > Chordata > Lepidosauria > Squamata > Dipsadidae > Diadophis > Diadophis punctatus. The sequence continues at coordinate 4,054,040 of JALIGW010000028.1, read as the reverse complement.
AGAGACATCCACAGGGAAACAAAGCTGTGATGAAACCGCACTGATGGCACAGTGCAGTTTCCGCAAAGAGCGTGGCATTGTGGACATGATCTTCGCAGCCCGACAGCTCCAAGAGAAGTGTCAAGAGCATAATTGTGAATTGTACACCACCATCGTGGATCTCACTAAGGCTTTTGACATTGTCAGTCATTAAGGTCTGTGGCGCATCATGTCAAAATTTGGGTACCCTGATAATTTCATCCTGATGGTACATCAGTTTCACGATGGTATGATGGCCTGTGTTCTGGACAATGGAGAAGCTTCAGAGGCCTTTCCTGTTACAAACAGTGTCAAGCAAGGATGCGTGTTGGCACCAACCTTGTTCAGCATAATGTTTTCAGCCACGCTGTCAGATGCCTTCCAGAACAGTTCCTTGGGAGTTAGCCTGAGATACAGGACCGATGGGAAACTGTTCAACCTGTGAAGACTCCAGGCTGTCACCAAGATAAAGGAGACTGTGCTACGTGACCTCCTCTTTGCTGACAACTATGCCCTGAATGCTGAATCAGAGCAGGAAATGCAAGCCAGTGTGGACAAATTTGCAGCAGCATGTGACAACTTTGGTCTCCTTATCAACATAAAGAAGACCGAAGTGATGCATCAGCCAGCTCCGAAAGCCAAATACTAAGAGCCAACCATCACAGTGAAGGGACAAAAGCTGCAAGCAGTGGACCAATTTACATAACTTGGCAGCACCCTCTCCTGTGCAGTGACAATTGACATTGAGGTCAACTGCAGAATCACCGAGGCAAGCTCTGCATTTGGCAGATTATTGACCAACATATGGGACCATCGTGGAATAAGCTTTGCTACAAAACTCAAAGTCTACCGAGCAGTAGTGCTAACTACCCAGATGTATGCCAGTGAGACTTGGACTGTATACAGGAGACATGCTAGGCAATTGAACCACTTCCACATGATCTGCCTCTGTAGAATTCTGAGGATCCAGTGGCAGGATAAGGTGCCAGACACAGAAGTCCTCTCCAGAGCAGGCCTGCCATCAAGTCACACCCTGCTGATGAAAGCCCAGACACCAGAGGTGGGTTTCTGCCGGAGTTACCCAGTGCGCAGCTCCAGTAGGGAGCGGCCGATTGCACAACCGCTCAGGAGCCCTATCTGCCGGTCCATCGCGCGCGTCGGGTTTTTTTCCCGTGAAATTTTGGCCGATTTTGCTTCTGCGCAAGCGTGGAAGCAAAATCGCACTGAAATCTCACACGTGCACGTGTCCCCTCATGAGATTTTGGCGCGATTTTGCTTCCACGCATGCACAGAAGCAAAATCGCGTGAGGGGGCATGCGCTCGAAGCGAGCGCGTGCACGCCCGAAGTGTGGAGATGCACGCGCAGCGCACCGGCATCAGTAAGGGAGCAACCCGCCGCTGCCAGACACGCTGGGCAGGCTATGTTGCAAGGATGCCAGACCATCGCATCACTAAACAGTTCCTCTATGGTGAGCTGTCTAAAGAAAAGCGATCGCACGGGGGACAAAGGAAGCAATACAAAGACACATTGAAAGCCTCCTTCAAGTCCCTCGATATCATCATCACCTCCTGGGAAACCCTGGCACAAGATCGATCAACATGGCGCATGCTGATCCACCAAGGCTGCCAGACTCTGAGGACAGAAGAACAATCATAGCAGAAGAGAAGCGAGCACTCCGCAAAGCCAGAGCTGCAAATGCTGAGACAATGGTGCCCACACATGTCTGCCCAACATTTGGAAAAACATTTCGTGCCTGTATAGGCCTTACCAGCTACCTGCGGACACATCGTGGACAGCCCACAACCTGTTAGATGTCAAGGTCCTCTTCAAACACGATGGACGAACATCATCAGCAGTTGTGAATTTATCTTTGGGTGACGCAGTTGTTCCTTTATCCCTTAAGGTGGCTTTAGTTTGTCCCTCCTCAAGAACCATTGCTGGATCCCACTATACTGGACAATTTTTGTCCAGTATCTAACTTTTCCTTTGGGGGGGGAGTGGTTGAGAAGGTAGCTGCGTAACAGCTTCAGAGGACCTTGGATGAAGCAGATTATCTGGATCCTTTTCAGTCAGGGTTCAGATCCTGATGGGATGGATATAGCATTGTTTGCATGATTGCATTGTTTGATTGCATGATTGCATTGTTTGGGATGATTTCTGATGAGAAAGGTATTTAAGATTCTTCAAAATAATAATAATATTTGTGTACATGTTGTTTTTAGCCTTGTTGTACGTTGCCCAAGTAATTTGTTTTGTCAGATTAGTAGCCATATAAATTTGACACATAAATAAAATGATAAATAACTGTCCTATCCACTAAAAGACCTTGAATTATATTGTGGCAGCTGATTTCTAACTTCATTGGAAAGTTATAAATGCCATAATCTTGAAGGGACTTAAATTGTCATCCTCATGTCCTGAATAGAAGGCACAATAGGTCAGAATAATGCAACTCAATTTGTTATATAGAATTAAACTCCACCAAAATAGATAGGATTGCCACTTAATGTTTCTATGATCAGGATGTTATATAGTTAAGCTATCTTACAAAGACCTTTATATGGTTTGTGATCCTGAACCTCTGGTTTTTGAATGACTATGGTTATATTTTAAGATAAGGAAAGGATTTTCTTCCAAATATGTCATATACCCAATAGCCAAAGCAACATCATTCTTCTGACGATGTTGCTTTCTTATGGGTAAATATCTTGCAGCAGTTTCAAACTGTGCAGTGGTATCACCTTTCTGCAATCAACCAATAAACAAAGCATCTCTTTCTATCTTTCCCTCATGCTCTTATTTAGTTTTTTGTGGAATAAATATGTGATTATAATAAATTAGGAGAACCTGGGCAGGAGAAGAACCTGGTGGTACAGCTATTTTTATTTTATTTTTATTTTATTTTATTTTATTATTATTTTATTTTATTTTATTATTTTATTTTATTTTATTTTATTTTATTTTATTTTATTTTATTTTATTTTATTTTTTATTTTATTATTTTATTATTTTATTTTATTATTTTATTTTATTTTATTATTTTATTTTATTATTTTATTTTATTTTATTTTATTTTATTATTTTATTTTATTTTATTTTATTATATTTTATTTTATTATTTTATTTTATTTTATTATTTTATTTTATTTTATTATTTTATTTTATTTTATTTTATTTTATTTTATTATTTTATTTTATTTATTTTATTTTATTTTATTTTATTTTATTATTTTATTATTTTATTTTATTTTATTTTATTTTATTTTATTTTATTTTATTTTATTTTATTTTATTTTATTTTATTTTATTTATTTTATTTTATTAATTTAATTTAATTTAATTTAATTTAATTATTTTATTTTATTTTATTTTATTTTATTTTATTTTATTATTTTATTTTATTTTATTTTATTTTATTTTATTTTATTTTATTTTATTTTATTTTATTATTTTATTTTATTTTATTATTTTATTTTATTTTATTTTATTATTTCATTTTATTATTTTATTTTATTATTTCACTTTATTTCATTTCATTTTATTTTATTTTATTTTATTATTTTATTAAATAAATAAATAAATAAATAAATAAATAAATAAATAAATAAATAAATAAATAAATAAATAAATAAATAAATAAATAAATAAATAAATAAATAAATAAATATTACGGTAATTATGTTTTCATTCTGGTGAATCAGTGTGATTTCTGTATTACTCAGATCAGGGGTGTCAAACTTTCATCATCACGCCATCGTCACGTGATGTATCTGGACTTTTTTCCCCTTCACTAAACCGGTGCGGGGACGGAGCTAGCATGTGACACATCTGGCCCGCGGGCCACGGGTTTGACACCCCTTACTCAGATGAAACATGTACTTTTAAAATTGGATCAGAATTAACTATTAAAACATGCACATCTATATCAGGACCGGATGTGCTTCTATTTAATTCCAGTCTAGATCAGAATAGGTATGTCAAAATATCAACTTTTATCTGAAAAAAAAATAATTTAATTTTTTTTTAAAGGAAGGGTATATCCAAACCTATCACTGAACATTTTGTTTCTGAAGCTCTCCCATTATGCCTGTGTAATTATGAAATGGCATGTCTGTGTGGACCAGGTCATTCGAGTTTCCCTTTCTGCAGATCCACATTCATTCAATTCAAACTTGATTCCATATTCTTTTTGTCATTAGTATTGCGTTCCACAGTCAAAACAGTCCTGATTTAAAGCATTTTTTAAATTATCTGCATTTATTTGTATTGTGGTATTTCTATAGGTTTTTTTAATTCCATGTTGCAAAGTTAAAGCTGCAATGCTCTACCACTTTACCTACAAATAATCCCTATTGAATTCAGTATGATTTATTTCTGTTTGGATATACAGAATTTGGTAGACCCCTCCCCTCCATGGAACTGAATGGCTACCCAAAATCCAATGCTTTATTTATTCTTTATTTTCAAGACGACTAGAACATTGACTTTTGGCCCCTTAGCACAAAACTAAATAGAAGATTCCAAATTTGTCAGCAAGTGGCATCAAATTTCTATTCTTTCTATGTTTAACCTGAAAGTTTATTTCATTTTCATATTATGGTGTAGTTAAGCAACCCCAGGCTTGAATGCAATGGCTTTCTTTACTTTAAAGTAAATATCCCCAACATTCCTCTTAAATGGAAGATGAAATTTTAGACCTAAGTCTGTGACACAAAAGCTAGTTGGTTGCTTCTACATCTCAAAAAGCCTGAATTTGACTTGTTATTAGAGACATATTTCAGTTCTTCAGCTATGACTATTTTCACTGAGGTAGCATCTAAAATATAGCCAGTAATATGAGAAGTGTCCTGGAGCCTCTTAGTATGTCTTGGGTGAGAGCAGCTTTGTACAATTGGAGGGATGGAAGTCAGAAGGAAGGTATGAGCAATTCCCCCAAAGCTATGAATCAAATTACTGATAGACTGAAGAGATTAACCTGGATACCCCACCTCCTTGCTCACAAAGCTGTGTCCATTAGATCACCATGTCTGTCTCTCAAGGAACAAGCCTCAGCAAGACTGAGAGGCATGCTCCAAAGTAAGCAATATTTTAAATAGGGCCCTGCCTGAAGTCATATTTGTTAAAAAGGTGAGGTATTTGTTCATTTACCAGTGTTTGGTTACTCATCTGCCTGGCTTGATCTTGATTCTTTTGTGAGGAGATAGAATTTCAAAAAGAGCTAAATCATTCTCTTTGAAATCAGTCATAATTTGCTTCAAGGCTAAAATTTTACTTGACGAGTTCCGGCTCAGGGACATAACATGAAAATCCTGGGACTGTTTTAATTACAGAAGCACAATAAACCGGCTTCCCCTGAACTTTGTCACCTCATTATTTCCAGCTTTTAGTTCATGCATTCCCTCCCTTTTTCCACTTGGAATTTAAGATAATTTGAATTGTTTTTATACTTTAAGTGATATTAAACTTTGAATACATGCTAACAAATAGTAAGGAAAACATTTCTGTTCTCCAATAGGGTCTCAGCCTTCTATATCCATTTCCCATAGATAATTTTAAAGATTTCTAGGCATAGAAGATGCCTAGAAATAAGGAAATTATTGCATAACAATCAATTGTTATGAACAATCAATTGAGTCCTACGGGATTGGGTGGCCTATAAGAACTTTTAATTAAATTAAATTAAATTAAATTGTACAGATGCAACATATGAAACCTGCACCTTTAAGAACCTTTAAGAGAGACTTTACTATATTAAGAAATATATAAAACAAGGCATTGATATGAAAAGATTATTATTCAAATAAAATGAAGAGCTTTTACATCTTGGTGATTTTGAAGGATAGAAATTAACTTGGAGTACTTTAATATGGAGTGCTTCACTGCCTTTGAACATAGCACGTTTATGTCTTGCGTTGACAGGGTTCATACACATTGCACAAGGTCTTAATGTGATTTATTAAAATAAGGAAAACAACAAAACCACACCAAATGTTTACCAATAAGATGTTTATTCCAGATGTGTTGGCTTGTAACTCCCAAATTTCAGCTCTATTTAAAGCACCCTCTTATAATATGGTCAGAACATTTTATTGAAAAGCAGATAAGAAATACATTGAATGAATAAAATGATAATGTAAATATTCTAGGCCATTAAACATGTGGGCTGCATTTAATTGACTTACTGGCTCTGACATCTTAAAGAATCCAGTTGAATTATTTCTGTTGGCTAGTAGCAACTTTCCACAATAACTATAGTAATTTAATATCTTTTGATAATTCCTACTTCACTTATCTAATTTAAAAACAATATGATTATTATTTGAGATGCATGCACAAGTCTTGGACCTTATATGTGACAGAAATTCTCCTGAGAAATAAACAATGTCCAATATCCAGAAATGATAATCCCAAAATTATGATTAGTTTAGTACCAAAATGTTTTGTTTTTGTTTTTGTTTTTGTTTTTGTTTTTGTTTTTGTTTTTGTTTTTGTTTTTGTTTTGTTTGTTTGTTTGTTTCCTTGCTTGCTTGCTTGCTTGCTTGCTTCCCCACCTCTCTCTCTCACACACACACATACAACTGCATAACAGGTAAGAAATGTTATATGACATCAATCAAATTGAAAAACTAAACTTCCAACTACTTTCAGAATCATTTCTAATGGATTGCAAGGCCATCACCACACCACAAACAATTATCCATGTTGATGAGGAAGGATGGGAGTTATTGTTCCACACATCTGGGGAGTTCCAGCTGGGGACTTATACAGAATATTTTAAAGCTAAAGAAGTTTGCATTAGTATACTGCAATCATAAGAAAACTCCCTGTAATGTCAAAGATTGTTCAGCGACATAAAAATGTCAGGCTCACATTGCAAAGATTTCAGGCCTTAATGATCCTTTCTAAATAAGACCAATTGCCTAAGAACACATGGTGACCTTTCATAAAACCAGATTGGATGGAATGGATAATTGAAAGTAATACTGTCTGTAACCTGCATGCCAAAGTTGCTGTCAATATTTTTGCATCAACTCTTAACAAAGAAATCAGACAATAGCTTGCACAGCCAGCACCATTTATACCAGATTTCGAAATCACAGCCATATAAGGCTCAATGAAAGAGGTTGCAAAAACCTTATTATAAAAGGCATCATTAGAGGCCTTCAACAATCTTAGAGCAAAGAACTCAGTATATGTTTTTTACCATTTAATGGAAGAACCATCCAGATGTGGAGCTTTTTCAGTTTTAATAGATTTAATGGCAACTATTATTCCTTAGAGAGATAAAGGTGCAGTTAAATTGGCAGCTTCATCATAAGTAATCTTGGGAAGAGCTGTATTATATAAACATTGATTAACTTCTTCCTCAGTTACATTTGACTCTGTATCACCCAATGGACAATAAAAATTCTTAAAATGTTAATTTATTGAATCAGAATCATTATATATTTTACCATGGACATATTTAATAGTAGAGATAGTATTAAATAATTTCCACTGTCTCAGCTGAGATGCTGATAATTTACTAGCATTATGCAATGAACATTATGCTTAAAATACATGAAGGAATTAGTTTCCTGTTTATCAGCCATAAAGTGTTTAATTTATCCACATATCATTTTACATATATGCTCAAAAAACCCTTTAAAGCATTCCCAATTTCCTTGTTAAATTTTTATTTTATTTTTCCATAAAGCATAAGCAATCTCATGACCTTATATATGCCTTAAAGGCATTCCATGCAACCAACATATTTTTGAAAAATATTCAAAGACTTGTTCTATCTCTTTCACAAAAAGTAGAATTCTTTAACAGTGATATATTATGTAAAAAAATAAAAAACCAGGATGACTCTTTCTTGTAGTCACTGATAATGTACTGAGGCTGGGACACAATCAGATACAGCAATGGAATCTATATTACATTTTAAAATTCATTGAGCTAAGAATCCAGATACTAGAAAATAGTCAGAACTGAAATACAGAACTCAAAAAAGGATATTTTTGTTGCAAAGGCTCTAAGAGTTACCAAATAGCTATCACATTAATTCTAACATACACGTTTGCAATATTTTCAGCGTATAGGATTTACTTCTCTGATCAAATAGGGATTTAAACTTAAATCTCCAGTCACATTTACCAGATCAACTGCCAAAGTAATAAGCTGTATATGTGTACAGTATGTGGGTATTCAAAGGATATAAAAATAGAAGACAATTACAGAGAGGGACAAGAAAACAAAATGGCAACAAGAATGAACTTAAGGCCCTCCAAAATGATTCGGTTTTAACATTTTCCAAAGAGATAGATTAGTTGGATACAATGCACAAATTAAAGCAATCCAGTTGATATTGAATGTACTTAGTATCAGATTCAGAACCAAATCTTACCTTTGGGGAAAAAATGATTGGCTCATTTCTTTATTTCTTCTCCTCCTTTTCCTTCTTCCAGAGATTTATATTTATTGAAAATACTTGCTTCAGACTCCTACTGCATGGATCCTTGTAGTGGAACCATGAAATCTCAAAGGAAGGAAGGAGAATGAAAAAAAAATTATGCAGTATCTTCCTTGCTTCCTATTAAAGCCTAGGTATGCAGTCAAAAATACTGTAGCTGGCATCCTTAAGTAGAAAATAGATAGGTAAAAATGAAATATCTTTAATATCAATAGAAGCCAATAACAAGTTCTTTTCATATATTATATCCAGAATGCCTTCTTTAAATATGATCTTAGTTTTCACACATAATGCCCCAGAGACCAAGATGCACTATTTCAGTCCATGGAATAATATAATTAGCATGAGGATAGGAAAAAAGAGTGCCATTTCAAAGCAGAATGTTAATTTTAGTCAGTGTGGGTTGTAAGGGCTAATTTTAGGTGGAGAAGAGATGCAGGAAGTGTTTCTAGTTTCATGTGTGAAAATGCCGGTAGTTGTAGCAATTACATAATACAGCTTAACTAGGTTGAGTTGCTTTTCCTATACTATGAAATGCCTGATTTTTAAAAATTATGTTTCCAGCATGAAATACTGAGAAGTCATTTATCAGTACTGAAAATAAGCATATTGTTCATAATACACTTACTTTTGAAAAGTTGCAGCTATTATCAACAAAATATTCTCTCTGCTTGGAATTCTATTTTGGTTACAATGAAAGCAAAAAAATAAAACCATGGTGGAATAGCATTGTCTATTTTGCATCTATTGCTTGATTTTCTATTTGTTCAACTATTCTCTCTCTTTGCATATCTCTCTCTCTCTCTCTCTCTCTCTCTCTCTCTCTCTCTCTCTCTCTCTCACACACACACACACACACACACACACACACACACACACACACACACACACACACAATCTCAGAGAAAAAGGATGGACCCTCATTTTTTATTTTATTTTTTTATTTTATTTTATATTTTATTTTTTTATTTTTTTGCAAAACTGGAAGGAATTAGAAATTAACCAAGAATTGTAAGAAATGGGATGCAGCTACCTCTAGAATCAGCTATGATCCAGTGTTTCTCATCCTCACCAACTTTAGGCCATGTGGGCTTCAGTTCTTAGAATTCCTTAATCAGAATGCCGGCAGTTGGTGTTCACTTGTCTTAAAGTTGCTGAGGTTGACAAACACTGAGCTAAGACACCCTTTCCATGGTGCCACTCAGTGTCACTTCTTGTGAGATGGGCAGCTATATAAAATTGATTAATAAATAAATGATCAGCTGTTCCATTCCTTGCCAGAGCTTTGGGTTAACTTTTTCATGTCATTTATTTAAAGGCGAAGGAAAAAGTAGACAACTGCCACACTAATAGACATTATCCGGGGGGTTTTCCTATCATCTTAAAATTAGACTATACTGGTTCTGTTTGTGATCAAGAAATGTATTTTTCATTTGGGCACAGCATGTAGCTGCCCATTTCCCAGAATCACCTGGATATTAACTATATCTACAATGTTTGCCTATTTTTTTTTTACAACTTACTTAACCTTACCTATAATCTCTTGTAGAACACCTTCCATCTACAGCTCTTTTTTTATTAATATAGGTTAAATGCTATTACACTACGTAAAGTTAAGGGAATGAGGGTTAGTACAACCCTAAAGTGCGAAGCATAATATCCAATAATATCTTTAAAAGCCCTTCAGTGTTTTATTTCGGTATTTCAGTTATATTATCATGACCTTATCTCATTAATGCAAGAGGTGTATATAAGACTCAAGATCCAAATCTTGAAGAGTGAATCTGTTTTTAATTAATATACTGCACTGCAAAGTGCAATGAAATGCAAGGCAGCATATTCACTCTTAAAAGAAGATGATTAAATTTATAATGCAATGTTAGGTATTTGGATATTTCTGTCATCTCAGTACAGGCCTTTGCTGTGCTCTCTGCAAAATATAATAACTTCTAAGAAGTGTGTAAAACAAAGTGCTCAATTCACTTTATTAAAATATCCAATAATAATTGATTTAAAGGCAATAAAATGTGTTCATTAGAGGGCTTATATTCAAGAAATATTGAAAGTATACCTAAAACTGTCACTTTTATTGTGAATGAACAGGATAATATAATTTGAAAAGAGTGTGATCATACTAAAGATTTGTCCTGCAGCATTATCTGATAGCTCGTAAAGTGCTGAAATTTAATATGATGCTTTCAGTCAGTTTAATTGAAATTTAATTGCCACTTTGGGCAGAAGGTTTAGATCTGATCAATAAAATATTAAAGATTTTGCGCTTTCACTTGGAACAGTTTTTTAGCCAGTGCATTGTGTTTTTAGGAAATATGCAGCCGATCTCATTCTACAGGGCCACTTCTCATTTTCTAATTTGAATGTTTTAATGTGCTGCACAGATAAATAGTAAAAAGAATAAAGCCAAAGTTGATCCATTTAATTACAACAAAATGAAAGAAATAACGGTCACCTTCAGATTCATGAGAAAGGCATTAATGTAAAAGAGCTATAAATATTTTGAAATGTCAAATCTCAGAAAGACAGAGTCCAATGTGAGACTGGCTGTAAATCAGAGACAGAGAGGAACCTTGGGAGAAAAGATGGTTCTCTGGTATTTTAGAAATAATTACTAATACAAAAAGGGTAATGATGAACCTATAAATTATGTTAAAAAGGGCCATTACAGAAGGATTAGTTTATAAAGCTGAGAGATGGTTCCCGCAAATGATCCTGCAAGTTATTTCTACTTTTCACTTCATATTCAAGAAACCAAAAATTATCTGATTAACGATAAACGAATTGATTGCTATTCTGCAATTGAAGCACCATGACCTAAGCAGAGTTCACTCTTTAATGTGAACCACAGCTCAGCTTCAATTTTATGCCTTTTGGGGTTGAGTTGGGTAAAGGGGGAAGGTCAAAAAATGAGCTGGTGATTGTGTGGGGAAAATATGATAGGTCTGATCTCTGGGATATGCTACCTTTATCCAAGGAATGTAGTGTTGTTGTTTTTTTAATGGTAGAATTCCCATCTCCCTTTATTTGCAATGATACTATGTTGCATACAATGTCCCTTCATTGCCAACCCCCTTTTCCCCATTTTCCCCGTCAATTCCTTGGCATATATGGCTTTCATGGATGTAGCTATATTTGGAGAGAATTAAAATATTCGTAGATATTTTTAGATAAGTACGTGCATTTCCATTCAAACAGTACCAAACTTCAGTCACCATTTGTTCTCACACCTTTGAATTTTCACAGGAAAAGAAAGAAAATAACATCAGAATCAACAAAGAAATAATCAACTCTTGTTAGCAGAAGATCCAAATTGGTAACCCATCAAATATTACTGAATTATCTAGCAGCTCTAACTAATGCAGCGGGGTTTTGAGGGATAAAGATTGTTTTACCTTCCAAACCTGCTAATTTAGGAAGGACCTGTTAAAATAGACTTGAAAGGGGCAAATAGAAGGAAAGAGCAGAAAAGTTCTATTTGATGTAGAAATCTGCTCACCTAGCGTTGCATATAGTCCACTTCGCCTTTTATTGCCTTGTTAGCCTTATTTGTAGAGTAGCACTGTTTGCTAAGCAAAATCTCTTTATCTCATAATTATCACTTTTCTATACATGTCGTAGCCCTGAGATTGCAACTAAGCCTCCTCCCCATATTGTATGCTAGTAAGTGACACAGAGATCAATGGGACATAGTTCCAAGCAAATCTGTATGGGAGTAGGATATTAATAAGAACAAAGCAATGTGAGAGCAACATCAATCTTCCTGCAATTATATGCATCTCTGGTGGTGAATATGAAAGATGCCTTGCTGATTCCAAAGGAAAAACGATGAATTCTGGGTTGGGCATTGCTCTGAATTCTCCTGTTCTACCAAATGCATCAAGAAAAGACGGATCCACAGCTCCTCTGTGCAGAATGCAATCCATCAGATTCTCTATAAACTAGGGAATATATATCTGGTTAGATCCATCTAAAATGAGATGCAGCATTAGCAATATGGACATTCTCAGCAAGGTAGGCAATAAAAGGAGATATACTATAGGACCTGACATCAGATTGTTTCAAGCTTAATTTCAGTAAAGTAATAAGGTCAGGGAGAGAAATGCTCAGCGATGCACAGATTGATAATAGGAATAGAAAGGACGGAGTTCTTCATGGACTTCAAACCTTTTAGGGGGGGGCAGCCACAGAGGACAAAGAGATGTACACTGGCTGTAAGCTTTGCAGATATTATCCACTGTATACTGGTGCTGCATAGTTAAAAGGAGAAAGAATATGCTTTGGTGCTAGAATTTAAAAGGCTAGTTCTTCCACTTCAAAATAAAACAAAGCAAAACAAAACAGTGCAATCCAAATTAAAAGGCATTTTATAGCACAGTACATGTGATACAAATTGCATTTGCTAAATAAGCAATATTTGCTGCCTGGGGAAAAAAAATTTTCCCTTTCAGTCAGAGGACTTTTAAAATATTATGGGCATTCTCAAAGTCCTCTAATGAATGGCCGCTCCCAAGTTACAACCCTTCAAGACACCGCAAATCATCTACCCCAAATATCACATGTTCTGTTAAATCACTCAGTGTCTTTGCTGATTTTGAAAAGCTAAGCAAAATCATTCTGAGTTAGTTCTTGAATGGAAGCTACCAGAAAATTTGAAGTCCTATAAGTTACCCTGAAAAATGTGTGTGTGTGTGTGTGTGTGTGTGTGTGTGTGTGTGTGTGTGTGTGTGTGAGAGAGAGAGAGAGAGAGAGAGAGAGAGAGAATGTACACACATACATACACACCCTATCTGCAGAGAAAATATTGAATTATTTTATAGGAATTATTATATAGGAAAATAAAAATTAATATGACATTTTTGTTCTCAGTTTAGGAAGGAAAGTTTCTTCTTGTTTCTTCCAAACTGTAAAATAAATTATTGGTTCTATTCGCTACTTTGTGAAACAGCATTGATGAATAGTTTGAATTTTGATTTTTCAATTATTTTTTTGTAAACTATGTGTTTAACATACTTAATGTATCTTCTTAAATATATGTTTACTGCTAGTTTTCATTAATGCAGTTTACTTTTTAAATAACCATTTATTAAGCACTATTTTTAAAGTGAAAAAACAGTCTTTCTTTCTTTCTTTTTGTTTGTTTGTTTGTTTGTTTGTTTAGTTATTTATCACATTTTACAATTGCCCATCTCCCTCATAGAGGTGTTACATAGTCCTTAAAAAGCTAGCTAGGTATACATAATTTTAAAATGTAATACCCTACTAATGCAGTCGGCTTGTGCAAATTCTCTATGCTTTCATATGAATATGTATGATTGCCAGAGTTTATACACTATATTTGTATAATCCTAGAATTATGTTGTTGGAAGGGGATATTTAGCCCATCAAATCCCACCATCTGCTCTATGCAAGAGTCCAAATTAAACGTTCCCAACAGATAGCTGTTCAACATCTGCTTGAACACTTACAGTGAAGACGATCCCACCTTTTCTCTGAGTAATTGGTCCATTGTTAAACTCCTCTTATGGCTAGAAAGTTTAAATCCAAATCTTGCTTTAAATAAGTTAAGTCCATTATTTCAATCTAGAACGAGAAAAAAATCATCCTTCTTCCATGTGACATATTTTCAGATATTTGAAAAGCGCTATCACATTTCCTTTTTGCATTTTCTTCACAAAGACATTCCCACATTATCCCTATGCATTCCCAGTTATCTTAATCTCTTTTTATATGTCCCACATTCCCTAATTATTCTTGTTGTTCTTATATGAACCTGAATTTGTTTTACTCTTAATAGGTGATGCCCAGAATTGGATTCAGTACACAAGGTGGAATCTAGTCAATGTAGAATAAAATGGATGTATTCCTTCTCATAAGCTAAAAACTATTATTCTGTTGATAAGAGTATAAAACTCTATTTTCCTTTTCTGTAGCATTTCCCAGTTATTACTCCTATTCGGTTTATAATTTATTACTACTACAAGATTTAATTACTGCCAAGCCAGAAATCCATGTTCTGAAATTCTATTCTATTACTTAAATGGCAAATTTTGCATTTCTCCCTCTTAAATTTCATTCTGTTACTTTCAGTCTATTGCTCTCATCTATCAATAGAGATGATTTTGGGGTATTATTGATCATGCCTAATTCAATGTTATTTGAAAATTTTCTCTACCTAAAGTGATCCTTGGGTCATAGCATTCAACATCTCCTTCAGTTTGATGCAGAACCATTGATGGGCACTCTTTGAGTATGATTTTCAAAGCAGCTATGTATCCATTTCTTAGTAATTCTATCCAGCCTACACTTACAGTAACTAGTTTGCTAATGAACCTGTCATGGGGTATGTGGCAAATACTTTGCTGAAAGTAAGTTATATTACATTTCCTGTAGTCCTGTGTGACTTAGTCTCAGTCCATTTAGAATTGGAGATGGGATATTTGAAGGAGATATAATTCAATTCAAATATGGGAGTCAACATGTGACTCACCTCCTGAGCCGAGGTGGCGCAGTGGTTAAAAGCAGCACTGCAACCTACTTCAGCTGACTGTTAGTTCAGCAGTTCAGCTGTTCAAATCTCACCGGCTCAAGGTTGACTCAGCCTTCCATCCTTCTGAGGTCGGTAAAATGTGGACCCAGATTGTTGGGGGCAATATGCTGAACTCTGTAAACCACTTAGAGAGGGCTGTAAAGCACTATGAAGTGGTATATAAGTCTAAGTGCTATTGCTATGTAAAAGCAAATGGAACTGATTCAAATGACTCAATCAGATTCAACTACTCAATCACAACATTCAAGATACTTCTTTAAACCTCTATAGTGCAGAAGCATCAAAAATCACTTCATTTTTGGCAAAATGGAATCAAAGTGATGGGGATGATATTAAATCTGCCCATTTTTCAGAGTTGCACAAACTCTGAAATATAAAATATTTTTAAATGTTTAATTTAAAAAGACACAGTTAGTATGGAAGCAATAGTATAACAGTCTGTGAGTTGTCCAACAAAATGTATAACCAGTGTGAAAAGTGTTTCGCTTCAACTCAAAAGCAAATTGGTGCGGTGCCAGACCAGCCTTTTCTAGGCAGAATTCAGCTGTCAGGGTTATGACTTGTTGGCAGTACTCTAAGTTAGTTAACAAAGGCAACAAAAGCAGGATGGCACACATTGACGTAAGCAAAACATAGAGAAAACAGTATTCATAACTTTTTTTAAAAAAATCAGCAAAAGCTTTGGTCATGATCTATTATCTTGCTGCTTGTTAAGGATTTAATTTCTATTTAAAGAACTTGCATGTCTGCCTTTCTCACACAATGATCTTAGATGGTTTACAACAGCCAAGAAAAACAGATCATACCTTCCCACCAGGTCCCAGATCACTCATACTGTTAAGACTCAGCCCGTTCTACTTCAGTGCTTGGGGTAAAAACCAATTCTTTCTGGCCTTCAGCTACAGAGAAAACACACCTCCACAATCCCACCAGATTACAATGGTTGCCATGTTTGACTTTATGTTTGTGTTATGGGAATTAGTTGTTTCGCAGAGTGATAGCATGGGGAAAAAACTGTCTTTGTGTCTGGTTGTTTTGGCGTGCAATGCTCTACAGCGTCGTCTTGAAGGAAGAGGTTAGAACAGTTTATGTCCAGAATGTGAGGGGTCTGTAGATATTTTCACAGCCCTCTTTCTGGCTCAGGCAGTATATAGGTCAGGAAGAAGTGCAGATAATACAAATATTGCAGCCTGCTGCCCTGGAATTCTCTTTTTATTTATAGATTTATTAAAATCTGCTTTCTTGAAGTTCATTTGGCATTATATGTCTATATTTACTTAGTTTTCATGCCACATCCACTTCTTTCATTGTATTTTTCTTGTTTAGAATCAGGTCAAAGATGTACCTTCCTCTAGAAGAAAGCAAGGTAAATTGGTAATTTCCTGGAATGGCCATACTTAGCAGAGCATCTTCCAATTTTCATTAGAGTTTCCCATTTATCTATTTGATTCAGAAGATTTATATTTAGTCAAATATAGCACTCTCTCCTTCATTTTTCCTTCATAACAATGCTGTAAGGTTGGGCTGGGATATAGTGAGTTTCCATGGCTGAAAGTAAACCTTTCCCCAAGTCTAATCTTACAGATCATTCCATGCCACTTCTGCATATATTCAGTTTTAATATGGAATGCATAATTTATATGTTCCCTTTCATTGACTAGCCAGTGGTGGACAAAAAACCCAGTATTATTTTTATTTTTTCCTCCACCTACTGTAATCCAGATATTCTGTATAGCACTGTAAAGTTCATTTAATTGGATTTCTGACCAGAAATGGATTCTTTCAATGTCCAGTACAATTTTTCATTAAAATAAGGCTCATTATATCAACACTTCTAGTCATTTATTCATTTGTTTCTAAACCCATTCATTTGTAATATTCTTCCTCTCTTTTCTTTCTCCAGGGAATTAAAGATTGGTAAAGCATTGTCAAACTTCCTTTCTAGATTTTCATAGTCATGACTCCTCTTGGCAGTATTCTTTGTCTCCACTTGGATAAATAAGAGGATATAATTGCCAATGGGCTTGATAAGACTTGTCCCTATTCTTCATAACCCTAATTCTTGTTTCTCCCAATTGGCACACTTTATGAAGCATTTGGTCTGGATGCCCAGGTTGGTTTCTGTTTGTCATAGTAACTAGTGAACAACAGCCGTAACATTTTGTCATCTTACAGGGTGCAGCTGTATGTCTTGTGTTCTTCATAGATCCACCCTTTTTCCTGCACAGCACTTCTTCCTTCTTCTCCCTCTTCTGTCAAGGGTCTTAAAGTCATTTCAGAATTCAAACAGGGCAGAATATCTTCATGGTCGTTTGCTTCTGGTAGTCCCTCTCTGCACCAGCCTTGATCCTTTACTTCTTCATTTTATTCTCCTCCTCTGCCATCTCTTGTTGCAATGCATCCTTTGGTGAATTAAATCTTTGTCCTTTCTTATGAACTGATGTGTGGTCATTCACTACTTGGATCTTTGTATGTTTTCCTCATAGATTAATACAGGCATACGCTGACTGCAAAATAACCAATGTTTTTTTTTACCACAAATAAGCCACAAGCATTCCAGGTCATGAGTACAAAGTTTTGCCCATTCATCTTCACTTGGTTCTTCTTCTCTTTGTTTTCAGGTCAGCCAAATACCTCATGTCTACTTAAAATGTTTTTTTTTAAAAATTGGAATCCTCTGAAACTCTCTCAGTGACCTCTACTGCCAAATTCTTGTTGGCACTCCATTAATGTATATTTTTCTACATAAGTGCATGGATAAGTGTGCATACCTCCACAGTGTTAACCTGAGGTTTACCATACGCTTTTCAACTTCTCTGGTTTTCTTTTGAATTTCTGTCTGTAAGTACAGAAGGAAAGTGTTCAGAGTTTTGAAGTATGAGGAATCCTAGGTTTCAACTCTATTTTCCAGGGAAACACACGAAACACAATATTTGGTTTGGCACTTTAAAGAATAGCTGATTGTGACTCATTCTGAACCAGAGGCTGCTTGCTTTGCTTTGACTTGGACCAAACTCAGTGTCAAATTTAAGAAACTGCTTCTTGTCTCTCTTTGATGAGTCTGAGAAGACCTAAAATCAGGTATCATGCTATAAAAAATTTTAACAGAAAGGAATATGCATTAGAAATCATGCTAATGCTTCTCAGGAAATAAAGGTTGCCCAATTTAAGGAAAAGTAGATCCATGGATTTTGAAGATTTAATTTGTTGTGGTATATGCCTTCTTTTATTCTTTAGATCAGTGTTTCCCAACCTTGGCAACTTGAAGATGTCTGGACTTCAACTCCCAGAATTCCCCAGCCAGCGAATGCTGGCTGGGGAATTCTGGGAGTTGAAGTCCAGACATCTTCAAGTTGCCAAGGTTGGGAAACACTGCTTTAGATAGAATTTCAAGGCATTTGCCAGTTAGCTGTCCCTTCAGTAGTATGTGACAAATTTCAGCATGATAGGTACAGAAAGCTCTCTGCAAGGGGAGATTTGACAGCCTTGGGAATGTTAGGAAAATATTCCTTAATCTTCATTATTTTTTGATGGACAACATAGGCATGAAAATGGCACACGTTGTAGAAATCTTCTAATTCACCAAGGATATAGTTAGGAATTTGAAGACTAAGCTCCTTTAATTTTAATATATATATATATGATTTGACATTTACAGGCAAATTCTTAGCATGCCTTTGCATTCAACTGAGATTGAATAACTCTTGATAAACCATTTTTGGGGATTTAAAAGTAGACCCATCAGTCAGTCAACTTCATTTTCCACATTGTGGATAGATAGAAAGTAGTTTTTTAAAATTTATTTAACATGTATTATTAGTTTGTTCATTTGTTTATTTTGCTGACAAAATGCCTACCTCTCTTCAGTACCTAGAAGTTCTAAATCTTATAACAGACTTGAATTAATGTGGGTAACTTAGTCTGTTCTGGCTTTGCTTCATAAAGCTACAGAATCCACTCAAAGAAGTGAAGGCTCAGGATTTGGCACTCTGCCAAAACTGATGCACAGCCCAACTATTTTCCTTCCGCAACAAATGTGAAAGCAGCAGCAACTGAATTTATGAACTGAATGACATTAATAAATTGAGACTTAATCCTGACAAGATAGAAGAATTCAAGGGTGTACATTCATTAGATAACGTATGAAAAACTGAAGCAAGGCCAGATTTGAAGTGTTATAAAGTATGAATGGAGTTTTACTGTGCATCTCACAAGGCATAATTTTGAAAGAAGTAATGGTATGTACTCTGCCAGTTGTCCTTCTATTAATGATAAATAATTCCTTCTAAAGTATAAAATAAATATAACTCAAAGTAGCCATTTTAAAGTTGCAGATATATATTTGAAATGCCCGTAGCAACCCAGATCACAAAGAAAATGATGTACTCTTATACACTGTTATAAAGGTTCTAATAAGCCTCATGTACTGATATAATGAGATGAATACTTAGTAAAATAAAAATTACCTTACAGATTGGAAGAAAGTACGACCAAAATGATTTTCCTAGAGATCAGAAAGTAAGTACATATGAATCACTGGGACAAAATGGATAGGTTTAAAATAGAAATGAGAAGAATGTGTGAAATAGGGTACAGTTAGCTGCTCTAGATAAAGTAGAATAAACAAGATTTATGGGGAAAGTCTAATCTCCTAGATTTGGCCTCTCCATTTAAGAGGAAAAACTAGAGATAGCAATGAGGATAAGATGAAATGAACTAAACTGGTGAGTTCTCCTGCCCCCATCTTTCCACTAGTATAATGAATAGAATTCAAGCGATGGTTCTTCCAACACAATGAAATTCTGACTCAAATAATAGTAAGTGTGTAGTAAAGTAACTCTTTAAGGGTGGAAAAAATCTAGGGCTTTTAGATGTAGACATTTTAGATGTAGACATTATGGCCATCTGGTTGAAATTGGTTTTATTCAGGACAATGAAAAATGTAGTAGACTGAAAACTTTGCAAATGAACTAAAAATATAAATAAAGTTTAAGTATAAATGTTGGAATATAAATATGAATACAAAAACACGCACTGCATTATATTGGTTCTGTGGTTTTATATAAGGCCATGACTAACCAGGAAGAAAATCTTTTGGTTACAGGAGGGTAGCTCAATGGCAATGACAATATTAACTATATAGTGGTAGTGAAGAATACAAATAGCAGCATGGAAATTATGGAGGGGGGATTGGATTAAGATAAAGTCACTAATAACCCAGCATAGTCACAGTTTAAGGCTGAGCAACTTTAGTTGTAACAATAGGTCGAAGCTAGGAAGGTGGAAAAAAAAGAGGTTTAAAGCAAGGGACCCCTGGTTTAAAGGATTAGGTTGTTTTTTTTAGTTTTTAGAAAAAGTGTTACATAAAAAGTAAGCATAAAAGTATACACTACTAACTATGAAATTCTCTGAAATAAACAAATGAGGTAGGGACATGTCTTTATTTCTGTACATATTGGTTTTTTTACTAAGGTTAGTCTCTGGGTTACCTGCTTTGGACCCACAGCCTTGAACTCGTAGGTGATCCAAAAGCTATTATTAATTTGATTGCAATGCTTCATTCATTCACTGTGTAGTTTATCTGATTTACTGATTGCAAATCTTTCTGTATTCATATAATTCCACTTTGTTTTATATTAATAGTCCTTTTGGTTGATCTTATGGAGTTTGTGGCCTTTTATTTTATCTGTTTTGCATGTGTCTCACTAGTGAGTCACTTAAGATATTTTGACAAAAAATAGCTCATATATCTTGGAGCAAGAAAAAGAGACATGTTCCTCTTGCTGTAAGATATTACTGGATATTATTATATATATACACTTGATCGGCATTACATAAAAGCAAGCATCTCTTCAATGGGGATTTTACATTCTGACGATGTCAGCAGGGGCTGACGAAAGCTTAGTTTAATAAAAAATTTAAAACGTTCCGGAGATCGTGATGTCTATCGTTTTTTCATCTATAACTATACCTGGAACTTGCATTTTTAGGACAATTCATAATATATAATGTTACTGGAGAATTGAATTCCAGAATTAGATTTTAAATGATACATGGTGCCAACATTGATAGAAAAGGTGACCTCAATGACACCACCACCCCGAGTCATTGAGGGTCACATAAACACTGGGATGGAGCTAATGCATATAGCCATACTTACAATTACTAATTTCACTAACCATATAATTAATTCCATTGTTTCTCCAAGTCATCCCTTCTCTCTCTTTTTTTAATTATCAATAATTGATTGGTATTTTCCCTATCATTAATATCCAGATTGGGTATGGGATATTTTCTTATTTCCTTCTGCATTTTATTTTGTACCATTTCACATGCATTAATATTATTTTCATCATAATAAAAAATATGAGATTTACTTCCGGTTTCAAATGTTTAAAGCCAAACCATTCTTTAGAAGCAAATCCACACATCTAAGCAAAGTATATTTAAGATCAGAATAGATGTCATAACATTGATAGCGAAACATAAAATCCAATTTCTGCTCTGCAAGTCTGCATCTGCTTTTTTTCAGGAGAAGTGCAATATTATATATTTCTTACAAGTCATTTGATTGTTTTCTCCCTCCCATTTAATCCACTTGCAAAGTAAGGCAATTGCCTGTGTTAATCCCAATTTTCAAAGCTTCAGACAGATTAACTCAGTATGTCATATTTTAAAAGGGTTACTTCAGTCTTCTTCTCATCAATTATATGCATTCTTATCCCTTATCATTCTACCTGTCCTAA
The DNA here is from genome assembly GCA_023053685.1 of Diadophis punctatus similis. Lineage (NCBI taxonomy): Eukaryota > Metazoa > Chordata > Lepidosauria > Squamata > Dipsadidae > Diadophis > Diadophis punctatus. The sequence continues at coordinate 4,032,258 of JALIGW010000028.1, read as the reverse complement.
ACTAAAACTAAGGTGCTCATGTTGGATTCCTGACACACATTTACTACTACCAGAATTAAAATGATCAGTGCAAATTAATTTTCCCATTATTAATAGTCACATCCTAATGCTATTTGGGGGGTGGGGGTGGGGGGAAACAATATACTTTCTTCTATTTATATCCCATGCATCTGTCCTCTGTCATTGTCTTCCTCTTTAATCTTGTTTGAGTGTATGGCTCATTCATCCTTATTTTATTGACTCAATCACAGGCACACTGTCACTTTTTATAAAATGGTCACTGCAAAATCACATCAAGCAAATTCTTGAATCCTCAGTCAGTAATTTAGTGCCTTTATGGAATTGCAATTTCAGGGCTCACTGCTTGTTTTTCTAAAATGTACTTTAGGAATTAGTTGCTCCAGTCACAAATCAGTTGAATTTATGCATAGTTGTAATACAGTTTATGGCCTCATGGTACATTGCTTCAAAAACAGCAGATGTGAAATTATGATAAATATAATGAGTGTTTTTTTGCCTGATCTACTGGAGTAGAGAAGGATCTGGAGCGTGTTTACCTATCCTATACAGTACATTTAATGTCTTAGTCAGGACTCCTGACAAAGGCTGATTAATGTCCTCATCTCTTTTATTAAAGATAAGAGTAGCGCTGCAGTCAGGAGATAGAAAGCACACCATAAATCTTCGTAAAATGAGCAGTCAAATAATCACTCATCAGAAATAAAATCTACATACATTAACACTACCATGCAGCCTACCGTGCGCCTCGCCATAAAGACGAAGAGGGAGAAAAAGAAACAAAAGGAGAAGAAAAGGTTTCTGGAAGTTCTCATTTCAACCAGTCCTTTAACTTTAACATCCCCATTCCTGTAACCTGGATGCAACGCTGGCATTTGAAAGCACATGTGAAAGGGCCAGATGCCTCATCATTACATTAAGAGCATGAAGCAGGCAACAATTAAGCGATTCACTGGAAAGACATAATGCTGATCTATGCTAGCAATTAATCACGAGATACATTAGACAATGATGGGTGACCTACAAATTTTTGACAAAATAATTTTTCATCATGTTGGCGATTTCTTAGCCTAATATGCCTGCAAGGCAGAGAGTCCAAACCTGTCATTTATTCCATCTCTCCTTGACAGGCGGCAACCTGTCTTCCAGACAAAATGAACATTATCTGTGCTCAGTAGACATTTAGTGCAGGGCTTAGCTTATGACTAATGATAATAGGCAGACAGAAATGTTAGAGTCTGAAATAATGTTCTCTTTCTTAAAAGGTAGATTTTCTTTCCAGAAAGACTTGGAAAGATTTTTTAAAAACTATTTTCCTATAGGTTTTTTGAACACATAACACACTTAAAAAAACAGTCCTGCCATTAGGAAAAATCTCCCTTAAAGCAACATCATTTGAGTTTCATTATTCTGTCATTAGAATCTAGGCACACATAACAGTTCAGTTGGCAAAAGTGATTTCTTTGGTTTGTAATCTGCATGGCTGACCACAAGTTGAGAGAACCAAAGTAAAAATACACACACACACACACACACACAAACATACACCCAGACACAGCCTATGAATTTTATTCTTCTGATGCTTTTTGATGATGGCATATCAATCAGATATGACTGCCCTTTGCTAGATCCTAAAGTGAGCAGAAATGAAAGCGAGAGAAATCTTGCATTAACCATTTCTATGCCTGAATTTTCCAGGAGAAGTGCCAGGTCCTTGGAGAGAGCCAAATCTCCTGCTTTCACTATTCCTCATACATATTCATCCACTCAGTGCCCACTAACAATACATTTTTAAACCAAACCTGTTTTGTATTTCCTTTTTGGAATCAGACAAAAAGAAGCAGTTACAATGTCACCTAAATGGCTGCAACAGAAAAGTGTACGGGTTTCAGATTTATTTAATGTTAATTGTATTGTTTTTGTTGTTGCTGCTTTTACTGGAAAACTGAAATACATTTGACAGAGCCAGATGTATAACTAAAAAGATTTTCATTTAAAACTCTGAAAAGTACAGAGCTCAGAAATCCTGTTCTGAGTATACAAATGGAAAGATCCCATAGCCTTCTGTGCTAAATCCTGGTTATATCAAACAATTATTCATTTTTGCAAGCTAATTTAAGGCAAATATTCATTTTGTTGCTGCCATAGTTGGGGAACTGAAAAACAAAAGTCTAGGAAATCATTCTGCTTTCTATACACTCTGCCTGAACCATGTTTGCTCTAACACTAAATAAATTGAGAAGAGGCCAACAGGAGTAAGAAAACCATCAACGCAGAAAAGCTTAATCCTCTGATCTTCAAAAAATGTCAGCTGTTGATAGGGGTAGGTTCCACTTACCTTCACCACCGGTTTGCATTGCATTGCGATGTTTCACGTGCGCGCACGTCCCCTTGTGTGATTTGGCTTCCGCGCATGCTCAGAAGTTGGGAATCAGCCCGAAACACAGCTGAGGAGCTGATCAGCTGTGCTTCGGGTGAAGAAATAAAGGTCAGTATTAACCCGCAGGCAGGCGGGAGGGCCCTTTTTCAAGCAGCGGAAGGGAAAAAATGTGCAAAACAAAAAAAAAGATGGCGGTGCGCACGGACCGGCACCGACAATGACGTCAACAGTGGGTCGCTACTGATTTGGGCAATCCGGTCCAAACCGGGAGGAACCTACCCCTGGCTGTTGAGTAGTGGAGGCCATTGCAGTCCTCTTTGGATACCTGATAACCATAAGATGGTTCTCATTATCAATTATGAAGATGTTTTACAAGATTCTGTCTGATTTTTCATGCAATTAAGACTCCGCACTAAACTATTAAAAAAGTTGGAATGTCAAGACCTTATGGATGATAGTCAGATCTGTTAGCCATATGAATAGAACGAACAGTGAAAGTGGTTATAGGATCGGTCTGTTTGTTAGTTATGCCCCAAAGTTGTACTATTCTTTTGAGTCTGATCTGGTGTTCAGAATTACTTCTGAACAGGAAGTTCCTGTAATTCTAGATCTTCTCACTTAATGCAGCAGCAGGATTATGTTTGCCTAAAAATAACTAGTATTTATCTTAAATTAATAGTTGAGCAAGTACTGTAGTAGTCTGAATATTCAAAATGAAGATACCATTAATGGGTGGTTCGTTTGCTAAGATGCATATAGTTCAATTTTCTTTCCATCTAAATAAACATATTTTTTGGTGCTCCTGAATGCATGATGGTTTTAGGGCAGTGGTTCTCAAGCTGTGGGTCACGACCCCTTTGGGGGTCGAACAACCCTTTCACAGGGGTCACCTAAGACCATCGGAAAAAACATATTTCCGATGGTCTTAGGAACTGAGAGACCGCTCCTCTATCCGTCTCCAGGTGGGTGCACCCACATGCAAATAGACTACTGCAAAAAAAAATCTGTACCATGGGAACTTCTGAGCATGCGCAGAAGCCAAATTTCCAGCACTGCGCATGCGTCGCCATCTTGTTTTTGGCTTGTTTTTTGCATTTTTTTTTAAATTAGGCAAAGTGCACAGCGCAGGAGGAAGCGAACCGGCAGCGAGGTAAGTTAGAACCCACCCCTGAGTTTCCTAACAATTTTATTATTTTATGGTTGGGGGTTCCACAATGAGGAACTGTATTAAAGGGTCATGGCATTAGGAAGATTGAGAACCACTGTTTTAGGGGTTCCAACTAGCTCTTTGTCCTGAAGTGCTTTTGTTTAAAACTAAAAGGAAGTTGATATATTGCCCATCACCATCACCTTGCATGATAGCTGTGGTATAAGAAATCACAATAAGATCCTGGTTAGATTGTTATAAATTGTATATAAAACTTCCTTTTCAAAACAGGGAGGCCAAATTGCTTTGAGGAATTGGATGGTATGATCATGCACTAGTTTTTCATCCTGTTTGAAGCTTAGTTCATTGCCTTCTAATCTCATTCCTTAGGACAAAGCAATATGAAGGTGGAATGGAACAACTTGCCCCAGTCCACTCACCGCACCCATCTCATCCCAGGACAACTGGACGTGGCCAACTCGCCATGGGATAATTCAACATGGGAAAACTCAAGAGAGAGACAAGTAGAATTGCAGCTTACCGCAGCCTCAAGGATTTCAACTTGAGAAAGTTGAAAGGACCATTGCCCTTCACTTAACCAGTTTTGAGTTATCCCACTTTGAATTGTCCCATTGCAAGTTGTCGCATGGTGACTTGGCCACAGCGAGTCAGCCGGGTTGAGTTGGCTGCTGCAAGTTGAACCATATGAAGGAGCACTTTCTCCCAATATACAGTATCTATTCAAATGGTCATTTTCCCTGGAAAGTCTTGTCCATCTCCACCATCCATGGAAACAAGCCCAAGGCTATCTCAGTTGAAACACTTCATTTTAGAGAAGGAGACTCAACTGAGCATCAACAGTTCAGGCTTTTATCAATGTCAAAGGAGTACCCCATTATTTAGAGGTGTTTTTGAGGAGAGGATCACTGATACTTCCGGGGGTGGAGCTAAGGGAGAGGCAGCAGAAGTACAGAACTCCGCTCCTTCTGCTGAACTTTTAGCGAGGCAACAACCCACCCGACCCAAATTACTTCACCTTTTATGGGTCGGGAGATAGCCTAAGATCTCAGGACTCCCTCCCAGTCCATAGGACGAAAGAGACTGTCGATAGAGAGGCAAGAGACCCGAGAAGATCCAGGATCGAAGGACGCCGCTGATATTAACATGGCGACTGCGAGGCCGTAGATCTTCTGGTAATAAGAAAATAAAGAACAATTAAGAACACCTAAGACAAAGTGACTAGCTGAGACTCAACGTACCCTGGGAAAGAGGGGATACCAACTGAGGCAAGGTACGTGCCACCTGGGGACTGACACTGCCGTGTGGAAGGATCTTGGGTCGTTGGAAGATCTTGGCTTGATCCCTCGGCAGTTGGTTTGCTGCTGGGCTTTTGTTGGTCCGGCGCCGTGGTCTTAGTACGCCGTTGCTCAGTACCTTTGCTCGGTTTGGGCCCTTGGAGATCATCTCGCCCAGAGTTTGGAACAGTTTGGCTCTGGGACGAGCGCCCAGATATGCCGGCCGATAGAAGCCCTGGCTATGTTTATTACTGCCAGGATTATTGTTGTTACCACTTTCTTCTATGGCAGCGGCCCTTTGATTTCATCTGTTTCTGGCAACAGGATTGGCTTGGCCATCCGAGAAGGTGCATGTCTTTCTCCCAACATTGCAGCGAGTTCCTTTGGGCAGCAGTATCCCCATTCCAGCGGTAATTAGGCCTGGGGAGGCCTTTTAGAACTATTTGCCAGACAATCTCCCCCCTTCGAGCGTGGCGACGCTTTTATTCAAAAACTATTATCAGCACCGCAGCCGTTGTGGTCGCGAGGCCTTTTTTGGCTGACGCAGCCCCAGCTTTCTGCCTGGCCCTCTGGATGAACATCCACTCAGACAGGCTGCTTTTTGTTACCAATGAGGTGCCGAAGGAGAAGAGGAGTTTATCATCAAGACTGCTATTTTTATTTGTATTGGGAACACTGCTGGGGGGTCGAAGAAGAAGTGGACTCTTAGGGGACTTATCGGATCTGAGCCCCATCAGCATTAACATTAGAAGGGAGAGTAGTGGACATTTACTGACTAATCTGGATATTGCCTATGTCCACTATGGACCCTGGATAAACAAAACAAAAGACAATCATCAAGGACTAAGAACTAAGCTATACCGGGCCTGGAGGTTGCCTATATACACTCCCTATGGACTTTTTTATTAGTGATAATTAGCTTCTTAATTTTACCCCGGAAGTGATTGTTTGAAATGGTTTGGGTTATGAATATGTTACGACTGGGGGAGAGGAAGATGTAGGTTGAGAGGGATTATTGAAACTGAGTTTGGTAGAATGAGTGAGTTGGGGACTAGGATTCTGCCCCCCTCTGCTGAGTGTGAAAACAGAAGTGGAGGGGGGTTGGAGTCTGACCCCCGGCTTGGTGTGAATGGAATGTATGGCCTGCCGGAAGAGAGGGGGACCAGTGGAGCTGGGGAGGGGATCTCTGGTTGGGTGGAGAGTGGGAGCACTACGGTCATTACAGGGAGAGGTAGGTACGGCGGGAGCAGAGGGGTAGGCCGCTCTCGAGGAACAAGAACTTGCTGTTTACAAGCGATTTCTTGTTCTGGCCCCTTGGGTTTGGTTCCAGCTTGCTCAGCCCGAGTATCTGGTAATCAGGGTATTCAGGGCCCTGGGCTCAAGCTGCTGCTGTTAAATGCCAGGTTGATTATCAACAAAGCACCCCTCATACGGGATTTAATCCTGGATGAGGGGGCGGACCTGGCATGTGTAACTGAGACCTGGGTGGGCCAGGAGGGGGGTGTTCCCCTCTCTGAGATGTGCCCGGACGGGTTCTTACTTCTGCATCAGCCATGACCCCAGGGAAGGGGTGGAGGAGTTGCTATTATAGCTCGCCGGAATCTGTGTCCTCGTAGAAGCCCTGCCCCAGAGATTGTTTGGTGTGAGACTCCTTCTGAAGTTGGACTTAGGGGTTCAGGTGGGCCTTTTTCTAATGTACCTGCCTCCTAGCTGTGTTGCAAAGGCCCTGCCTGTGCTACTCGAGGCAATAGCGGGGCTGGCAATTGAGTTCCCTAGGCTTATGGTGCTGGGGGACTTCAACCTGCCATCGCCCGGTGAAACCTCGGATGCAGTCCAGGAGTTCATGGCTTCCATGACAACCATGGACCTGACCCAAGTATTTCAGGGTCTGACTCATGAGGGAGGTCACGCGCTTGACCTTGTGTTTCTCTCGGGGCAGTGGAGAGATGATCTGAGGCTGAGGGGTTTAGTCATATCACCCTTGTCGTGGTCAGATCATTTTCTTCTTTGAGGTTGGATTTCACGGCACCACTCCACCGCAAGGAGGCAGGACCAATTAAGTGGTTCCGCCCCAGGCGCCTAATGGAACCCGAAGGATTCCAGAGGGAACTTGGGGATATACCTGAATCCTTGGTACACAATTCATCTGAGTCGCTGGTGGCTGCCTGGAATCGGGCAGCATCAGGGGTGTTAGATCAAATTGCGCCTTTGCGGCCTCTCCATGGCAGCAGATCCAGGAGGGCTCCTTGATTTACTGAGGAGCTCCGGGAGATGAAATGCCAAAAGAGACGCTTAGAGCGACACTGGAGATCCAGTAAAGCTGAATCTGACCGAACACTATTAAGAACTTTCATTAAGTCTTATTTAGTGGCGATTCGGGCGGCAAAATGTTTGCATTTTTCCGCTCTTATTGCATCCGCCGATTCTCACCCAGACGCCCTGTTTAGAGTGACTCGCTCCCTTTTTGTTAAGAAGGAAGTTGAAGAACCCTTACAGGGCAGAGCTGAGGAATTTGCTCAGTTTCTGGCGGATAAAGTCACTCAGATTTGGACAGAACTGGACTCTGTTTGAACAGGGCTAGCCGAGACAACAGGGGCGAGTCTTAGTCCTGTTGTATGGGATGAATTTGAGCCTATCACTCCTGATGATGTTGACAAGGCCATAGGAGTGATGAGTGCCTCCACTTGTTTACTGGACCCGTGCCCCTCCTGGCTGGTTTCTGCCAGCAGGGAGGTGTCACGTGGCTGGCTCCAGGCTGTTGTTATTGCATCTTTGAGAGAGGGATCCATCCCACAGCCCTTAAAAGCTGTGGTGGTGAGGCCCCTCCTCAAGAAGCCTTCCCTGGATCCAGTGGATTTAAAGAACTTCCGTCCTGTCTCCAACCTTCCCTTTGTGGGTAAGGTTGTTGAGAAAGTGGTGTCACTCCAACTCCTATGGTTATTGGAGGACACTGATTATCTAGATCCCTTTCAATCAGGTTTCAGGCACAGCTACAGCATGGAAACTTCTTTGGTCACCTTGATGGATGATCTCTGGCGAGCCCGGGATGGATGTCATTCCTCCATCCTGGTGTTACTTGACCTCTCAGCGGCTTTTGATACCATTGACCATGGTATCCTTCTGTGCCGACTCGGTGAGTTGGGAGTGGGAGGCACCGTCTTATGGTGGTTCTCCTCCTACCTCTCCGATAGGACGCAGTCGGTGTTGACAGGAGGGCAGAGGTCGTCCCCTAGGCCCCTGATTTGCAGGGTGCCTCAGGGCTCGGTCCTCTCGCCTATCCTGTTTAACATTTACATGAAACCGCTGCAATCTAAGGTGTTGGTTTTGACCTTTAAAGCCCTACATGGCTCAGGGCCAGGTTACCTCTGGGATCACATCCTACCACATACCTCCCTACGACCAGTTAGGCCCCACAGAGTTGGTCTCCTCCAGGTCCCATCAGCCAAACAATGCTGGTTGGTGGGACCATGGAGGAGAGCCTTCTCTGTGGGAGCCCCATCTCTCTGGAACCAACTCCCACTGGAGATCCGGATTATACCCACTCTACTGGCCTTCCGCAAAGCCGTAAAGACATGGCTCTTCCGGCAGGCGGGGTGAAGAAGATCGGATTCCCCCTGGATGAATGGTTTCTTTTTAAAAAAAATTATGTAATGTTTTAAATTGTTTTTTATATATTTGTATTGTTCTTATCCCTGCTGTATGCCGCCCTGAGTTCTACGGGATTGGGCGGCCTATAAGAACTTTTAATTAAATTAAATCAACAGTTCAGGCTTTTATCAATGTCGAAGAAGTACCCCATAATTTAGAGGTGTTGTTGAGGAGAGGATCACTGTTATCTCTTATGACAGTGTCAGTAACTAAAGCATGTTTTGATATTTTTGCGGAGATTTTCCTTTCAGTTTCTACTTTTTTAATTATAATTACTTGTGTATTACTTTAGAGCAGAACCTGAGGTTTGTAAGATAAAATTGTAAAGCGAACAGGTATAAAATAACTACAAAACAACTTTAACGAATGGCAAAATAAAAGCTTCCACTTATAAATTAATATTCATCCATTCTTTAAAACAGGGATGTGCAACCTGAAGCCCCCAACAATTTGAACCTCTTCGTCCAAGAAATCTATAGTGTTTTCCCTGCTTTCATTTAGGAATCCTTTTAAAACTCTGTTTCAAGAGTTTTATAGTCTATTCACAGAGGGAGAATAATTTGATTAATTTTAAATTGTTTTATGCTGATTTTATTTTGCATGTTTCAATATAAAGTGCCAAGGATTTCTTCAAGGTTGTGATATACAAAACATGAAATATAGAAAAATTAGAGAAGGTAGCACCCAGCCTAAACCCATATTCTTTTCTTCCTATAGCAATTTTTTAAAAAATCATTGATTTTATCTATATGTTGTCTCATATTAGATAAGTTCATTCAGTGGAAAAAACAATATGAAACACATATAAGGTAAAACAAAACAAAATAACGTTCAGTCTCTGTTTCAATTTGGCAGCATGAAGCTTATCCCTTGGACATAAGTTATAGTGTTGGTTAGAATGGCCTTACTTCTTTTCTTTCATTTTACTTGTCATCCTGGTTGATTGAACAGACTATTTTCCCCCTTGTAATTGCTATTCTGATAGGGAACCGGTTACATAACAGTTTTATAAATTAGATTCAGTGGAAATCCCAGAGTACAATCCTGCTCAAATAAAGCTCATAACAATTTTGCAAAACATTTGATGTGGGGTTGCTGTATCCTAAGCATGGCACCACAGCAAGCACTGTGTCTTTGACAGCTCAATGCGCTTAGAGGGCATCCACTTATCATTCCATTGGCAAGGGGACCAAAACATGGGCACCCTTCACACAGCGATAGAGCTAAAGTGGCAACGGGTCAACAAAATACAAACCTGTGGAATATGAGCTATCATTTATTTTGTACCGATTTGCATCCTTATTTATTTATTTGTCTTGCCAAATCCCAGCACAACGGAAACAAGAAAGGAAAGACTCAACTGGCAGAGGTCTCACCTCTATTCTATATAATTTGATGCTTAAAAGCTTACAAGTAAAACATGTAAATATATGCAGACCTGAGAGTTGGCCTTCAGTATGGAAATTACAGAGAAGGATTGAGAAACCACAGACCATAAACAAGAGCATTATTGTGGCTGTAAACACTTAGCAATCACTGGAGAGGCGTAATGTGTCCATGGAGAAATTTAGTTGTCGATATTCTGAAGAAATAGTGTTCCTGCCATGGTAAGCAACTGCATCAGCATCTGTTTACAGGAATCGTACTTAGACCTATGCCATCTCACAGTTTCTGATTCATTTAAAGCATGGGCACCAACAGACTTTTTCGGCCAGACACCCACTGTTTGTATAATGTCTGCCTATAGTATATGTGGGCATAATGGAGCTTTGATTCTTTGTCAGCTGCAATTCTGAAGCAAGAGTCGTTTCATGCCACTGCTCTTTGCTATCCATTAAACACCACTGGGAGGAATCACAGGTAGGTTCTGGCCAGCTACTAATTTTCCTTGGCAGTAGAGATGAAAGAAAAGAAGTTACATGAAAATACCAGCATTACAGCCAAGGCTTGCCCAGAAATAAAATGTGGGGGGAATAGGCATGCTAAGTTCATGGAAAAAACACATAAACATGAATGAAGATGACATCTAAGAATAGTAAAATATTATAATGCTGATATAGGTTTTCATCTTGGAGATGATGTTGCTAACAATATTTCAGCATAGCTGTATACATTATCTATACAGATTCCTAAAGTTAATGAATCTGTAAACTGTCTTGAATACTTATCCCCCTGCTTCTACATTTTAAATAGCAATATTATCTTCTCGTTTAATGCAAACTGAATATAAATCATTTAATGCAAAATAAATATAAATAAAATAACAAAGGCAAACAGGTTTTATGTGTATGCGTATATTTGTCTATGTATTTATGTATACTCTTTTGCTCTATTTGTTGTTTGTGTTTTATCACTCCTCTGGCTTTAATTCTGCTTTTATTTTGTGATGTTATCATTTTATAGTGTTTGATTATTATTATTTTAATTATTAGCCCTGGTGTCCTTAAGGTAAACAATCCTGCAAACATTTTAAGTACATAAATATGGACTCCTCAAAAAAATACTCAACATGAAAGTGAGAAGGGCAGCTGTTATGCACCTTATTCCCTTCCCACTTCACAAAAGATGCCCAGGGGAAGTGGGTACAAAAAGATCCCAATAGCAACTATATGAGTAAAGCTCCACCATTTTTGCCATGTGTCCTCACATGCATGTACAAAGATGAGCTTTGATCATGCAGTTGTGGCCAACCTGATTTTTTGACACCCACTGTGGACCCCACTAAAGGCTAAGTTTAGATCCCAGTCATAGATCCCAATCATATGTTTCAGCTGATAAAAGAACTTACTGTATATCTGTGTTAATAATAATAATACTAATAATACTAATAATACTAATAATACTAATAATACTAATAATACTAATAATACTAATTATTATTATTATTATTATTATTATTATTATTATTATTATTATTATTATTATTATTATTATTATTATTATTATTATTATTATTATTATTATTATTATTATTTACGTGTGGCCCGCAGGCTGGATGCGTCACACGCTGGCTACACCCACGCCCGGTTTAGCGAAGGGGGAAAAGTCATGATACATCATATGACGACAACGTGACGATGCAAGTTTGACACCCCTGATGTAGAGCATGATGCTGATTTGGCTCAGAACAACAACAACAACAGAGTTGGAAGGGACCTTGGAGGTCTTCTAGTCCAACCCCCTGCTTAGGCAGGAAACCCTACACTACTTCAGGCAAATGGTTGTCCAACATCTTCTTAAAAACATCCAGTGTTGGAGCATTCACAACTTTTGGAGGCAAGCTGTTCCACTAATTAATTGTTCTAACTGTCAGGAAATTTCTCCTTAGTTCTAAGTTGCTTCTCTCCTTGTTTAGTTTCCACCCATTGCTTCTTGTTCTACCCTCAGGTGCTTTGAAGAATAGTTTGACTCCCTCTTCTTTGTGGCAACCCCTGAGATATTGGAACACTGCTATCATGTCTCCCCTAGTCCTTCTTTTCATTAAGCTAGACATACCCAGTAGCTGCAACCATTCTTCATATGGTTTAGGCTATGTTACAGGCTATGTTCTAAAACTTAAGAATGGGAATCTGTCAAGTTCATTATTTTAACACTTTATTAGAAGTACAGGCATAGATATTCAATTAATGGCCAGCTTGGTCTGTTATTAAGAGTTTATTCTGCTGTTTGTTTATTATCTTTTTTCTATTAATTTTTATAATAATATTCAATTTCTGTTTTCCAAAAGTTACATTCTTTTGTTCTGATATTTTTATTGCTAGATATGAAATTAATAATAAAACTGGTTGTGCTATCCATATCATGTATGCAATGCAAATAAAAATTATAACATTAAGATAGTTGAATAAACATTTTGAAGAAAACGTAATTCCCATTCATCTATAAGGAAAACTGATTTTTTTTCTAAAGAATGCAGGCTGAAAACTTTTAGAACTTTTATCCAGAAGAGTTAGCTTTCAAGGTCTCAGTCAGGTTGAAAATTGAAGACCATCAGCATTCTTTCACCTCTTTAATAATATTTCAAAATTAAATTAAATTAAAATTAAATTAAAAATTACATAAATTGCTAATAAGGGGTTCAGAATATTCATGACTGGAAAAAATATTACCAATTACATACCATATGATAAAATTCCTGACACCATATTCAAAATATATAGGTCTTTAAAATGGGACATTGTGGATACTGAAATCACACTAAGCTGTTACCTGGTGTAAACTAACAAGCCATAATTTCCTGGCTGTTCTATTTGTCTCTTAATTCCTTTTTTTGTCTTGAGCCACTCATTGGAAAGAGGTTTAAAATGGGCAGAAAACTACAATTCTGTGCATAATTATTCATAGTGCATAATTAACTATACCACATGATGCCTTGTACCACATTTTACTAATATGGATATCTTTAAAAGGAGATCGGATAAATTGATGAAGGACAAGTCTATCAAAGTTTTTTGGCCTTTGAGGCTCAAAATTACCTCTGGGTTGGATGCAGTATATTTTAAAATACCAATTGCAGTAGAACAACAATGGGATATATATGTCACCCCCTCCTGTTGGTAAGCATCTGGCTAATGACTGTGTGAAACAAAATGCTGGACTAAGATGGGTTTTGATCTGATCCAGCAGAACTTTTTTTCATGTTCCTAAATTTGGCTCATATATATATACACAGTATATACCGTATATCTATATCTATATCTATATATCTATATATCTATATATCTATATATCTATATATCTATATATCTATATCTATATCTATATCTATATCTATATCTATATCTATCTATATACATATATACATATATACATATATACATATATACACATATAGACAGATACAGATACAGATACAGATACAGATACAGATACAGATATTTATTTATTTGTTTGTTTGTTTGTTTGTTTGTTTGTTTATTTATTTGTTTGTTTATTTATTTATTTATTTATTTATTAGTGAGATTTATATACCGCCTCATAGTGCAAGCACTCTCTAAGCGGTTTACACCATTAAGCTATGCATATATTTACATTGCCCCCAACAATCTGGGTCCTCATTTTACCTACCTCAGAAGGATGGAAGGCTGAGTCAACCCTGACCCGGTGAGTTTTGAACAGCTGAACTCAAATGATCACAGTCAGCTAAAGTAGCCTGCAGTACTGCTCTCTAACCGCTGTGCCACCTCGGCTCTTATCTATAGATATAGATATAGATGATATAGATATAGATATAGATATAGATGATATAGATATAGATGATATAGATATAGATATAATGGACATCTTGGCTATACATGGTGGAACAAGCATACTTGTTCAGAAAGCATGACCATATCCCTTCTTCTGCAAGCAACATTCCTTGACAAATCTCTAGAAAGAAATTTGAAGGTACAGCCACAAATCTAGTAATGGAGAAAAGTGTTTTATACACTTGTTCACGAACAAAGATTATATTTTATACACCTCAGTAATCTCTTTTCGAGAAATTATGATTGTCAGCCAAATGGAGAGTTATGCTTTTTAAAGGAAAAGACAAATTCCAGTCTTGATTCCTGGTAAGTACATCAGCAAGTTCAGTTTTTTGGCAAGATTTTGGCAAGAAATGGCTTGCCAATTCCTTCTTCTCTGTGTTGAGAGAAAAGGACCAGCCTAAAATCACCAGGTTGGCCTAGAATTCATCAGTTTTTTTAACCTGATGCCTTAACCACTAGAGACCAGACTGCCACTAATTGGGCCACTTAACATTTTATGATTGATGTACAAATCCTACAGGTATGGTAAAAAGTTTATTGTGTTTTATACTTTAACATACCATGACTTCCACATACCATAGAAATTGTAGCTTAATTTTAAACTTAAAATGTATTAATTTAATAAATTAATGTAATCCTTAATTTAGGCCAACTTTCTCTTACTCTCCAGAAATATTGGATTGCAATTGTCTTAATTACTAGTCTGTTGATTGGAAACCACCATATTTACATTCCGGTATTATAGGAAGGTATCAGGCGATGCGTCAAATATCTTATTATAAATCATGTGATAATACAAGAGGATGAAATGCCATCTTGTTTCCCTTTCATTTTGATTAAATAAAAAAAATGTCTATAGGGAGTGCTAAAGATTGCCAGGAATTGTACAAACACTCTATATTCTGTGAGTATAGAAAGTCCATGTGATTGTATTTAATTATTTCCAAGTCTTTGCTTCAAAATAGTGTTTCTGTTAAGGTCTCAGAATCAGAAAGTATGAAAGACAAGCCAGTGGCACAATATACCAATCATGCTATTATTGTAAGCATCTTGACAAATCTGAGTAAATCATACTACACATTACTCTGGACTCCTGCATATCTGAAATGTACACTTATGTGAACCACCTACCTGCCGTAATCACAGTATTGTAGAATGGGTGGGTGCACAGTGCCCGGCCTGCTGAGATTTATTCCAGGACTCCCAATAGACACTAGATTCCAGGCTGGCTGATTACTATATCTATGTTTCCCTGCCTGCCTGACAGAGTGAATAAGTGCTTTAATTTACAGTTTCAGATCTTGGAACTGAAATCCACAGAGAAAAAGCTATGGCAGAAAAACCTGATGAACTTTTATATCAATAAAGGGTTGCAGATCTAAATCTTCTCAAATTATTTTAACGATGCAGTTTATTCTTCAAGGCTCTTTAATGTCAGTATACTAAATACAGAGAAGTTCAACCATATTCTGAGTTGTTACAAATGCTTCTTATATAGAGCCACTTATTAACAGGGATGGGCTGCTGGGGGTTCGCAGGGGTTTGGGAGAACCTCTAGCTAAGATTCTGTGCAGTTCGGAGAACCCCCAAATCCCATTCCTGGCTGGCCCCGCCTACCCCACTCCACCCCTCCCAGGAGTCCCCACGCGGCCTGTTTTGGATGCAGGTAAGTGCAGGGTGTGTGCGGAGGCTCAGAAGAGTGAAAAATGGGCCTACCGGCAGTTCGGGAAGAGGGCATCCGGAGCCTGGGGAGGCCATTTTCACCCTCCTGGAGGCTCAAGGAAAGCCTCCAGAGCCGGGGGAGGTAAAATATGTATTTTTACTTGTTGTGAGCTGCCCAGAGTCCCCTGGGAGTTCGGCGGCATAGAAATTTTATTAATAAATAAATAAATAAATAAATAAAAACATCCCCCCACCATGGTGCAGGAGGCTGACTAGGCCACGCCCACCATGGCCATGCCCACCCAGCAACCAGGCAGAGAACCACTGGCTAAAATTTTTGAAGAACACCCCCTGCTATAAATACTGTAATTATTTGCCTTGAATTATTTGCCTACCAGGTATTCATCTGGCTAGCGTCCTTAGTCTGGTCAGCTTCAGCACATTATTTTATTCCCTTAGGGAATGAAATTAAATTTATTCCCTTTAGGGCTGAAAAAAATCTTCGGAGGGAGTAGCAATGAAAGCAAGCCTGCAAGCCGGGAAGATCGTTAGCACCTTGTTAGGGTTGGGGAAAAAAGCTTTTAAAAAAGCTACATTCGGAGTATAAGACGCACCCAAATTTTCAGCCACTTTTTTTGGGGGAAAGGTGCATCTTATACGCCGAAAAATACGGTAATAAAAAAAAGGAAGACAAAAATCACAGACAAGACTAAAAAAGCAATAATAAAAAGTGTGCACAACATATATAGAGTCAACATTAAACATACATCATTCAGCCTGGTTGAATATTGATGCACTTCAAAGCTTTGGAAGAGGGGACTCACTCAGCTAAACCAGGTGTTGTTACTAATGGGAATGGCTTTGCAACTTCTTAAAAGTTTCTTTAATCAAAAATGGCTTTGCAACTTCTTAAAAGTTTCTTTAATCAAGAATATAGGTTCTTTTTTCTGTTACTCTTTTTACTTGGAACACTTCGGAATTTTTAAAAAAATTACTCTTGGTAGTATTTTGAACTTGATTTATTGTTGCACGATGTTGATGTGGTTTTCTCTTATATTTTTTATAGTTAGTTAATTGACTATCAGGTTTGTACCTACACACACACACACACACACACACACACACACACACGCCCATATATTCCTTGCAAAAATATTCCTGACATCTCATAACTGTGCAAAAAAAGACATGCTCCACCCACAAAGATTTCTCTGAAATTCTCTTCTGCTTTGAAATACTGCTTGAAAACAATTTCTCTTTCAACGAATTAAATAGAACCAGTGGGGCAAAATGCAGGAGACCTGTTTTGCGTGAGTCAAGTGTACGCTTGCCAGAAAAATTAGTCATACCTTCACATACGCTGTTGTTGTTGTGTTTTTTTTTACCAAAGTCCCCAAAAGAATTGAATTACTATATTGTATGTGGCAGCAGGAGTGTCCCTGTAATACAAGGGAACCAGTAGGCACAATAAACTGGAGAACTACTGGAACCATATTAAAGACACATGAATCATTACAGATGAGGCAGAAAGAAACTCTTTTCAGATTTTCCCAGGAGTCCAGCAGGAAAAAAAATCCATGTCTCTCTTTTTCTTTATTTTTTCTGGAGAGGGTTGTGCAATAGGACAATTGAACCTCCTTCCAATACTCAGCCTCACTCCATCCTCACCATGACATTTCTAAACTCCTATCTGCAGTGCATAATTAATGGCATTATTATACACTGACACCTGCAGTTCAGTAGTGGGTTTCACTTACCTTCGCTACCAGTTCAGAACTGTGAATGCATGCGCGTGCGCGCTTGCTTCGCTTACACTCGGCGCTTCTGCGCATGCGCAGAACCTTCTGCACATGCACAGATCGTCCATGATGATGTCCAGGTGGGTGGGTGGAGCCTCCTGTCACCGCCGCTACTGGTTTACTCGAACCGGAGCGAATCTGTAGCAACCCACCACTGCTGCAGTTACTCCTTGTCTTGCTGGGTTGAGGGTTTGTTTCATTTACACTGCAATCCTTACTATAATGCTGTTGATGTTCAGTACAGCAGGAATGTTATTCTTCATCCACCTTAACGTAGAGCAGGACTGTCAAACGTGTGGCCCGCAGGCTGGATGCGTCACACGCTGGCTACACCCATGCCCGGTTTAGCGAAGGGGAAAAAGTCATGATATATCACATGACGTCGACGTGACGATGCAAGTTTGACACCCCTGATGTAGAGCATGATGCTGATTTGGGCTCAGAAGTGGTGACATGCTGAAGGTCACCTGGCTGGTTTCTGTGCTTAAGGAAGGACCAGAACAAGCTGGGTTGCCTTGATCTTAACCCAGCACCTTAATCATTGCACCATATGGGCTTTTACACTGAAACCTGTGTAGAACAAAATATATTTCAGCAAATGTATTAGAAGCAACAAAAATTAGAAGTTTATAACAATGATATAATGATGTTACTGCTTAATATTGAATGACTAAAGTTGATGGATACTTATCTATGGAACAGAAATGATATCTATTCATATATCTTGCTAATTCCTATACTATTATGGATTTAACCTCCAAGGCACTCTTAAAAAATGCTGCAGTCACCTTTAATCAGCATTTCTATCATTAACTTAAGAGATCTGCATATGTCAAGTACTGTAGAATCTATGCATCAAATGGCACTTTTTATAGGCTGGGTGATTGGCACTTAGATTCTAAAGGGAATTAAATTTCAGACCTCCCAACACTTATAACAGAAGTAGTTCCCCTGATTTTGATGGGATCACTCCAAAATTAGTGGATTATGGGATTCAGTTCAATTCCTCTTAGGAATTCCACTTAAATATGTATCTTGGAGACACCAGGGAATTTATATATTTGAAATGAAGAGTTGATAGTGTCATTTATTAAATTAAATTAAATTGCCACTGTTCTACCAAGATACTATTATTTAGATTATGATGTATTGATTGTTTTTGACACTACTAGAATTGTATACATATGAACCATCATTTTAGGAAAACTTGAATTATAAATCAGTAAATTACCAGAAATATATCCATGAATTACAGGGGCTGCTTGTTCTGGACAGGATTGTAATTCCTTTAAGGAACAAGTATATGATTTTATAGTGATCCTAGATTTATCCCTATGGCTGACCTCAAACACAGCGATGCATGCATATTCTGGCAACTTTAAGACTGGATTATTGCAACACATTTTACACTGAAGTTGGTCATCATGACATATTTTCCATTTCCTTTTAGACTCTCTCTCTCTCTCTCTCCCTCTCTCTCTCTCTCTCTCTCTCTCTCTCTCTCTCTCTCTCTCTCTCTCTCTCTCTCTCTGTGTGTGTGTGTGTGTGTGTGTGTGTGTGTGTGTGCACGCGCGCACACGTGTGCGCGCATATTAGACATATGGAATTTGTGATCTTCTAGATGTACATAAATTCCATTTTCCATTCATCCTAGCCAGCACAATGAATAGAGGGGAGTTTTATAAATTGTAGTCCAATGATGTCTAAAAAGCGTTGGTTCCCCTACCACTTTTTAATAATAATACATATTATTACATGAAGAAAGGGGATATGTAAGTCAGCCTTTTTAATTTATTATTGATATTCCACACAGAGTCAATAGAACACTATCTGTACTGATCTAATCATCATTTTATTTCTAATAGTTAATGCATATTAAGTATGTAGAAAGAAGCCATGGAAGTACATGTATAACTTCATCCAAGCAAAATGTAGCTTTCTTAGCCCTCTCACCTGACCTCTGAAAAAGTGAACCTCTATGCTCTGTACATACTTTTGGGGATGAGACGAAATGCATAACCTCTCTTTACATGTTTTGACCTGCATACATTTAATTCATATACAGGGGAGGAGATTAGAGTATAGTGATAAGTATGCTATAGGGTGAGATAATTGTGCCTAGAGGAAGAAAGAGATAGTCATAACGCCAGTCATAACTTGCCAATCAATGTCTCTCAATATACTCTATCTCAAGGTTATTGTTAGATTAAACACTTGTAGAGCAGAAAGAACTTAGTATATACTTTCCTAAACATATTAGAAGAAGGGCGAGATATAACAGGCATAAAACAACCTGTTTTAAAATGGAATTATATCTGCATCTCTAGTTGTTTGCTTAACAATAAAGCAACCTGACAATCTTAAGAGAAATGTTAGATCTCAGCCCACTTGGTTCACAAGATGTAAAGAAAAACAGAGAAATAAAAGTAGAAATCCGTGTCTGCTGGGACATGCTAATCATATGAATATTCCCTAGTGAAGCACAAAATGGTTCACTAAGAAGCTTCTTGATCCCCTGCAAAATATTCTTTTGCTGCCTTGTCCATCCAACAGCTGGAATTTTCTTCTCCCGAGAATGTTGATAGAGGCAACATTCTGAACTATATTTCCCTTGCATAGATTTGGACTTTTTTTCCCCCTTACCTACTTTGTTTCTTCAAATACACCCTGCAGCTGTTTGTCTATATCTCTTGTCTGTTTAATGCAAGAGAAAACTGCAAATGAAACTGAATCATTCTGGCACACTAAGAAAGTGTGAGGAGGCACTCTTAAATAGCCAGAAGACACAAAGGTCCTCCTGCCTTCCCTATAATTCTCTTTGTCCTTTCGGTAGGAAGCACAGCAATAAGCTGATGACTCATAAGCAGATTTGAACACAGATATGTAATTGGTCAATAATTCCATCCCCACATCCTAGTTGGGTGGTGAAATTAGTTCCCCTTGCACATTATGGGCGGTGAATCTTAGTGTGCCAGTGTAGGTGGGAGGGGGGCTGAAGGTCCCAATGGAAAGGATGGGTAGTTTAGGAGCCATTTGGCCTTCTTTGTTTATTGATTCTTATCCTTGCACTTCTGCTGTGTTAACTCATGGAAATTGCTTAGGGACAGATTTAAATCAAAAGAGACAGTTTCCATTTTTGCTCTGTAACTAGAATAGTGACATTGGTTTCAAATGTGCTGCCGGTGAGAGGGAGGAAGCCTTGTAATATTTGTTTACCTTTTGCATGGAACATACCCCTCCCCTTACCCCTGAAAATAAGAAGGCCTTTTTCCCTAGACGAACAATGGTACTACTTTCAATACTGTAAAGCCACTGAAGATTTATATTCTGTTCTCTTCCCTTTGAAATATGGATGCACAGGCCCTTCTCTGCTTTAGCACTTCTATTACCCTTGCATTTATCAGTCATTAAAATCTTCTCCAAATATTCAGTGAACAAGCATAAATCATGCCCAGGATTATGCTCCAAACTTAAAAGTCGTTTGTATTTCTTCTATATTGAACATCTTTTGCGTGCCTAAGCAGACAAGTCTCTTTATGGCTAATCCTCTTTTTTGTGAGTTGTCCATCCCTGGTGGGATTTGGCACAATGAAGGCTATTTGTTCCATTAGTGAGGAAGGACCTAAATTCTAATCCCTACTAAAGCACCCCAGCTCACTGCCTGACATTGGGCAGTTGCTTGATCTGCCTTTACCTCAGTCAATCCAACTGGAAAATTGTGTAGAAAGCTGGACTTAAGGAAAAATCAGATGTTTCATCTGAAATGCAATATCCATAAATGTAATATACAAATCATCAATTTCTTAACAGATTCATTAGGGCGGAAATTAGAAATAGCTTCTGCTTGCCTGCCTGCATTTAATGTATTATATCTATGGGAGGGGTCTTTGTTTTATCAAAGCAGTAAATGAGACAATGAAAAAAAAACACAATCTGATGCTCTGTGTTAAAGCTCTGCTGACCTTTCTTTTAGGTGTCATAAAGGAGAAAGCCAATTTATCTTAACACCCTTTTAAACGTGAGTTGATGCTTTATTTTTTATAATTATTTTCATTTTGAAAATGAAAATGCTCTGGAATTTATTGGTAGACATTTAAACCTAAGTATTAACACAGAAAACAGCGTGTTTTGTAAATCTAGTCTATAGCTGGACCTCAGTATATATAATTTCATTACTTGTGGTTTCTTCATTGGTAAATACACACCAGACCTCATTATTCATGATTTAAAAAAATGTTTATCCATGGTTCGGGATGCCTGGTTCTGTTTGAAGAAAGGAATCTGAATATTTTTCATGTATTTTATGCCTGTGTGTGAAGTGTTTTTTCCCCCTAGAAATCATTTGTTTTCTGTGCTTTCATTATCCATAGCTGTTAGGTTAGAATGTAACCCCAACAAATACCAAAGGCCATTTGCATTTATGTGTGATTCCTACTAAACACACCTGGCATTATTTGTTTCATCTACACATGCAACTTATTGTCCCCTTCCCTTTCTCTTGTCTCTGCATCATTTTAGATAATGCTGGATGTATACACCCATGGCTGTCAAACTCACCACGTCACGTTGCCATCACATGACATATGTGATGTTTTTTCCCTTTGTGGAGCTGGAGTGGGCGTGGCCTGCGTGTGACGCATCCAGACTGCGAGCCGCCAATGATGCCCCTACTCTAACCCTTTATTCATCCTGAGTATGAATAAACGCCAGGTTTCCCTTCCTTGTGTCCATCCCTTGCATCCAAAGCACTTTTCCTTTGTATCTAAAGTGCTACATAAATATGCTGATTGTATTCCATGGAGTCCCCAACAGGACAACAGTCACAATGTAACTCAGAGACTGAAAAACGTATCCCTGTTATACATATTCATGTAGGAGAAGAACAAGCAGGGGTGGGAGCAGAATTAAGGGTGTCATCAGCTTAGTGTCCTTATGTTGCCACAAACAATCCAATTCCAGGTCCCCTTGAATTCCTTTGACTTTTATCTAGTATCAAATTAATGCTGACATTGAGTTGACTAGATTCTTGTGTATAGGCTTGAATAAGTCTTCTGTGCTGCAACTTAACCTATGGTCCTGATCCTTTGCTTCTGACAATTCATTTGCAAAAGTATTCCTAGGATTTAGCCTGGCCAGGATTAATCAGGGTGGTTCATTTCAGGCTCTAATATTTTTTGCCCATAAAAATGTAATTTTATTTTAAGAAATGGTAATTAGAATATATACTTAACAAAGTGGGAAAATAATTGTATGATTACAAAAGCTTGGCAATATCTGAGAAGTGAAACACAGAACCTGGTGGAAATAGATCTCCTTTAAGAGATAACCTCTAATGAAAATTTACAGAGTATTTTTTGTTGTTAAAAATATATGAATTCTAGAAATGCAAAGAAATTGGCGAGAGAGAAAAAATACTACGGTATTTGGTCATACTTTCATTCTAACTTAAGCCTAATTGCTATGTTTATCAGAACCTTTTAGCAGCAGTCAGGGCTAAAAAAAAAAGAACAAGTCTGTCTGATTAATACAGTTTAATAGGAAAGGGGACTAAAGGGACATCACAGGAATTCCAACAAGTGCCTTTGTTTGCACATGTGAATCCTACATATAGACAATTCAAAGCAGTTCATTTCTTGCTTTATTTCTTCCCATGCATTGAGAATGGGGAGGAGGGGACATGCTTTTCTGAAAAGGTAAGCTGATACTTTTTACACCACTATTTTTCTAATTTGGGGCTATGTTTGACAAACACAGATTTATACAATGGCTAGTAGAATCCACTCTCACATCATCTGTGTTATGCCGTGGCATATATTCATTTTATTTACTTCCTCGTTGTTTGTTGTCTTAAGACATGACAATTTCCCAATGTGGCGGTCAAACTGTATCAGGCGAGAGAGGACAAATGTAACCTTTTCCTGCAGAAAGATGATTTATGGCAAAGGCATTATCATGGATCCAGATCAGACAAAAAGATCAGACTACCTTCTGGTTGCCGTTTGCATTCAAACACTCGAATTGACTTTTTAATGCCTCCCTGAATGACGGTGACTGATGTCCCTTTCAGGAAATATATTAAAGATTGAGATTACAGGAATATTCCATTTCAAATGTTTAAGCCAAGATTATTCATTTGTAAGTACACCACCAGACAGACACTTAATTCCAGCAGAAGTCCTGTTGACCAGTACCTTGTGGTTTAAAGGTATTGTTACCATTTATTTCCCACTAAGAAAGTCATAGAAGTTTTAAAATATCTCTAAAATGGGCAACGTTTTATAATGAACACTTTCTGAACAGAGAGATATTTAAATGTTTTTGCTCATATTCAGATATAAAATGCACAATAATTTTAAAAATTCAGCCATCCTCAGAGAATAGAATAGATACATTAAGGAAAAGTCATGGCACTCATCTTTAAGGAAGAATTCTAACATTTTATTATTATTATTATTATTATTATTATTATTATTATTATTATTATTATTATTATTATTATTATTATTGTTGTTGTTGTTGTTGTTGTTGTTGTTGTTGTTGTTGTTGTTGTTTTGTTGTTGTTGTTGTTGTCAATTACATGTTAGTAATATACATAGATATAACATTGTTTATATGCATAAGATGGGTACTGATCAGAGGGGACATTAGGACAGGGACGGTAGGCACGCTGGTGCACTTATGCACGCCCCTTACTGACCTCTTAGGAATCGGGTGAGGTCAACAGTGGACACTCTAAGGGTAAAGTTTTGGGGGTTTGGTGACGAAACCACAGAGTCAGGTAGTGAGTTCCAGGCATTTACCACTCTGTTGCTAAAGTCATATTTTCTACAGTCAAGTTTGGAGTGGTTCACTTTGAATTTGTATCTGTTGTGTGCTCATGTATTGTTGTGGTTGAAGCTGAAGTAGTCGTTGATAGGAAGGACGTTGTAGCAGATAATTTTATGAGCTATGCTTAGGTTGTGCCGAAGGCGACGTGGTTCTAAGCTTTCTAAGCCCAGGATTTCGAGTCTTTTAAAAATAATAATAGACTTTTAAAAAATAGAGAGAAAGACTATCTTTACATTCTATCGGCAAAGACTGTTGAAAAATATCTTTGAATTAAAGGAATGTAAGAAAAAAAAATCTCTCTGAAGCTGAAATCCATAAAGTTTTCTTGTCAGCGATAGGAAACGGATTTGTCTTATTCCAACATGTTTCAACTTTCAGTCACATCTACAGTTTTGGATTATCCGTAGGTTTCCCATTTAGGTTTCATCTAGGTATGACTCTACTTAGCTTTTCAATTTCAAACAAGGTGACAAATTTGTATTTTAGTATAATCTTGTTTTTTTTAAAGCCAAGAACAGGTAGTCCTCGACTTACAACCATTTGTTTAGTAACATTTAAAGTTACATTGGCACTTTAGAAAGTGACTTATGACCATTTTTCTCACACATGACTATTGCAGCATCTCCATGATCACGTGATCAAAATTCAAATGCTTGTCAACTGAATCATATTTACAACGGTTGAAGTGTCCCAGGGTTGTGTGATCATCTTTTGTGACCTTCTGACCATATAAAGTCAATGGGAAATCACATCCAACCATGTTATTAATCTTAACAACTGTGCTAAGAAAGGTCGTAAAATGGAGCAAAATTCACTTAACAACTGTTTCACTTAGCAACAGAAATTTGGGGCTCAATGGTGGTTGTAAATCAAGGATTACCTGTAGTGGACTCAATAGAGTAGATTAGCGCAATTCCAAATTATTTGAAGTGGAACAAATTTTCTTCATTTAAGTGCGTAGATTACTCAGGTTTAGGAATGCTGTGATCTTGTTTTATGTATATTGATTCATGTGAATCCCTCCACAGGTATGGATTACTTTAGTTAGCTGACAGCCAGTGAAACAGTCTACCACATGACATTGGGAGTTGAAGATCTCTACTAGATAATCAATTATCAAAGATTCTGCACTGAGTAGGAGATTGAATTAGATGACGGTAACCTATGGACATTAAAAATTCTATGATTCTGTGCTTCATTGTTTCCTCTCTAAGCTAACCGGAAATAAATAAATAAATAAATAAATAAATAAATAAATAAATAAATAAATAAATAAATAAATAAATAAATAAATAAATAAATATATATATATATATATATATATGTATATATATATATATATATATATATATATATATATATATATATATATATATATATATATATATATATATATATATATATATATATATATATATATATATATATATATATATATATAACAGCTTTTTCTTATATGTATGCATCTGTTAATATGCATGGGATGTAAAATATTTCTTTATATCATTATGCTATAGAATATAAGTTATATATATATATATATATATATATATATATATATATATATATATATATATATATATATATATATATATATATATATATATATATATATATATATATAACTTATATTCTATAGCATAATGATATAAAGAAATATTTTACATCCCATGCATATTAACAGATGCATACATATAAGAAAAAGCTGTTTTGGTGCTGTGAGGAAAGTATTCTGGTAATAACTTGATCTTTCGTTGTTGTTGTTTTTAATAAATCCCAAAATAGAAGTGAGATTTCCTTAGAGTGTATTCCAGATGATATTACATTCAACAAGGATGACATTGTGGGTCACTAGGAATTCAAATTTGGTGGATCTCTTACTGATAGCATTATACTATGCATGATGGCTTCCCAGTGGTGGCCTCTAACATACATTAATTTTTGCAGATCCATTACGCTGCTTTGTTTTGCCATCATATTTAAACTTTTGATGTTGATTCTTGATGATCACATTGTAGATATCCTATTGTTGTTGCTGTTTATAATCATAATTATTAAAATTAAAATGTTGTTTTACTTCTTGATTGGAACTGCCCACAGTTTAGTATTAGATGGGTAACTATATAAATGAAATAAATAAATAAATAAATAGCCCCATAGACTGTAGTTTAAGTGACATAATACTATTTCCCATGACTCAATATAATTTTCATATTTTCATATGTCAAATATTTGTCTTCTACATCAATCTCTAAGATCTGAAATTAATAATGGAAGTAATGTTCCTTAGATTGCCTTCTGAGCTGTGGGGCTTGTATCAAGTATTTCTTCATCATTGTGATAGCTATTAATATATTTTAGGAAATATCATTATATTTTAGATGAAAATAAAGATTTTATTTTATTTATGCAGAAATTTTACTTTATTTTCTGGTACCTAAAAATTTGGCTTTCAGAAAATTACTTTTAGTATTTCTTTCAGTCAGAAAGGCAAAATAATTTTTAAGTAAAAGATACAACAAGAAAATAATCTATAGCCTGCTCATATTCAAAGATTTCAAGCAAAAATATGTATGTACAATAAAACAATTTATAAACTCTTCCATCACTAGAGTACTTTGTTTTCAAATTAGACTGAGACCAATTAATAATAATAGCAAATTATGAATAGAAGTAATATTATGTTTCTATATGCTTTTGAAGTATTTCTTTAATTGTTGCTTATCTTTTAGGAAGTCTGTAAACCCTAGCCAGCTACTACAGATGACAATGAACAGAATAAAGTAAGATTTGAAAAATAGGCAGTCATATGAAGGGCAAGGGAACCTCATGTTATCTTCAGAATGCAGTTGAAGGAGTTTATCACCTCTCGGAATGGGGCTTTGAAAGATGAGTCATCCGGTGAATTTTAATATTCAGCTTCCCTTCATCCGAGCAGCCTGATGACAGCACCTTGCCCTGAAAACAAGCTCAAAAGCGTTGTGCTAAAAGGTCTTCCTTACTCATAGTCAGATTTATGTATCTTTAGCAGATAATATATGATTGTAAGGGTTTTTTTCTTGATAAACAGTTATCTTTTTATACTTTATCTGTTTTTAAAAAACATATTGATGCTCTGACCTTGATCCATCAGGTTAAAATAGGATGCAATAAAATAGAATTTCTCTCTCTCTCTCTCTCTCTCTCTCTCTCTCTCTCTCTCTCTCTCTCTCTCTCTCTCTCTCTCTCTCTCTCTCCCTCCCTCCCTCCCTCCCTCCCTCCCTCCCTCCCTCCCTCTCTACACACACACACACACACACACACACACACACACACTTTTTAAAGCATTGAACAATCCTTCAAATGTTGGATCTTGGAAGGATGCAGTTGATCATTAAATAATATTAATACTTATATCTGAAGAATAATATTGACCGGTGTTGCATTCTATTAATGAGCAACTGAAGAAAGCAAAAATGAAAATGTTTTGCTTTTAGACATACCTGTGCAATTACATTTAAAATGGGAATATTTAGGTCAGACAGTTTCCTTTTTCTTCCTCCTATCTTTTAAAATCTTTGTATTGTTATAAAACTTTACAGATTTATTTGAGTTTTCATTCAACTATTTTGTCTTGTTAAAATGAACTTATGTATTGCTTTTTAAAGTAATTGTTTGCCTTAGGAGTGATATAATTTGTATAGAAAAGTAGTGCTTTATTCCCCTGATTTAAAATATACACTTTTTTAGTCTAAATCATTTACATCTGCTTCATGGATGATCTAACCTACCGTAATATTCATATACAAACATATATACATTCACAGTTTGAGGGAAAAACTCAACACTGGAATTCTCTGTATACAAAAACATACAAAAGACAAGGATTTTTTTTAAAAAAAAATCCAACTTTTGTACTACCAAAATTATACATTACATTTATATTCATCTTTCTTTCACTGTGGAAATCAGCACACAGGTAAGGTATTTCCAAGTGAGGCTCCTGAGATGTTCATAATTTCAGCAAGGTGACAACAGTAAGACAGTAAAGGCCTTAGTGCCCCCATGATTCCTTACGTGTTTCTTTGTTTGTAAATTTTATATCCCTTAAAAAGGTGTTACTTTGGAGATTCCAACTTGAGCAATTTCATCATTCATAGAGGTGCATAGTCATGCAACATTAGAATGTTATGCTATATCATAATATTAAATTTGTTTTTGAGCTGTTCAAATACCTTTCATTATGAGACAACTATATAATATAGAAGAAAATATAGTAAATAATGATGATGGAGATGATGATGATGATGATGATGATGATGATGATGATGAAGATGAAGATGATTGACTGCGTCTCCAGTCAACTATGGCTACATACTATGAAAACTAATGGGAAGCTTTGCAAGTTTTAGTTTTAGTTCAAAGAATATTATGGTGACAGTGGTATTTGAACAATTCATATTCTGGTAAGAATTGTTTATGAACTTGAGTCACATCTGCATTCCAATGTCTTTGGATCTAAGCTATTTCCTTGTTGAGGGCCCTTTCTTAGTGGGAATGCCAACTGTAGGGACTGCCCCCCCCTTTTATGCAACAGCTCATCCCCAATATCTGGTCATCCTCTAACTTATTGGGCTTCTAAATGTCAATAAAATTTTCAAGAATGTGTTTGGGGATGTAGAAATTTAGCTTAACACCTGGAGTAGCAATTCTCTGCATGTGTGTGTGTATACACAAATACAATCAAGAAGAAAAATAGAAAAATTTGAAAAACAAGAATAAAGATATTTACAAGCATCATAAGATTAAATAATAATTTTGAAATAATGTCAGATTAGTGCTGTATAGTAAACTATCTTATATCACTTTAGAACTTACACCATTATTAAAATCAATAAGCAATGATTAAAAGATAACTAGTAAAATGTGTATGTTAAACAAAAGAAATGTAAAAATCATAAAGCTATTTTTATTTAGCAAGTTTAAAAAAACCTTAAATATTAAAGTTTTATGTTAAAAGAATCCAAATCTCTGATGAAACAAAGCCTATAAGCTGAACTGTAATCAAAGAATAGTTTTCAAGTTAAACGGAAACCTATATTAGATTTTTTTTTTCAAATATGACATTGTTTTACATCAATACATACCACCATAATTTATTTTCCATTTTTTAAAATTTTATTTTATAATAGATTGTTTTCCAAAATTTTTCAACTTTACAAGATTGCCAACAAATATGGGTGAGGTATGATGTCATTGCACATTGATTAATTGATTGACTGTTTCTAACTTTGTTTTAGGAATTTTGTAAGTCATTTACAGCCTATGGAAATTTTGTTGCATTGAAGCCTTAGTTAATTAAAAAAAATTAAAAGTAGAGAATGGGGTCCTGTATCTCCATCTGGTCAAACATGCTTAAGTGGTAAATGAAAGCATGGAGGTAAAGCAAAGCATTTTATGGATTTAGCACTTTTTATTGTCAAAGCAAATCACCCAATTTTTTGAATTTATTTGTAAGGCATCTCACTACATCCTTGCATATTTGCTAGACTTAGTAACACATATTATTTCTATTAGTAACAAAGGCATGCATAATTCCATGTAATTGTCTTTTGCAAAAAAATTTAAAAAGCAGAACCAATATATTAAGAATGCTTTTAATGTTTGGGGTGGGGGGGAACCCTGCAGTTGTAGATCAAAATGAATTATTTTTATTCTATATGATATCCTAACAAAGGTAACCTACACGGAATCCTGCTAGATTGGACATATAAATTGCAGTAATTAAGTGAATAAGTAACTAATTAACTACATGCTATATAACTAATTAAATTTACTGGATGTTATAAGTGTAAATTACCTACCTTCCATTCAAACTATGCAGAGGAGAAAAACTAATAGTAAATATCCTGATCTGTTATTAATACAGCAGTGATTTATCGGTATTTACTAAATCCAGCATCAGACATCACTTTATTAAATTATTAACCTTGACATGGATTATTCCTCTCATAATCTATATTTTGTATTAGTTATACTTCTGGGTTCCCAGGGCTATTCACCGACACTACACGGTTGCACCAGAAAAAGTCATTGTTAACTCTCGTATCATTCCAAGTTCCAGTTTAGCAATTCCATTATTGTGGAGTACGGGCACACAGGCACTTCCAGATGCTACATGATGAAAACATAATTGTCATATATGCATAGCCAATGTATGTATGTATGTGTATGTATATGTATATTGGAATCAACTCTCCCTAATCAGTTGTGTGCTTTATAAAACAATGCGAGAGAGATGACAATGCTGTCATTTGTATATGCTGCTTCAGTTCTGTAATGGAAATCTTTTTCCTCCCTTGCCAACTCATTCCTGACAATGTTAATGATTCACTATAAAGCAGCTTCTCGGCTATGATTTGTGACATCCGTACTGGTTAGGTGGGAGGGCTAGGCAGGTTTCTAGGGAGTGTTTTGGATGCAGAAATGCCTTGAAGATAGCACTTTATTATATTTAGGACAAGTATGACATCCCACTTCAAGGGAAAGGCCCCTATACATATTGAGAAGGGATTTCTGTGGTTTAAGTGGGGAGGAGGAGGTTAGTTTAAAAGAATGCCTCTGTGTTTTTTTGAGGCGACATGAAGATAGGAGGGAGAGAAATGGAGGCAGGAGGCAGGAGGATTATGGATAATGGAAGAATTTTGCCGGAGGGTATTTGCCTGCTTTGCCTATTCCTGTATAACTAGAATATTTATAATTCAAATACTTACCTTTAATAATTAAAAACCACAGAATATTAAAGACAAAAGGTAGAGAATATTACATACACACATATAGGTATCCTGCACTAAAATCCTACAATGGCAAATTGCAAGAGGTAGACTTAAGCGAGGTTTTTTAAAAAATGAGTGTTTTAAAAATGCCTTGTTAAAAAAAAAAGAATTTCTAATTCACTCTAGTTCTGCCAGAAGTGATACTGCCTTACTGATTTTTCCCTTCACTTGACAACTAGTCATGGGGGGTGAGCTACTAAAAATATACTGCTTAGTAGTTTGACATTAGTACCTCAGCAATTAAAAAGTGGAATATATCCAAAGTCTTCCCCCTACTCCAGTTTATATTTTTAATAAGTCTTGACTCTTTATTGTTATTGCCATGATCCATGAGACAGTCCATTTGGGTAGAGAAATTAGAAAGAATCCACAGGCAGGACATGGGCCTGGTGTAGCATAAGTAACCTGGTAGTTACTGGGGAATGTCATCTTTTTCCGCATTCAGAGACAGTTTCTGATCTGCTTTTCATAGCAAAAAAACAAAGAAAAACAGCCTTTTCTCTGGATAGAGAAGAATGTTTGAAAAGAGAAAAAGACCTCAAATGTGCCCCTAGGTATTATAAAGCTGTCAGTTACAACCAGAAAACAATACAAAGGCTTCAACAAATAATTTATAAAGAGAAACTACAAAATATATTGAAATACACAGTAATACACATACATACATACATTACACATACACACAATTCTTTGTTTTTTTAAAATTCAATCTTCTTTTAAAGGGTTCAAATAACTATAGGAAATTAGGGCAGGAGTATCAGATGGCTACTATTATTTTATGTACAAGAAGCTTAAATAATCAAAATACATCTAAATTTAGTCTCCGTATTCAGTGTAAACCAAATCTCACTTACTGAAGCATGTGGCCTTTAGGAAAGTGAATTTATGGATGGTAGCTTAAACTGATGTTTAAAAATCAGAGGTGTTAATATTTACACCTTTATTCATTATGGCAAGGAAAAAGATTAATGAAGAATTAAACATCCACATCTCTTTGCTCCTCTATCAAGCAAAGTAATCCCTAGTTGAACATTAACTCAATCTGACAATAAGGAAGGGAAACTCCTTTCTCGTGCATCTATTAAGTGAAAGAAAGGCAACCATATCTGATTGCCAGATTAATATATTTATGCTAATGTAACTATTGGTAATGAATTAAACGAATAGATTCCTGTTGTTGTTATTATAACAGAGAGCTAAGTGTATCCACTCTGTAAATATGTGGAGACAAAGAAGAAAAAAATGGTGTGAAGCATGCTAATAATATAAATCCTGTGTGACAGTTCTTGAACACTGTCAGGTTTATAGGAGACTTGTACTGAATTGTGTTACTAATGACTACTTGAAATGTTATTAATCAGCATACCTATATTTTAGAGGATGATATCCAATTAATAACAGAAGTGCTTGTGATCCATGATGTTAAAAGTGAGACAACCACCAAAACTTAACACATCTCTTGCAATATTAAATACTTCCTGTCCTAATAACATCCCGGTCTCAATATTTATTTATTTTACAGATTTGTAGACATCCAGCCCACTAGTATGTTAAATATATATAGATCAAACAATGGATTTATAATTAAGTATGCCAACAATAAAAGTTAAACAATAAAAGACATCGGTAAAAAACTAACGTTACCCCATAAGATTAGAGCCTGCCATAAACAGCAAATCTGTTTGTGCAACAAAAATCAATCTAAATAAAAATGTGTTCTTAGCAATAAAAGAGATGTGGTAGTAGCCCAATATTATGGACCATAAAAACAAATTGTATTTATTTGTTTTCAAAACAAAACTGTGTGGCTAGACTTGTTCTGCAGTTGGATAGCAAGGACTATTGAAGAAATCCAAGTATCAGACTAACGTCAAATAAGATGAAATTCTATTTTTAACAGTAGAATAGATAGCAAATTGTTTAATATGCAATTTCCTACTTATTTTTCCAAATAGTTAAAGATCACTTAAGACATTTTTGATGTTCATGCTCACATATTCGTTTATCTTCTTCTTCACTCACAGTGAAGCCAAGTAAATTATGCTTGCTATTGAGTATTGATTAAGTTTTGACCCAAAGCATGATGCTACTTGAAATTAAAGGAGACCATAGTACCCTTGTTTCCATTCTTTGTTTAAAAAAAATCAGCCAAACTAACAACTGAACCTTATTCATGTACCATTCATGGCATAACATTTTGTAACAGGCATTAGAAGAGCATTAGGCCTGAATAAGAGCATACAACACACTATGAGAAATGCATACTTCAGGTGTCCTAATTGAGCATATTGAATACTATTGCACAATTTATTTGTGGGATGCAATACTCATATGGAAGAAAAAACGAGCTTTCTCATGAGTGTGAACCACAGCCTAGAACAGGGGTAGGCAAAGTTGGCTCTTCTATGACTCGTGGACTTCAACTCCCAGAATTCCTGAGCTAGCATGATTGGCTCAGAAATTCTGGGAGTTGAAGTCCACGAGTCATAGAAGTGCCAACTTTGCCTACCCCTGGCCTAGAACATACTCACTATAGTTCTGAAACCAACAAAGGATATAATCATAATTAATTCCAGTTTTAGGAGTACTACCGGAACAAACCTCCTGCAAGTGAAGCACTTAATAGAATCCAGGCCAAATTTTTCAGTTCTTCAGTCAGTTCTGGAAGGCTCCACAAATACTTTCCTCTCAATAAATCTTCTGGATAGATACTGGCCAGTTACATCACTATCCTTACCTGTTGCTTTGAGGTGATGATGATTTCCTTTAACTAACACCACAAAGACTTCTAAAGATCCTGCAAGCAGTGATACATTACAGTGATGCCAGGCAAAATCTGGGATCTTGTTCACTTAGAAGAATCCCAAACATTACAATGTTTTAATGATGTGTCAATCCACCGTAAAAGTATATTTATTTTTAGCTATTTATTCACAAATATTTAGGTAAACCTACTCATTAAAAACACACAATAAATATTCAAAACTGCAAAAGTATATTATAAAACTGGTTAAAAAAACAATTATTGTGGTAATGTGTGATGAGTTAAACAGAATAAATCAAGGAAATGCCTGGGCAAAAGAATGATTAAAATATATTTATAGGGGAAGCATGCTACAGGAGGACTGTGTTTAATCACTCCATTAAAACTTGTTCCATCGCAATAGAAAATGTTCACCCTACAGTGCAGCAAAATTAACAGGCTGTCGTGAAAACCAATAATATACCACATATTGAGCAAGTATTGCTTGGCCTACATAGTAGAAGTCAAACCTCAGTTATTCTAATCCTGAGTAAAATGTTTATAAATTAGCCAAACTGGGGCGGGGGGAAGCTTAGAAACCAAAAACAATACCTTAAAAATAGGTTGGTAGTTCATTTACAGTCAGTACAGAGTCTTTAGCCTAGACTCTAAGGAAAGGGATCCTACTAAGTATCCAAACATCCCAGCTCTGTGTGTGTGTGTGTGTGTGTGTGTGTGTGTGTGTGTGTGTGTGTGTGTGTGTGTGTGTGTGTAAAATCCTACACACAGACACACACTGAATCCCCCCCCCCATGCTAAATTATATGTTTGAATGAAATCTCTCTCACTGCCTAGGGAGTCTTCCCACCTCTTTGGATATTTGCATTTATCTTCCAAATCTATTTTAATGAGCTTTGTATTAAAAACTGGTGCTCTTACCTCTTGAGCCTGATGAATGGGTAATTACAGCTTCAATTCCCTGCACAGGCCTTTGAAAACTCATCTTGTCACCGAAGTTATGGGCATAATATTTTAATTGTAGATAGGATAGTATTGTGATATTGATTGGATTGAATGCTCAACCCACTATGATGGTATTGTAATACTTCTATCTGGGCGTTTTCTGAAAGGAGAGATGGATGACTATTAAAAGAGAATATGTTGTTTTTGTAACAAATTATTTCATTATTTTCACTAACAACTTTAGGATTGATATCCAACTTTTTGGTTTGTATGTGCATAATATAGCATGGTTTTGAGCTGATACCATTATTGTATGTGCAAAACTGACTAAGTAATTGTAGTATTTTAATTAAAGTCCTGACCAGGCCAATTGCTTTTTATTATGTATTAGGTAAGAAGATGGAGAGAGCTTTTCATCCTTCTAAAAACAGATTGAAATGTATTCATTTGCCACCTCCCAGTGAGTTCAGTACTAGTGCTAATTAAATACAAATTTTCATATCTGATTTTAAGTGTCATGTTTCCATGCCCTTTTTTTCTTGCCCAGAGAATACAACCATGCTTGCACTCATACTGTTCATTTATTACGTACAGAATGTGTGAATGCTCTTGCTGGCATTCGTGGTCTCTCTGTAGTTGTGTGGGGCATACAGGATTATTACATCTTCCAGAAAGGGAGCTGTGGTAAAGAAAATACAGAGAGAGAAAGAGTTTTATATACTTCAAAAACTAAGCAATTTTATTATCTTACAAGCTTTCATAGATCATATCCACTTCATAAGGTAAATGCAGTAAATTCCTGTGAGAGAGCTTTTATGCTTACATATATACAGTTTCAATATATTGGTATAGCCACCCATCACTTCAGAACTAAAATGTAGAGCTAAAATGGCAGTGCTTTATGCTGTTCTTTTAAAACTAAGATCAATTTCAGAAAGCTTGAGGAGGTCCCTGGAGTCATGACTGACATAATTAATCTCAGTACAAACTCTATTCTGCACCTGTATGTTTGGAATTTTAGAATTGCAAGATATAAGGGCTACTATCACAGTCCATTATATTTCAGCTTGGGGAGTGATTGCCTAATTCATTTGTTCAACATCAGTCCAGCACTAATGCAAGATGAGGTCAAATGGCAAACTTGTATGAAAAGTACAATTTTCCACCTGGGCTGTACAGTTTAAAACTGCTAGGTGCACATAGCTGAACATTATTATTTTTCCCTAAAATATCTTCCTCTTAAAACAAAATAGTGTACTTAGGCTTCCAGCTAAAATTCCATATTTCTATGTAGTTTATTTTTATAGTTAGTTGTTGTAGAAAAAATATTAAGTGTTGTAGACCCCAAGTCCATTATGAACAAACCCACTAAAGAATGTCCATATTTCTCATGGCAAGCTCTACTTCTGAGATAAAGCAGATGGCTTCACTGGATTTAGCTTTTATATTTTTAATATAAAGGAGCCGAGGTGGCGCAGTGGTTAAAAGCAGCACTGCAACCTACTAGTTCAGCAGTTCAGCTGTTCAAATCTCACCAGGCTCAAGGTTGACTCAGCCTTCCATCCTTCTGAGGTCGGTAAAATGAGGACCCAGATTGTTGGGGGCAATATGCTGAACTCTGTAAACCGCTTAGAGAGGGCTGTAAAGCACTATGAAGAGGTATATAAGTCTAAGTGCTATTGCTATTGCTAATTTCTGAGCAATAATCTAAGATGAAGAATAATCATCTTTATTAAAAATAAAAATAATTTATTTTTATATTATCATTTGAGTTCCTTGAGAGCCAAGGTGGCGCAGTGGTTAAAAGCAGCACTGCAACCTTCAGCTGATTGCTAGTTCAGCAGTTCAGCTGTTCAAATCTCACCAGGCTCAAGGTTGACTCAGCCTTCCATCCTTCCAAGGTGGGTAAAATGAGGACCCAGAGTGTTGGGGGCAATATGCTGAACTCTGTAAACCGCTTAGAGAGGGCTGTAAAGCACTATGAAGCGGTATATAAGTCTAAGTGCTATTGCTATTCATAAAAACACCTGTACCCAAATGTCATTGACCAAAGAAACATTACTTTTACTTACCCAAATAGGTACATGTCCTTTCAATGTAAAGGACATTTCTTTAAAAAAGAGAAAATGTAAAATTGACATATTTGCTCTTCCAAGCATAAATATCTTGCTTTTTTAGCTCTTGAAAATCCAGGTTTTAACTACTATCCAATGTTACTGGTCGGCTGATTGACTGATCGATTGTTTGCCATCAATGTGGTCTAGACCAGTGTTTCTCAATCTTGTCAACTTGAAGATATGTGGACTATCTTCTGGCTGGAAAATTCTGGGAGTTGAAGTCCATCCATTTTCAAGTTGCTAAGGTTGAGAAACACTGGGATAAATAGATTTTCTCCATGATGGTCTTTTCCTAAGACCATCTTTAGGCATTCCAATTGTGTACTTCTTGCTATTGTAACTAACTCTATCCACCTTGCTTCTATTGGGTTACCACCTTTTTCCTCCTTTTGTAGCTGGGAATAGAGTTCTGCCAATTTAATATAGCTAAGATCAATATTCAGATATTTTTCAAAGAGTTTACCAAACTGTTTTCTAAAATTCTCCATAAATTGGTTGGGAGAAATGACATCTAAAACATAATTTGCCCACTATCGAAGTCAAGTTTAGAAGTTAATGGTAAGTACATCAACATTTTGGAAAGAATTGTATCAAAGATTACCAAAGGCATCTAAAATTTTACTTATTACTCTATTTTGGAGGGGTTCTTTTTTACATTTTCTGACTATCTATACATCAAAGTATCTAAATTTATATCCAACTTTGCCTCTTCCGTAAGAGAAATCTTTCAGCAACAGTCAATTAGATACCATGAGATTATTTTTCTTGTTTCCATCTTCCCTGAATAGTATAATCCTGAAATAGTGCTAGTGTACCACAAGGTGATGCAAATCATTCAATAATATTCCATACCTGCATTCACACAGACCACTAGTGTTGATTTTAGACTGATCTTTGGCATTTAATTTTAAATAACCACTAGAAAAATTAATATCTATCTAAACTGTTGAAATTCCAAACAAGTGTACAAAGCCCTTGAGTTGCCCTGAGTTTTGTTCACCCTACGCATGTCCTATTTTGTTGTATGGTAAAAATTAAATTCATTGAGCCTTTGCCAGCATATCTTTCTTTCCTCTTCTGTAAAACTCAAAGAGTTTTAGACAATTATTCTACAGAATCATATAATCCATGAGCTGGCAACCTTTTCTTAACAGGGACCTTCCCCTCCCCCCACTTTTGGTGGGTTCTTCTGGAATAGGATTTCCAAAAATGGTCAATGTTGGTTGACTACCATTGTCATTATTGTTGTTTTTGTTGTTAATTCCTCTATAGCCAAAATTGTATTTATTAGATTATTAATAAATCCTTGAGAATCATGAACAATCAGAAACTTTATGAAGGGGTTGATAAGCTGAAGAGTTAACTTTGGGGGCCCATATTCTAGAAATTGGGGTCATGGCAAAGAAGCAGGGAAATCACTAGAAAAAAATACAGACAGAATCTGGGGGCCCTTTTCTGTCTAGTTCTTCATTGGTTGGCATTAAATTACATCCATAATTTAACCAATTAAACTCTTTGAGTTTTATTTTATTGTTGTTGTTGGATTAGGAAAACAAAATCATGCATCATAATAATTCTGCAGTACATTCATAGAAAGTTCTGGATGGGGTACAAAAAGTGGCTGGAGCAGCTACACCTGTACATATATGCATTTAGAAGTAAATCCCATTGAGTAATAAGAGTTTTGGTTTTTTTAAAGTGCAAAATATCATGTTCAGTCTTATCCTCATTAAATCAATGGATACTAGCTGCAACTGTGGTTCATTAATTTCAAACAGACTAATGTAGAACTTTCCTTGGATCAATTCACATCAGTCATATGTCACTGGAAAATCACACTAGCCTGTCATAAGTTATTCCTTGCAGATATGGACAAGTAGAATTATAGTAAGATATTCTCCAGATTAGTACATACAGTACATAAACCTAGCTTTTAGACTGATTGACTGATTAATCGGTCCACTGATTAGTTCATTTTTCAAATGGTTGTAGATATTAGGGAACAGGATCTTGGGAAATACCGTATTTTCCGGAGTATAAGACGCACCGCAGTATAGGACGCACCTTAGTTTTGGGGAAGGAAAACAAGGAAAAAAGACCTCTGCCTCCCAGCAATTTGCCAAACAGCAAACAGCAAACAGCACAGATGATATACCCTGTTTGCTGTGTATTTCTGTGCATGTGTGCCTGACCCATAGAAATGGCAAAGAATTGGAGAAATGTACATTATGGCAGTATATTAATCCCAGGAAGTTTTCTTAAATGTAATCACACTAACTCCTCCTAATTATTTAAATAGATCTACTCCAAACATGACTAAGTCAGGGTTTCTCAGCTGGCTTATTTTAATACTAATACTTAATACTTAATACTATAACAGGACATTTCAGATTATACTTTTACAGATCTTTAAAATTGATGTAGCTTTCTGGAAATATTCTCTGCTATTTAAAAGAAGATACAATAGCACTAGGCCTCTTCAGAGCAAGCATTTATTTTAACAAGCTTCTTCATTTTGTTAAGTTGTCTAGAACAATAATAAAGCAGTCTTTAAAAATAAGTCTAATAATTTGAACACTCTACAAACATTTAACAAAATAACATATTAACAGAATCTGCCTGTACCTAGGATAGAACTCACAACCTCCTGATTGTGAGGCAAGAGCTCTATCGCTGAGCCACAGCAGCTCTAGCTTGCCTTCTTGCAATTTCAACAGTCTAATATTGCCAGCAGTTTATCTCCCAGCAATATGTCTCATCACAGCCACCTTAGTTTCAGTTTCATTTTACCACCTGGCTTGCAAGCCTCTGTCAGCTGTAGGTCGGGAGGCAGTTTATCTCTTCTTGTGCTCTTCTTGTGCTTTGCCTGTTTGCTGCAAAGAGGTAAGTTGCTGGCAGGCAGAGGCCAAAGGGTGGGGGTGGCTGGGTGGGGCTACATTCGGTGTATAAGACGCCCCCAAGTTTTCACCCTCTTTTGAGGGTAAAAAGGTGCATCTTATACTCTGAAAAATACCGTAATTTGGCTGGACACCATTTTAGAGATGGGAAGCAAACTTCTGGACAATAAATCTTATGATAACAGTGCTTTTTAGCTATAGCTAAACTATTTAGCTATAGTTCTAAAAACTGCTCTATCATATGATATGTATGACAGAGCAGTTTTTAGAACTACAGCTAAATTGAATATTCCATTAATTATATAAGAGGGTTAGGGTTAGGGTTGGTTAGTGGGAAGATTATTCTAACAGCAATTAATAATTTTTTTTTGTTGATAGTTTTGTATGCAAAAACTGTTACACTTAAAATAATGCACAATTGTTATGCTGTTCTAAACAAGTGCCTTTAGACTTGCAATTTTCATTGATATTTTTGTTTATAATTTTTAAACAATATTATTTTATGATTTTACATTAGCAAATGGCCTTTGTTAAAAACATATTTCAAATGTAGCATTGACTTAGTGATGTATCAAAATTTATTCTATAGGAAAAGCCAAGGATATAAACCACATAGGATTGGCTGGGCTCAGATTTCCTATGATTAGAGTGCTGTTCCAAAGGAGGAAGTCACCAATTACTTCTTACCTTTGCTGTTTCTGTATGCTTCCTAACAGACGCAAGAAACTTCAGTAGAACAGGAGACGTTAGTGAGTCTCTAAAGAAAAAGCGTCTTAAACCCAATTTCCTTCAGTAGGTTTTCTTCTGGACTAGCACTGCTTCTACAAATGTATGGATTACTTTTGTTCACAGAAGAATCCCAGCTCATATTATCATTCTCTCATGTTCTGCTGTTTGTAAATGTGCTGTAGGGATCGCAGGGGATTTTTGGGGATTACTATTGTTCATTAACTTTCTGTAGACAATGAGAATATTACTGTGCTCTATGCTCCAAAGGAACAGGCAGCTAGTCTCCCATCCCTGTTCCATGCTACATAATAAATGGTTTTTTATTTTTATTTGTATTCATATTTTGAGATGGAACATGGGTACCTGATGCTTTAAAGAAGGAAAGGGCACCAACAGATGCTTCTAAGAGACTCAAATTGGTGTAGTAGTTAAGACACTGAGCTAGAAGCCAGGAGATTGTGAGTTCTACTCCCACTTTAGGCATATTAACAAGGTGCCTCTGAACCAATCACCTTTTCTCAGCCCTAGGAAGAAGACAAGGGCAAACCACTGCAAAATTTTGCCATGAAAATTGCAACCACTAGTCCAGGCAACCTCCAGGAATAAAAATTACTAGAAGGCATTTTTAAAAATAGATATTTCTAAAAGGAGTTAAATTAGCTATCTTGATCAGAATCATTCTCATTTCTTCTTAGCTGGATCATTCCTGATATCAATACTGTAGTAAAAAAGAAACTTTTCATGCTTTACTTTCAGTGGTGTGTGCCATTACTCACAAAAAGCTTTAAGCTTGAATGACTTAAAAATGAGAGGGATGGAAGATAAAAATGGTTTGGAATACATATCTTCTTAAACAAAATAAATCCCTAAAACATGTCATAAGCAATAAAAATAGGTATAAAAACAACATGAAAGCACTATTTCATAAAGAAATGGTACGGTTCATCACTCTGCTATATTTATAATTCCAACATTTAAGCAATTCCTTGATTGCTAAAACAATTTGAAAACAACCAAAACAATGCCTATATTGATGGACATCACCAGATGGAGCAAAAAGAAATCAAACTCTAGTTCTTGTACCAATACTATAGGAACTATAGAAGAAGATGGAAATTATAACATCAAAGCTGTGGCATGCCTAACTGCAATGAACATACTACTGCGAGATTACATAGCCTAAAAGTCTAGGTTGAGGTGAGTCTTTCCATCCTAAAGAAAATCTACCAATGTGGCTTCTACGAGTTGACACCAATTTGACAATAGCTAATCAATCAATCAATCAACTTTATAAAAAGAAAACAGTATATGTATTATTCCAGCTCTGTTTAAACTATTTATTATCTTCACATCGCTTCTTTGTGTATAATGCTCAGCTCAAATGAATGGTTCAGATCAGTTTTCCGAGAATGTCAGAGTCTTGTTCTCCAATTCTTCGTGTCTATTTTGTTTTTGTTTTTTTCCAGAAAACATTCTTTCTAATCTGTTCCAAGTTCTGTAATGTTTCACAGTTTCACAGCATTGGACCATGTATACTGTACTTAATGTGTAAACATGTAAACACATTGTGCATTATTGAGCTGTTTCTTTTTAAAAATATGTCTATACTTGTAGCCATCACTACATCTTTGCAATAATTATTGAGTCATATTTCAAATGGTAGATTCAATTTAACGTTACTTTATCACTTATAATGTTAACATTATAAATAATGTTGGACACTTTGGAGTATATTTTCTCTATTAGTTACTTCATGTAGGTTTTTAAGAAAATCATTAAGTTATATGGAATATTTATAAAATAGTAGCGTAATATATCTGGACTTTACTATTTGGAGCAGGGTATGATATTAAGTTCTGCTACACCAGCAAAATTTGAAGATAATAACATCTGGAGATTTACACTGACTAGCAGTGAGATGAATGACAAAAGTGGGAGTTTTTGCTAGTTGTGCAGTTTCCCTATGGAATTTAAAACTCTCTAAAATGAATGGTTCAGATTATGTTGGAAGTTTATCAATGTATGGAAAGCTCCTCACTGCAGATGCTGCCTGTTTTCTAATTCTAAATGAATAGGGTGATAGAATTCTGAATAGAAACATCAAGGAACTTAATTTGCAGTGCATGTGATGGGCTCTATTTATTTGTTTATTATTATTTATAGCCCAATTTTCAGCTAAGATTGAATCCCAAAGCAGATTGGTTGGTTGTTGCAGTTTTTAATTCAGGGTACAGACACAGTATAATTAAAGATGCTTGGGTATGCACATAAGAAACAGAAAAAGCAATTTGGTTTGGATTCTGGTATCTGATATTGTAAAATGGGTCAGTTAATTTGGAGTGTAGATTTAGATCTTGAGTAGATATCTTAAACTGAACTGACCCAGGAGTTTCCGACAAGGTCTTATTCAGAATAAAATTGTTGGTCTACTTACAAGTGAAACAAAACCTTTGCTAGGCAGAAAACATATTATGCCCTTTAGGTAGAATATCTGGTTCAGAGTAGCCACTATAGAAATACGTGATAGGCGAATGAACATGGACATGGAAATCCTCACATACACCAGTGCAGAATGGTGTAACCTAAGAACTGTGATGAAAAGAGCAATCTAGCACCATCACTCTGGTATGGATACTGAAGCAAAAAATCAATCTGTAATATGTGATAGATCAAATTGCAGCATCACAAAACCATGCTGACAAATCATATTTTCAAGTAATACGTTGCAGCAGGTTACTCAAGCAGATGTCACCCAGACTTGTTGGACTGCAATTCTCATTATTCCTGGTCCAGTATATCTGGGTGTCACCTGGCTGAGAGATGCTTTATTACTCTATGTCCAGTATTTGGGAAATATGCCACCCGGAGCCACGTGTGTGAGATGAGCAGCCATATAAATCTACTAAATAAATAAATAAGTCAACAATGTCTCCTGAAGTTTTTATATAGTAAAAAAAAAGTCCGGGATTCATCTATAACTGTATTCATCAGTGAGTGTATATAAACCATATATATGTAATATATTAATAATGGCCACTGAACAACTTTGGACTAATCAGATTTCTTAGAATGAATATGATTAAAGGAAGAAAAGTCATCCTGAGTCCTATTCTGATCTATTTGAATAAAAGACATGAATCAGACATACAGCATTTATTTCTTTTAACAATTAGGGATTTTTCAAAGAGTTGTATCATAATATGGCAGCTGATTTCTTAATACACATGAACGTAAAGTATAAAAACTATAGGAACCTCACATATTCTCAACTAAGCTATCGGTCCATGTAGTTCAATGTTGTCTATATTGATAGGTAGCAACTTCTCAGGGTTTTAATCAGCTCTCTCTGGAGATGTTGCAAATTGAACCTGGAATAGTTTGCATGTAAAATCTACTTTACAAAGCTGAGCGGTTTGATTATAAAGATGAAAAAAAAAATAATTTAACTGGTATTTCAATATAAAAATGTAAAACGAATTGCGAGTACCTTTTGAAATTTGTATACATAGCTATCAAATAATTCCCAGCAACATTATGTAAAATTCAGGAAAAAAATGTCGTGATATGTCTGATTGTATATACCACTTAGCCAGTGGGATGCAAGTAACAGTATGACTCTAGGTGGTTAACAACATTAAAATGATTTTAAAATTAATTCTAAAACTAATAACCAGAAAAAAAATGTAGAGCCACAATTAAACATTCAACGTAACCAAGAAATGGGTTCCATTCCTCTCTTGGAAAGAAGCTTAGACAAATGCCTCCCTGATTCCCTGATTTATAAGGGGAAAGAGTAGGTACAATCAAATTTGCAATCAATCAAATCTTGATTAAGGTCATAGACCATGCTGACCATAAGTGCTGTTATGACTGCCTAACTCAATGAAGCACAGTTATAGTATTCCTATGGAGTTGGGGGGGGGGGTTGTATGATCTATCCAGTGGGGCTGACAACTTTTAGGATCAACTATGAAAATTAAAAGAATCACCAGTCAAGAAATGTGCTACAGGTAGAGTAACAAAGACGGCCTTGGAAAAGATTTCAGAAATCAGGATGTATCTATACCTAGAAAGATCAGAACTGGGGATTTTCCATATAGGACTTTATGGAAGTGAAGCTTGGAATCTGAAGAAATAGGAAAGCAAGAGTAT
The DNA here is from genome assembly GCA_023053685.1 of Diadophis punctatus similis. NCBI lineage: Eukaryota > Metazoa > Chordata > Lepidosauria > Squamata > Dipsadidae > Diadophis > Diadophis punctatus. Next base: position 3,987,813 of record JALIGW010000028.1, on the reverse strand, counting down.
TGATGCTTTTGAACTTTGGTTGAAGGAGACTCCTAAGAATGCCATGGATAGCCAATAAAATAAACCAATTGTAGAGAGTAAAAAGGATGTTCTTGACAGAGAGAGGAGATCCTACCGCATTACTACTGTAATGCGCTCTACATGGGGCTAACCTTGAAGAGTATTTGGAGACTACAATTGGTGCAAAATGCGGCTGCACGTGCTGTGGTGGGTGTTTCAAGATACACCCACGTAACACCCATACTCCGCCAGTTGCATTGGCTGCCCATTGGTCTCCGGGTACAATTCAAGGTGTTGATCATCATCTTTAAAGCCCTACATGGCTTAGGACCAGGTTACTTCCAGGATCACATTGTACCTCATACTTCCCTTCGACCGGTCAGGTCCCGTCAGCCAAACAATGCCAACTGGTGAGGCCTAGGGGGAAGGCCTTCTCTGTAGGGACCCCTGTTCTCTGGAACCAACTTCCCCCAGAGATCCGAATCATCCCCACCTTGCTGGCTTTACGAAAAGCCATTAAGACATGGCTCTTCCTGCAGGCAGGGTTCTGAGACAATTTTACATCTGAGATCTCCCCCATGTATGCATGGTGTTGTATGTCTTTTTTAAAACTTTTTTAAAATTGTTTTTAATGATTTTATTGTTTGGTGTTCTTTAAAATGCTGTACGCCGCCCTGAATCCTTAGGGAGTAGGGCGGCATAGAAGAATTCATAAATAAATAAATAAATAAATACATACATACATACATACATACATACATACATACATACATACATACATACATAAATAAATAAAATCCGTTACCAAAACGACAAGGAAGGAAGGAGGAATTCAGAAAAAAAACCTTCTCAGACATATACCTAATTCACATTAAGATAAAGAGAGAAGAGGTAAAATATAATCAGACTTATAAGATTGGTGTCAGGCCCAAGATGTAGATCAGACCAAGAAATCAACTCAACATTCAGACTAAAAATATAATTAATTATAGCAATGGAATCTTGCCTTTGAAACTGCTATTGGGAGGAATTTTTTTCTCTAACTTCAAGGTAACATTGAGTCCTTAACATTAATAGCCCTTAATAGACTTACCCCCAAATAAATTTATGTAAACCCTTTGAAAGCCATCAAAATTAGTGACCATCACTACATTTTAGGATATTAAATATTAGTTGAAGAAAGTACTAAGTAGGCAGTCTTAAACTTAATTTTGTAATAGCAACCTAAATTTGGTTCCTGCTACTATCTAATAACATTTTCCAGTGTCACCTGAACTATTGTCTCTCCTTAGCACTATACAGCAGCTATCTGGCTGTTATTAATATGAGGAACATATTTTATTTAGTTTTAAAAGCTTTCTAGATAGAAGGATTCATACGATATAGCAGAGAATTCTGTGATTCCCTGCATCAATGTAAGGAAAGATTGACTATTTTCACTGCTTTGTGAAATGCAGCTCTTTTGTCCTTAAACACCTTCATATTATGGTTTAATTTCTAAGCTTCCTTGGTTGGAGTTCACTGAATTTAAAAAAAAAAACCCTGCATTTTCAAACAAATTTCACTTTGGCCTTTTCAGCAATGCCTTGCAAATTTCACCACTTTTCATCTCATACAGTTCTTCAAAAGATGCCTTAATAATTGCATGAGAGCGAGAATGAATCTGAAGAGCATTCAGGCAGCTAATATAAGTGCATTTGTAAAGGCTTTGTATTATAAACCCAGAATAATTCTGGAATGACAACTATAGTCTCTTCTCCAACGGGAGGAATGTCTTATATTATGAAAGGAATGATTTTCATAATCAAGTTTGCTTTTTAAAGAGGGCTCAGCATATTTTCATTTCTGTGGGAATAAATCCAAGAGTGTTTTATGTCTTTTATTATACTTGTTAAAGGTCTTGAATCTAGACTGTAGTAGCAAACAGTACAGACTGTAGGCTTTAAGTTCTGTTTTCTCCAGTAGATGTCACTTGCAGTACATAATAATTTATGTAAAAAATAAATAAATAAGAGAAGTATTTGATCCTTGTGTATTTGAAAGCCTTTTTAGTGCTTGTGGTTTCTTACGCAGACAATAAATTCAGGCATTTAAGTTCTTTAAACCCCAACAGTGAAGCAAATTAGTTTATTTCCAGTTTGATGTAGAGAAGTGTTTTGATAAAAATTGCATTAGCTGAAAAAAAAACAAAAATAAAAGGGAAGCAAATACATTTCATGCAAAATACAACAACTTGATTGCAATCAGCACACCAGTATGGGTGTGTTGGGTTTAACTTGGGTTTAAAATAATTTTACTCGCTTACAAATGTTATTTGATTCTGTTTTTGAATCACCTCATATATTAATAAGGAATGTGCTATTTGAGTGTGCGTCCTCATACATACTTGCAAGCTTGGCAAAATTTGCAGAATTATATATATACATATCTGAAGGGGGAAGAAGGAAATAAAGGGAAGGAATAATGCCCAGATCAGCTTAATGATAACTTTATGTACCATGTGGCCCTAATGATGACTAATGGGGAGAAGAAAATGGTAATTAAAATGGAGAATTTAATTGGAGTGGCTTAGAAGACTTCATGACTGGCTCTCTAGATTTCTGGATAGGGACACTGAAATGTTATTATTTTTATTGAATCTTATTGGGGGAGGGGAAATAGCAGGCATGAGTGCTGAACAAATGCAATTGGAACTTATAGATATGCAAAAATAGGGGGGGGGGAATCATTTAGGAAAAAAGATACAAGTTGCAATGTCAGTTAGAATCATCCATAACAATAACTGAGTGTATTTACTGACTACAGGATATTGAGTAGTTGTGGGGGGAGAGGGACACAAAAAAAACTGGATGGGGTCAAAAAATGGAAAATCCTAAAAAAGACCGTGGCTGATAGATGGGTGAAACAGTGAACAGAATCACTACATAATGCAACATACTGTTATCACTTCCATTTGTAGAAATGTCAAGTATAAGAGAAGAGTTGATCGTGACACTGACAGTTATGAATTAAAAGTTTTTTTACTTAGAAAGTAAAATGAGTAAACTTCACGGGAACATATCCATCTCTCAAAAAGAGCATGACCAGAGTTTGAGGTTGAAACCAAAGGATGCACTGTTTCCTCGCGACCTTCTCTAGCAGGCAAGATTCAACTGTGGCACGTTTCCTGTGGGCGATAAAGAGAAGAGCATATCATACAGCTACATACTGTTGTAACAAAACAAAACAAAAAACCCTAAAAGAACTAAGCCATCCTGTTCTGAATCTGTAATAGTCAAAATGGGACACGGTCTTTTTTGTAGTCATTTACTGTAATATAGATTATCCTTTTCACGTATTGTAAAACTTGCTTTAGGTTCTCCAATAACCAGTGCAACTGTTGCTTTCATCCTATGTAATAAGCCTTGTAGGCATACTCTTTGGATATATTTAGTTTTAAGCCGTATTTGTTCTCACTTTCTGACTGTGCAATTATATTTTTGTAAACATCAACAGGAAAGGCGAAAGAGAAACATATCCTGCTTAGGTCAATCTTAAAAAATGGTCTTTATTTTCCCATCCATAATCTACCAGAAATTTAATCATTGCATGTCTTATTTATCCACATGTTTTATGCAGCTCTTTAATTCCTTCAGCAGTAGAAAAACCAACACTGAAATCTTTTTTTAATTACTCAACAGGAAATTAAGATTGCCAGCTATTTTTCTGCAAGGAACTCCTCTGCTTTTAGCAGCTGTGGAAGAAACAGGATTTCTTTCTTATATGGGCATGCACACGGAGAAAAGATTCCCGGGTTTCTACTTATTCTGCTCTTAAAAGCAGGAGAATTAACTCCTTCACTATTCAACATATGATCTTGATCCAAGGCTTTTTCATCCTTAGGGATATTGTATCTGGATTGCCAAAATCTGGCTGACTGCCAGATGGCAGTAAAAATATGCTGCATAGTTTATACATTGCAAAAGCCTTTGTGCTGAATATATAATATATGGGTACAGGTAAAACATTTCATATAGTCAATTACAAGTATATAGATCTCTTTGAAAATCTTAGCCCCATTGAAATGAATGAAATAAATAAGGAATTAACTTGTTTATTTCACAAGGAACTAACTTGTGTCTCAATAAAGTATATTACTGTGTTAGCTTTCTTTGGATTGAAATCAAAGATCTATAAGGCTGTTTAGGGCATCCTGCAAATTCACTCAGAGCTATTTACAGGTTTTGCTTTAGTGTAACTTGCTAGAAATTAATGAATTTGCTATAATGAAGATTGGAGACTCGGGACCTAAACCTATTAAAGTTCTTAAACAGTTCTTAAATGTCTGCTAAGAAGTGCCTTTAAAATGAGTGGTGCTTAGTCTCAGATAACTTGGAACAGAATTATAGTTTAAACACTTAAATCTTTGACATGTCTTCTTAAAATTAAGTCCCAATTGGATTTATTCTCGGGGATATGAATACAATTTAAGTCTTCAGTTTAAGAACTAGTTCCATTCCCAAGGTTTTGTCTTTCAGTTGAATTTGTATATTAGTCAGAACACTATACGTTTTCCAATATTATACAAGTAGCATAGTGTAATGAACATGAACCATTGCTTATCTAACTTGAGTCCTTGTGTATTTAACCTGCATTTTGTTACAATAAGTTCCTTTCTTAACTTTGGTTGTCCTTAAACTGGGGTGTTCTTAACTCAGGGATTTCCTGAATAGAATTGCTGAAGAATTTAGATATATGTGATTTGTAAATTTTCCATAACTGCATAATTTCCTATAACGTTAATTGCAATTTCTCAGTACTGATGTAAAAGTAACATTGATCTTTTTCATGTAGGTCTAGCAATATATACATTAATGTATCCTGACATTACGGTATTGAATATTTTTCTTGAAGCACAATTCTGATGTCTTCTAATTATTCACCATACCTGTTATAATCCATGAGTGACATTAGCTTTTAAAATAGGTCACTCTTTGCCACTGGTTCATATTTTCCCATTTCCATTTAAAAAGCAAAGTGAATTATCATTATTTCCTTAATTAGCCTGGCTCAATCTACAGTACTTGTACGTTGCTACCTTATCATGTAGAAATTAGGTAATGCAGCTATATTTCGTATTATTATGAAGTGCAGGTAATATAAATGATCCAAAAGACAGACTAGTGAATATGCTAATTTAGGGAATAAGAAAAGGACTGGTATCATTTGTTCACTGCATTTTTATATTAGGAAATGGATTGATTTCTTAAAATATAATGAACTGGATCCTAGACTAGATATGAATGCAAATGTTCTCAAACAGAAACAAAGAACACTTTTGATTATTGATCTTTAATTGTATACACAATTACTCCTATATTTTGGAGTATCAGAGAATCTAATACAAGAGCCTTGGTGGTGTAGTGGTTAGAATGCAGTATTGCAGGCTACTTCTACTGACTGCCCGCTGCCAGCAGTTAGCCAGTTCAATTTTCACCAGCTCAAGGTTGATTCAGCCTTCCATCCTTCTGAGGTCAGTAAAATGAGGACCCAGATTGTTGGGGCCAAGATGCTGACTCTGTAACCTGCTTAAAGAGAGCTGTAAAGCACAGTGAAGCCGTATATAAGTCTAAGTGCTGTTGCTATTAGATAGCTTTGAAAGGAAGGAGTCCTTAGGGCAATGGATGATCACCATTGGGTGTATTACAGTAATCCTTGTCTCAAGACCATTCAAAGTTATTATGGTGGCACTGAAAAAAATGACTTATGACCATTCCTCACATTTATGATTGATGCTGTGACATGATCATGATTCAGGCACTTGGAAACTGGTGCAAATTTATAATGGTTGCAGCATTTCAGGGTCACATGATTAATTGGCTTTTGTCAAGCAAACTCAATGGGGAAAGTTGGATTCACTTAACAACTGTGCAATACGCTTCATGACATAAGTGAATGCTGATTCACTTAATCACTGTACCCAAAAAATGGGTGTCACTCACCCATTGAACAATTGCATTGCTTAGCAACAGAAGTTCCAGTCTGAATTGGGGTCATAAGTTGAGGACTATTTGTATTGCATGTGTTTTATTTTAATTTTAGGATTTTTATTCGTGTTTTGTTTTTACAATATAAAATGTTACTTTTGAGTCCAGCAGTACAAAAAATATATATATTATAAAATAGACTTTCAGAATTCCAGGAAACTGCATGGGGGGCAGGGGGGTGGAAGAATGGCAAGAAATTATGTATAGATATTATCACATGGGAATTGGGAGGAGGGGGGCAAAAAAGTCAAGGCAGTGACTACAGTTGCATAACACACATACAAAAAGAACTTTGATTGTGTGGGCATGGCTGCTGCCTTGACTTCTTTTAATCACTCCTGCAGATATCCTTGCCTTATCCATTGGCAAGCAGTAATAATGCCTCTTCCTTCACAGCTTCTAGGTTGTCAGCTAGTATGTTCAGATTCAAGCAACTCTGTAGCCAAACTTCAAAATATCACTTACTTGTTCTAAATATATAAAAGTAATCTTTAAAATATTCAGTCATCTTTATACTGCCGTATCACTTCTTGCAGTTGTTTGCATACAAGATAGAGAGATAAAAGTAATGGAACATAGAAAGATATAGTAGCTGTGTAACAAGAATACAAGTTATTTTTTTTTAAATTGTTCTGTTGTCAGGCCCAGATCAACAACAATGTAGAATAATCCAGACAAAATTCACTTCTTTATTTGTTCATATCAGAATCTTGCCGGTGTAAATATTTACTACTCTCACTCTAATGAATATACCTTGGGACATTCTAGGAAGTGGCTGTTCTAACTCTCTTCCTCTGTCTCCTATCCAGCTGTGGCTATGTTGTCTCTGAGCGCATCCTTGGAATATGCTCCCTTCTTCCCGGGAAACTGCCACATCACTGTAATCCATCACACCACCACCCCCTCTGTTGGTACCACCCATCACATCCATAGAACATGTGCTAATTACCCTTTCAATTAAAGGCTGCTTTAAATAGAAAAAAATATTTTAAATTCACCTTAACACTTGTACAGGTGGAGGAAAGGGCAAGTCAGTAGGATGGAGTTTATTATTTGGAAGAGAATGGGAAGCGATCCCATTCTCTTGTACATCTCAGCCTAACACATATGAACAATAGCTATTCAGAAAGGACAGGAATGGTAAGGAAACAGAATTAGAAAGTAAAATAAGGTTTCAAAATAAATTGGTCAGAATTCATATCCAGATCTGTGTTCGACCATGAATTCTAAAATGTGATTACCTCCATTTATATTTGTTTATGTTACTACAGGTCGTCCTTGTCTTACAATCATTCATTCAGTGACCGTTTGAAGTTATAACAACACTGAAAAAAAGTGACTTATGGCCATTTTTCACACTTAAGACCATTGCAGCATCCCCATGGTCACATGATCAAAATTCATACACTTGGCAACTGGCATGTATTTATGACAGCTGCAGTGTCCCAGGGTCATGTGATCACCTTTTGTGATCTTCTGTCAAGCAAACTCAATGAGGAAACCAGAGTCACTTAACAACCATATTACTGTCTTTAGCAATTGCAGTGGTTCCTTTAACAACGGTAAGCAAGAAAGATTGTAAAATGGAGCAAAGCTCACTTAATAAATGTCTCACTTAGTAACGAAAATCTTAGGCTCAATTGTGATCTTAAGAGGAAGACTACCTGTGTTAAGTTTACAGAATTGCATATTCAACACCCACTTAACCGTTTTTTCTAACTATGCTGAGAAATTTAGGTTGCAATTCTATAGTTCCTGCATTGGCAATCTAAGGATCAGAGCAAAATCTGAGTTCCCTCCCAAAATTAAAGAAAGGGATCTGACCTTGAAGGTTTACAACCTCTCCATGCCATCGCTAGGACCCGGAGGAGGCCCTCTCTGTGGGACCTCACTGGTCGTAGGGAGGTATGTGGTAGGATGCGGTCCCAAAGGTAACCCGGCCCTGAGCCATGTAGGGCTTTAAAGGTCAAAAGCAACACCTTGAATTGCGACTGGAGACTAATGGGCAGCCAATGCAGCTGGCGGAGGATGGGTGTTACGTGGGTGTATCTCGGTACACCCACCACAGCTCGCGCAGCTGCATTCTGTACCAATTGTAGTCTCCGGATGCTCTTCGAGCCCGTTACAGTAGTCAAGCCGTGAGGTGACAAGGGCATGAGTGATTGTGAGCAAAGCCTCCCTCTCCAAGTAGGGTCGCAATTGGTGCACAAGGCGGATCTGTGCAAAGGTCCCCCTAGCCACAGCTGAAAGATGTTGCTCCAATTTTCAGTGTTTCCCAACCTTGGCAAGTTGAAGATGTCTGGACTTCAACTCCCAGAATTCCCCAGCCAGCGAATGCTGGCTGGGGAATTCTGGGAGTTGAAGTCCAGACATCTTTAACTTGCCAAGGTTGGGAAACACTGGAGCTGAAAAGAGGTATTTTCTGATGTGGCACATTCTAATATTGAAAAGAGGAAAAAGGAAGCACTGGCAAAGGTGGGGCAGCAGACCAGTCGGGTGATACGTGTACCCTGACCATTGTTCTTTTTGTAAGTTTAATCTTAAAAGCCATCCATAATAGCATAATAGCAATTGTCTGCTGTAAGCCTCCCTGGGAATATTGTGCACACTGCAGTAGTCAAGGAAAAATGAAACCGAGACATGAATAACTGTTGCCAAATCTGACTGAATCAGGAAGAGTCACAGGAGGGCACCAAGTAATTATAAAATAACATCCCTCCAATACTAACTTACTCCAGTATTAACATTCCATAACTGCTCTTTATTCTGTAATAATGCTTTCTCTTTCCCAGTAGAAATAACTGCTTCATAAATGATGACTGCAAGTTAAAAAGCATCTCTTCCACAGGTCAAGTTAGAGCAAGGAATATAAACCCATTTCGGTGTTCAAAATATTGAACCGCGTTTAATCAAATATTTGTTTGGAAAATCTGTTCCACCCCTGATCGTAAAGATGTGAGTAAAATGTTTTACACTTTGGAGAGCAACTCCTTTTTCGATGGCTTTTGCTTTGGTCAGTGTTCAGAATTTATAAAGGCATATCTGCCTGGAATTTAAATATGGAGCCCAGAAGTGTACTTTGATATTGGAAAAGTACCGGAGACATTTCATTCTCTGACAGGACCATCTTGGGGATTGGTAAGGACATGAGGTTATCCTTTTCCAAAGTTATTTGACATCTAGATCTCCCCTTCCATAATATTTTGACATGGGTTAATTGCCAACTTCACCTATTAAGAGAAGGACAGGTAGTCCTCAACTTATGACAATTGAGACCAGCATTTCTGTTGCTAAGTGAGAAATTTTTTAAGAGAGTTTTGTCCCATTTTACGAGGGTGAGTCAAAACATAATGCCATTTTCTTTAGGACAGGTATAATTACCAACACAGGAACATGTAGCATACATCAAAATGAAGCTGGTCCTCTGTGGATCACATCCCTACTTCTCAACATAGTCACCGTTTCTCTCAATAGCAATGATCCACCTTCGAATGAGAGCATGTATCCCTGTCTTGTAAAATTTTGTTGACTGTTCTTTGAACCACTTCTTCACTGCAGTTTTCACTTCCTCTTCACTGGAATAATAATCCTCCATACTCACCAGATTTAGCACCTTCAGACTATCATCTCTTTGGCCCCGTGAAAGAGGGTTTGAGAGGCAAACATTATTCCAGTGACGAGGAAGTGAAAACTGCAGTGAAGAAGTGGCTCAAAGAACAGTAAACAAAATTTTACGAGACAGGGATACATGCTCTCATTCGAAGGTGGAACATTGCTATTGAGAGAAACGGTGACTATGTTGAAAAGTAGGGATGTGATCCACAGAGGACCAGCTTCATTTTGATGTATGCTACATGTTCCTGTGTTGGTAATTATACCTGTCCTAAAGAAAATGGCATTACGTTTTGACTCACCCTTGTACGACCTTTCTCACCACTGTGGTTAAGTGTAATCATTACCGTTGTTAAGTTAGTAACATGGTTGTTAAATGAATCTGGCTTTTCCATTGACTTTGCTTGTCATAAGGTCGCAAAAGCTGATCACATGACTCCGGGACACTGCAACCGTCATAAATACGAACTGGCTGCTAAGCCTCTGAATTTTGATCACATGACCATGAGGATGCTGAAAAGGTCGTAAGTGTGAAAAATGGTCATAAGTCACTTTTTTCAGGGTCATTGTAACTTTGAACAGTCACTAAATGAACTGTTGTAAGTCGAGGACTACCTGTAGAACAAAGATTGTACAACTTTCTTATAAAAGAATGAAATGCCATCTCAGTTTATTTTGATTCTGAGGTCATCAGTGACTGCGGTTAAAATTACCTGATTTGACCCAGTAAAAATGTTGCATCAGAATTATCCCAGGAAGAAAACTGAATGCCAAGCAGCTGAGGAAATGCAATACAAAACATAGTTGTTTGTTGGTTTTCAATGGGTAAATGATTAAAATACAACACAACGAAATTAAGTTATTGTCAATGAGCAGAGTTTCCTTCCGATACTTTAGGCTCATCATTATTTTTGAAATGCCCACATTAATTCACCCATTCAGGCCCTTCCAATTATTGATACTTTAGTGACATTGAAAACTGGCCAATATGAAATAGCTTGGATTGAAATGGCTATTGTGGCTATCTTTGAAAAGATTTTGCTGCTCTCCAACAATTGCTCTAAACATGTGTGATGCACTGGATGCTTATATTCCAGTAAATATCAGTTGGATCATCTGCAGTGGATATAATTTTAGATCAGTACCTAGATCAGTAAATACACCATCTAACCAAGAAGGGTTACAATTTATTTATAAGCATTTTTAAGACTGGATTGCAAAGTAAAATTAAACAACAATCAAATCATCTTTCTTTTTTTAATTATTTCCAACTGAATAGATGATTTTGTTAAGAATGTATATAAGAGAGTCATGTCTGTCTGTCTGTCTGTTTTAGATCTTAAACCAAACTTTCTAAAACCAGAATCTAATTTGGCGTGGTGTGAGATGGAAATGAAAAAAAAACACAAAACTGAAAACGAGCCAGTTTCAGCTAAAGGCTTCAGAGACAAAATAATAATAATCCTCCCATGGGATATGCGGTTGGGCATTGGTTCAGAAGGTTGCCAACGCTAAACTTTTAGCTTCCTTTTTTCCATCATGTGATCCAGAATGATGCTATTTTTAAGGGGTTAGAAAGAACTTCAAAAGCCCTATTCTGCGTGCTGTCCCTACCTTATTAATACCTCCAATCAGCAAAGTAATATATAATTGCCCAATTACACCTTACCCAAGGTCCAACATAATCCATGGCAGATGCAGCACCCCCATGTACAGGGAAAGCTTCACAGAGGAAAATAAAATCCTTCCTTGATTCAATGAATGGAGGAGGAGGGCTGGCTGTGACAACAGAGAAAATGAAGTTTCATTTCCCTGAAGTGACTTGGCATCAGGCTCAGGCATAATATGGTTTCTTTGGTTTCATTTTAACATGATGTACACACCTAGCCATTGTGATTAATATATAGGTAAATGTTCTGTATAAAAAGGACCATTATGACAGTTAACAAATCACAGTTTAAGTAACCATAGTAGAAAACAGTGTTTAAACACTCAATAGTCAGGGAACAAAATATTCCCTTAGTATATGTTTCCATGCAATAGAATGGGACTTTACTGGATATTAATTGATTTGTCTGTAATTATTCATAATTTTTTTTTACTTTAACAAAGCAATCAAAGGCAATGGAAGACTTTGGCCAGTCAAAATACTTGTAAAATTGTTTAGTTTAAATGAGAGAAAAAGTGGTATTTGATCAGTTGGTAGATTTTGAACAATGGAGATTATGGGAGGAACAGAACATAAAATTACAAAAAATATTGACTTCTTTTATTTACCACCTAGACCAAAGCTATACCACAATTTACGAAGTATATTCTAATCAAATTGCCATCACTTGTGTTATTTGACATGGTCTTGCTCTTTGTTGATTTCTTGACTTTGTTGATAAAGCTATTTTGAATTTGCCTATGATTCGGAATCATTAGTATGCAATTCATGTGTGTGCTTTTTCTGCATATATGGTTATTTCTGTTAAGTCTCTGAATTTCTCTCTTTATTAAACTTGAAAGAAAGCTTATAAGAACTAGATTTTTTTTTACTTTATTGGGTACCTTTCCTGCTAATATAGGCTATAGGATTCAACTGATACAGCCTAGCTACCTATCATTTTGATGTACAATATTATAACATGAAAGACTTTCATCTTCTGAATGTCAATAGAACTTACCTCCAACTACAGTAAAGTTGTATAGGATTGCTGCCCTAATTTGCATTTGTTTAGATTAGTTGAATATGATAAAGTCCAATTTTAAACATGTTAGAGTCCCAATTTTACAATGAACCCTATGTCTGAACTTTAATTTGTTTCTACCATTTTTGAAAACAATAAAAAAGTTTAAAATCTGATTAAATCTAGAGAATATTGGGAAATGTTTACTAGTTTTAGACTTCATTACCAAATAAAATAGGTCTTGTTTTGGTTGTCCTGCGCTTGTCGTTCTTGTGTCCTTCTAAGTTCTCCTAGAGAAGGATTGATTGCATAGGTACAGCACTGGATAATTACAAAGAGTTTTTGTTTGCTATTTTAAAGAAGAATATAATGCACCTTCTGTAGAAAAAAATATGTCCAATTGTTTTGCTTTTGCTAGTAAAGGGAATAACTGATGAATATCATATATCCTGAAACGTATCCTTTAATTTGTCTGTAAGCACTATCCCGCAACAAAATAAGCAGCACTTTGACACACTTTGTTGTACAAAATATTAAAATGTGCACAGATATTTGGAATTGGCTTTGATTCTTGACAATCATGTTTCTGCTTTGAGCCCACCCACTTGCCTCACCCACATGTGCCCCAAGCATATTTCACAAGATATGTGTGTAGCTCTTGACCTTGGATCAGGTTCCGTTTGAATATTTTATATAGAATTCACTAGTTGCAAATTGTGAAGCAGGCGGCTATTTTCAGAAATAACTATTTGAATACCTTCTTAAATTAATTAGACTATTTCAACTGTTTAAAAAACTATTTAAACTGTTTCAAAAATGGGGGTATAATTTAAAAAACTTTTAACTCCCCAGTTTAAGTAATGCTTAAATCTCCACCTTGCAATAAGTTGGACTACCAGTCCCCAAAATATGGTGCTTGCACTGGTGCTTTAAAAAAGCCATGAAAATTTTTTTTTATATAAAATGTTATAAATAGTGTCATATATGAACATATTTTTCTACTTTACTACTGAGGATATATTCATCTGGCCACAATAATACCATTATCATATACTATTTGTTGTATATGAATCATTGGAATATTTAAGAAATTTGCCATTTTAAAATAAATAACTTAGCATTATTGCCTACATTAAATACTGAAGTTATATTATTATGCATGTAGGTGTCACAGTCCTCTGACCGCAATCCTAATCTATTAAAATCAATAGTTTTTTGTCAGAGTGAGTGAAAAATTGCTTTGCTAATGTGTTTCATGATGTGGTTTATCTCCAGGATTTGAAGCATCATTCTTAAAGCCATTAAACTCCATGGTGCTTACCTCTAAATAGGCATGGATGTGAACGCACCAAAAGTAAGGGGACATATGCCCTTATACTAGCAAGCTAAAGTAATTATCTTCAGAAACCAACAGAGCTGATTCTTCATCTTTATTCATGTACACCAATAAAATTGAATATCAGAACCACACTTCTGTCAAGGATTTTTATCTAATGGCCTTGAACAAGTTACAGATTCTGTAAAATGAGATTCATAATAAATAGTTGAAGGAGTGTTGTAGAGATGAATGCAGGAAAAATCATACACCACACCATACACTGACAAGTTTTCCACAAATGTTTAATCATTAACATTCAAACATAGATAAGTTTATTTTACTACATATCTTTTATTTTCTTTTATTTAATATCAGGCAATGTTAAATGTATTAATGGCTTAGTTACTCAAGCTTCTAAAGTTCTCATATATTTGAATATCTTCTTAGCATATGACAGAAACTGAGTTATAATGAGGTCTTCTCTCAGCCCACTTCTCTGGGTAATTTTTAGCCAGGTGTACCACTGATCTACGAATGGCATTCTGCAGAATGCCATTAAGGAAGCTCAAACTCCATGTGTATATCACATTTCTTTTGGTGGTTCTCAGAAGAATTTGTCTTGGTTGGTATTCCAGATAAAAGTGAAACATGGGGCATGTAGGGCAAAAGACTGCCTGTTCTCAGGTTCTTCAAACTCTTTATGTTATAGGATTGAATAGGTTTGCTGTGAGTTATATTGCACATGAAGAAATTAACAGTTTGATCATGTGCAAGTCCCATTCAACTAATTCTCATAAATTGTAAATAACTCCCACTTTCTGAGCCACTAATAAATAAATGTAAGTGGAAGCAAAGGCCTCCCTCAAGTCAAGGGGCAAAATTCCCAAATCCAGTGAAATTATTTTGGTACCTGATGCAGACAATGGTGTAAGTCATTCTGTCTTTCTGCTGCAACAGTAACAAATTAAATTTTTGTCAATTTTCTTTCTTTTTCTGATCCTTTATCAAATCTGCATCCTGGTTCCTGATGGTAGTGTAGCCCATAAAGGAGGGGGAAGGGGAGGGGGAGGGGGAGGGAGGGGGGAGGGAGAGAGAGGGGGGAGGGAGAGATTTCAATTAGCCTGTGAATTGACTCAAGGATATATATCATTCCTGCCTTTAGCAGTTCCCTACCTTTGATTTAAACTTAGTCTAAACTTGGTCTAAACTTTCCTAGGAATACTTTTGTAAAAACCATCACAAGATCTTGTAATCTTCTCAGCCCTACCTCCAGTACCCACTTTTCTGTGCGGATCAGTGGCAAGGAAAATATCAGGTTGAAACTTTGGAGGCATAAGCATCTTAAAAAGAAAAGAAAGCAACGATTACTGTAACTGTGAAAGAAAACAAAACATATGGTTATAGGTGTATTTTTTTTTAAAAAAATTAAAGTTTGAATCTGTATTAATTATTCTATAAGGGTAACAGGGTTGCAACTATTCTCAGTTCTGACTAACACCAGCAGATAACAGCAAGTCTGAAGGGTCCCATACATTCACCAGAGCTGTTGGCTTGTTTTGTTTGCTCAAGAGTGGATGTGGTTTGGGGGGGGAGAAACTCCCCTCCCCTTTCTGTTTGCCATAGTTATAGGTTCAAGTTTCTTTATTCTGCCTGAACTGGAAGTAAGTTAACAGACCAAATGAAAGCTAAATGGTCAAAACGAAGAACTTACCAGAGCTTCTTTTTAAGAAAGAGACAGGCTATCTAAGAATTGTTTTCCCCTTCCAGTGTCCTCACAGCCCCCAGCATCTCTTCCTGCCCCAGATCCTGTTTATTTGACAACCCAATCCTGCGGATCAGAAGCCCTTGGAACGATGATGATGCAGAATATCAGCCTTGCTTTCCAGGAAGGATGGATGTGGGGTGGTGGTGGTGTTTGCTGTGTAACTAAGGAAAGGGATGGAGTGTGTTTGGAAAGATGGAGTGGCTCAAACGGATTACTGATATTTTTCAAAAAGAAAAGGAGGCAGGCAACAACTAGGAATTTGCTAAAACCCTTTTTTGAGGAATTTCTGTCTGGGGAAAATGCCTCAATTAATACTGATGCTCATCACTAATATTCATTAATATCAATTTATCACTTAACAGTACTTAATACTGTTGCACATCTCTGTCAGCCAAGCCTTTACTTTGAAATCCTTCTGCATCCTGGGCTTACTTAGCTTGATTCATTTGTTCATTTGAGCCAACAAAACAGGCCATTTGGTTGTTCTCCTATCCTTGGCACCAAAATTGCTTAGCTGCACTAAGCGTGGTTACATCTGGTTAGTATTTGGATGGGAGACCAAGAGGAAATCCCAGGCTTGTAAGGTGGAAAAAGCACCCTGAACGAAGGAAATGGCAAACTAATTTTGGATTGCATCAAGTAAACTAGGAGCACATGAAATCACCTGCCGGGTTGGTCAGGCTGGACTCAAGGAAAGTTTATTACCACAGGATTGTCTGCAGGGAGGGGTCAAAAAAAGTCAAGATGGTGTCCACAACGATGCTATCGAAACTCCAGGTGATTTAACAGATTAACAGAGTTGGAAGGGACCTTGCAGGTCATCTAGTCCAACCCTCTGCCCAAGCAGGAGACCCTACATCTGCCTCTACCTAGGATCAAACTCACAACCTCCTGATTATGAGGCAAGAGTTCTACCTCTAGGCCACAGAGGGTATGATTTTTGTGTGCATCGCACCATCGTGGGCATCATCCTGACTTTTTTTTTTTTACCTTACCTGAGGAACACCTCTGCAGAGGGAAGTTTAGGGACCGGTTGAGCTGCTCGCTGGGAGAAGCGTTTCTGATCGGGCATGAGGAAGCCACTTGGTGAAGGTGAGGCCACCTTCCTGAAACAAGGTGTCCATCTCTTTGAGTTTGTCAGGGGCTCATAAAATGGGCATCGATTATTCCAAGAGCCATTCATTATCGCCCAGAATGCTTACTGCAGCAATGGGGAAAGGTTAAAAAGGAAAGCGACCTGCTGCCTGCCTGACACAAAGTCATTAGGTAAACGAGGTATTCATACAGGTTAGAACGAAGGTCAGGCGGGTTTTACGGGAAGGCGGAGGATGAAGCTCTGCCTTGAGCTTGGGGAGAGGGGTGGGGAGACAAGCGCAACAAAGGCAAACACAGCTGACCCTCCCAAATTAACCTCTCCCTCCGGTCTTCGGGAAGAAAGCAGCCTGATTCTGGCATCCGTCCGCACCGCTGTCGGATGCTCGGAAAAGAGGTCCGGTCCTAAGGGCGGGCTCCTGGGCGGGGGACGGGAGACCCGGCGTCCCCAAGTCCTCTTCCCTCGTTTTATCAAATAAAGAGACGAAACTTGAAGAATCACCCCCCTCCCCCATGATTACCGCCGATAATAATCCGTAAGATCAAGGGGAAAAGATGGGGAGAGCGATACTCATTTATGTACATATTTTCCCCACTCTAATTACAGAAATTAATCCTCTTATGGCTAAAAGATAAAGTCCCAAGCATGTCTTTGATGTTTAATGGCATCATTTGTGGCCAACCTGCCAGCCGATTAAGGGATAATTGTTAAATGCTTCGTGTTTTTAAAGGGAGGGGATGAGGGAAGAGTTGGAACCGGGTTTCCTCTCTGCTCCAAAGCCAGGACTGAACCTGGGATAAAATTTGGAGCGGCTGTTTTTTTTTTTTCCATGGCCCTTCGTTTGATTCATTCGGCCTGTCGCCTCTGTCCCCGTTTAGTTTATTTTCACAGGAGAGCTGTTCTCCAGCCTCCCCGTTTCCCCATTCAGCGTGCCATAAAGTTTTAAAAGGGGAAAGGAGGGAGCTTGTGACTCTCACCATCCCGCTTCCCAGGGATGGATAATTTTTTCTCTCTCTCCACAACAAAACAAAACAAAACAAAACCAAAAAAGGTGGGGTGGGGTGGGGTGGGGAGAACACCTATAAAGCAAGCTCCAGCCGACATTAGCGGCTCCCCCACCCCACCCCCGCGGCTTCATTTGGTCCAGTTCTCAATTTGAGATTTCTGGGGAGTTTTTGGATGCCACTGAGTAGAGACGAAACCATCTTTGGGAAAGTGGGGAGACAGACCAAAGTCAACCAATTGTCTCCTGAAACCCGAACCTTTCCCCCCTCCCTATTCTCAAACACCTGCTTAATTTCCCTCGAAGGAAGGATAGGAAGGAAGGAAGGAAGGATAAGGATAGGAAGGATAGGAAGGAAGGAAAGGAAGAAAGGAAGGATAAGAAGGATAGGAAGGATAGGAAGGAAGGATAGGATAGGAAGGATAGGAAGGAAGGAAGGAAGGAAGGAAAGGATAGGATAGGGAGGATAGGAAGGATAGGAAGGAAAGAAGGATAGGAAGGAAGGAAGGAAGGAAGGAAGGAAGGAAGGAAGGAAGGAAGGAAGGAAGGAAGGAAGGATTGTTCGGGGAAGAGAGTCGGTGGAATAAATTAAAATCCACACCCTTCTTTTTGCGAATTCCTGAAAGGGAAGAAGAAAGAACAAAACATCGCATTAAACACGTATCATCAGGGAATACTTAAGACCGACGGTCTTGGTGGAGTCAAGTATAGTTTCGGACTTTCAGGCATTTTGGTCTTGGGAGGTGTGAGGCTAAGTCTGCGAAGAAACGCGATCCATAGTCCCCAAGAACCCAGTGGAAAATGCCCCCCTACGCCTACGCCTCTCCTCTCCCCTCTCCCTTTAGGCGGCAGACCCGCCGCTTTTCCGCGTAGATCGGCATGGAAAAGCGCTCAGCCTCAAAGTCAGCCCGGGGCAGCTTGGAGGCCTGGGGCACGCGCATCCTCCGGAAAGCCTGCGGGCGTTTAAGAGACGGCTTGCGCGGAGCCAAGGGAGCCTTTCCGAGTCTCCGTAAGGTATCCGCGACTCGGTGGCACGGTGGGGTCGCTGCGCCCTGGGCGCTTTGGTTCTGCACAGCGGAGCCGACGAGCTCAGAGACATCCGAAGGTGCTGCTTGCCGGCTCGGCCGTTTTGGAAGGCGGTTCGGATCTCCCTGCGCAAATTCGGGTGGCCGAATCCGGCACGGCGCGCCTGGTCTGCCGCAGCCCCTTTTGTGCCGCAGGCGGCGGTTTAAGGCTCCTGCAGCGGGACTAGGTTGGCTTAAGAGGCCCAAAGCGGTTGGGCTCGAAAGCGAAGTCCAACAGTCTAGATTTCCACAGGCCAGGGCGAGGGCTTCCTTCGGGCAAGCCGGGAAAAGAAAGCGGGACTTAGGAAAACGGTTGGCTTGACTTTCCTACTTCTGCTGGAATTAAAAAAAAAAAAAAAGCCCGGCATCCTTAAAGGACTTTGCTAGGGTTTCTCAGCTTTTCTTCTGGATAAGAAGGCAAAGTTGTGGCGGGCAGTTCGAAAGAAAAGTAGGCGATTTTATGTAAATGAGCAACTCCGAAACGTATTACAAACCCCGCTGTAATAAACGTGACAGTTTTGACAGTATTGACAACATAAATATATGTTGGAACATTGCACTTTTCAGACACTTAAACCGATGGAAGCAATAAAAAAAATGATTCGACTGCAATATTTCAAATAATCGGCATTGATGTTTTGATCCATCATTTTTATACCTCTAATCGATTCCTCCTTCTCTTCTCTTCCACTCCCCGCCCCTCCCCCCCAGGTGACCGGTCAGTTTTAAGTAAAAACCTATCGTAATTATTTACGCTATTGCCAATGACGACCTAATAACTGTTTTCAATTAATTACGGCAGAGCTTTAGCCTCGGCAGGGCCGTCACCAAAAGGCCCTTTTGCAAGTAGCACAAAATCACCAGGATTACTTTCTCCGTGCAGGGCACCGAGGGGGAGATTCATTAAAAAGAAAATGAAAAGTGCAACCAGGCGACCCGAGTACTGGAGAGAGAGAAAGAGCTGGACAGGGCTGGCCATAAAGTGTATATTTCGCTCTCTCTCTCCAGAAACTGCCCCGGGTCTTTTCGGAGCCAACTTGCCTTTCCCGAACTGAAACTGACTGGCCCAGTTCAGGCATTTCGTCCCCCCCCCCTCTCCTCCCAAATGGGGCTTCCTTTCTGCAGATGGGCCTTGGGCAGGGGTGCCAAAGGAGTCTGTAGGAGATGGAATCCGGTTCTTTCCGGCACGATCCACAGCTCCTTTTACGCGCAAGCCAAGGCGGGTCTCCTCCGAAGGGAAGCCCATTGCACTGGAACAGACTTTCCTGGCAAGTAAAGACGCAAAGCTAGCCGAGATCCATTAGGGAGAAGGCAACCTAATATTCCAGTCCTTTTTGGGCAGACTGGGAGCGCTAGGATGTCCTCGGGTTCAAAGAAATCTAAGTTTCCTCCCCACACCGAACCGCTTTTTAAAAAACGAATCAAGCAGCCCTTTTTGCCAGGAATCAAGCAGCCCCTTCTGCCGAGCTAGCCTTGTCCTGGGCCCCTTTTCGCATTTAAGGAATAGCTGCTGCTTCTTCTTCTTCTTTTCCTTTCCGCTCCAAGGACCGGACTTCGGGAAAACGAAATTGCGCTGGGCTCCCTTCCTTCCTTCCTCCAAATCTAGAATACAAAGGACCGGCCGCCCCCTTGCCCTCAACCTCCTCAACCCGAGGAGAAGGTTGCATTTAAGCAAAGCGGGTAGAAAAGGACTGGGTGTGTGTGTGTGTCACCTTATGCCACAAGGTCCGGTGCTGTCTAAAGAAGTTAAAACGGGTAACAGGGACGGGATTTCACCAGTGAATTTTTGGCGTCGGGAACAAAAAAAATCCTACGATGGATTTTGGAACATTAGAAATTAAGCCACATAAGAGGAGGAGGAGGAGGAGATGGTGGTGGTGGTGATGAGGATGATATAACGGACAGTATTCAAGGGGAGAAGGGAGGGAGAGGGTAGGGAGAGGGAGGGAAAAGAAAGCCGCAAAAGCCTGTTTCTAATCTTCTGACATTCTGCGGTTAGTGAACTCTTGGTTTGGAACCAAGCGGAGCATCAGCACCTTCGAAAACGACTTCCAGTTGTGTAGCCATTTACCAGTACAAAGAAGAATGGGGGGGGGGGAGAGCAAGCGGCCGTCTTGAGGGGCTGGGGAGAAGGTTGAAAGTTTGCTGAAATGGTTGGAGTTCCGCCAGATAGCGCTAGAGGGCTGTTTATCGAAAGGCTCCTCCAGTTCAGTGGGATCTTTACAGAATAAACAGGAGAGATAAAGAAGTAAAAGGGAGGAAGGGAGGAGGAGGAGGGCAGCAGCCCACTCCACAAGTGCCATGTTAATTCCTAGAAGTGTTTGGGAAGTATAATAGAGGGTTGTAAGTGAATAAAAGAAACTGGAGTTGGTGTTGATTTTGAAACAGAAAAGGAAGTGAAGGAAGAAAAAGGAAAGGGAAAGAAAAGGTCCAAGAAGTAATTTAACGAGGGCCCTCCTTAAACCAGCTTTCAAAGAGCTCCAGACCCCTGGAAAAGAGGTCAGTAAGAGTTCACCTGATGAGTAAGGCTTGACTTTTGTGGAAGGAAAGGATTTGGGAGAAATAAGTCACAAGGTGGGGAAAAATGAAAGAAAAGGGAGGAAAAGGGGAAGAAAAAGAAGTATTTCCTACCTGTAGCATTTCAAAAGGTAGAGAACTGAGCCACTATAAAGATAAGATATTAATATCGTCATAAATTAAGTTAAATGATTTATTCTGTACTTCTTTGCCAGAGCAGAATGATCTTTGATTGTCTGCAGTGCAGGGTGCTGAGGGGGTGGGGTGGGGTGGAGGGGAGGGGAGGGGAGAAACTAATTACAGAATTTAATTTCTTCCTTTGCAGAAATATGAGGGAAATCATCAAGCCCAATGAATAGCCCAGTCTAGTCCAGAAACAAAAATATGTGAATTTCAGCTGAAGGCAAAGAATTTGAATATAAGTGCACTAAGTTTTGTCCATGGCATTCCCTAGGCATCCCTGGTTATCAACTTAGGTTCTTGGATCAGTGTTTAGAGCTAGAATTTGGAGAGAAAGAAAAAGAAAATACTGAAATTTCCTTCCAAATTCAGAAAAACTAGGAGGTGCCTAAACTTTTAAACAATCCCTGCCTTTGCTCCGATTTGTTTCTTGTCGCTCTATTTTTAGTCACAGTAAACTAGTAAATTATTGAAAAATAGCCATAATTCCTATGAAAAACTAGGGCATTTCTTCAAATGTTATTTGCTTAATCCAAAAAGCAAAAGGGGAAAAATCCCTTCATTTTGGCAAACAAACACTGAATAAAGTTACAAACAAGATTACGGGTGAAGTTATTTGTCCTTTAGAGGGGTGGTGATCTGCTAAGAGATGTAAAAACAGCTAAGAGGATTTAAGCCACACGAATTTAATGAACCTGATTAGTTGCATATACTTTTACAGTTAGAAATTCTAAAGTGATGGTTCCAGAGAGCATCTATTAGACTGTATCAATAGCAGTAAAACATAGTATTTCTGAATTTTTATTAATATCTAATCTCAGCCTACTTTCTCCAAATCCCTTTCTATTTACAGGGCACTTCAAAAAAAATAAAAGCAAATGTGAAATAAAAACGCAAATATACTTTCAGAATCGACAGAATGTTACCTGTTGGACGAGTCACCTTTGCAAGAGAGAGCATATTTTTAAAATAATAAAAAGACATCCAAATGGTTCAAGATGTTATCATCCTTTGCAATGTCTGGTTGTTCAAAATACACTTCAATTTCCCCCTAAAGAAAGAAGAAGCTGGTTGGGAAGTTTGAAGAGATGCTGGATCTCGCTATTTATATTTGCTCTAGCACACTTGCAAAAAGCAAAGTGGAGAGGATCTTTCAGCCCACTGATTGTCTCTGTATTGTTTTTCTTGAAACGGATCTTTTGCCCTTAATGAATCCTAACACAGCTGGACAGCTCCCTCCCGGACACTGAGAACCCTCACCCCCAAACTGACCCCCAATTTGACACCACAAGATGAAATTTTACCGCCTGTTAAAACCATTTCCAGCCAAAAGAAAGAAAGAAAGAAAGAAAGAAAGAAAGAAAGAAAGAAAGAAAGAAAGAAAGAAAGAAAGAAAGAAAGAAAGAAAGAAAGAAAGAAGCAGCGCAAACTGGATTTTGGGGTTGAAAGAAGAACTGTTTGACAGAGATACGTGGTTCCTAATTTGATGATGATGATGATGATGATGATGACTGTCATTACTTGGGATTTAAAAAAAATATTTTTGCATTTTGCAACAAGATCAGTTATCTTAAAATTCATTATAGCTGCAGTTCCAGGAGAAAGTCCCACTGAAAATTGACGGCCTGATTTCTGAAGAAACTTGCTTGGAAATGCAATAAGAATTCACAGCTTCAAGACAAATATTATACCCACCCTGCCACAACCTCCTGCAAATGTAACTATTTTCTCCCTTTTTAAATTTGATTCAGAATTCCAAAACTAATTACATATGTATATATATATATATATATATATATATATATATATATATATATATATATATATATATATATATATATATATATATATAAATATATATTATATATATATATATATATATATATATATATATATATATATATTAATGGCTGGTTCTAAATTAAGACAATTAGTGCTCTCCAGATACCTACCTGAAGGTTTTTAACAAACATGTGACAGAAATATTTTTTAATTTTTCACAAAAAAAAGTATGAAAGAAATCCCTTTTGTTGTTTTAGATTTTGTCACAAAGAATGAAATACTTAGTAATCTTTTTATTTGTTGCCTCTTTCTTTTAACATTTTTTCAGGGTAACTTCAAACCTCCCAGGAAACTATATATATATATATATATATATATATATATATATATATATTATATATATATATATATATATATATATATATATATATATATCTATATATATATATATATATATATATATATATATATATATATATATATATATATATATATATATATATATATATATATATATATATCCTTGCATTTTAAAAGAACTGAAATATAACAGGAATGATTCATTTAAGGAGGGGAGAAACAGAAATGAAAGAAGCATTACTGGAGCCTGCCAAATATCTCTTCCCCGTTAACTTTTTAGATTTTTAAAAAAGGTTTCTGGGTATACAAGTTTAAGTGGTATACCGAGATCTTTTTTGCAATAATATTCATTTACTCTACTCAATACACCTATCCTTAGTACTGAAAAATTGTTCAAGGAGCTGCATTTCAAAGGGGAAAAAAACTGGCGGCAAAGCCGTTCCCATTTCTTGCTAAATCAATCTAAACTGAGACATATATAGCCCCGGTGGCGAGTATGTTCCCCCACCCCACCCCTGTTTTTAATAGAAAACAGTTTTTTTAAAGTGTTCTATAATGAGGAATTGGGTTGACACTATTGCAACAATGCGATTCCCAAAGAATTTAGGAAAGTGACATTTTCGGAAGGGGGGGGGGAAGAGACCTCAGAAAGTCCATTCCTGAAAAAGTAGATCTCTTTTAAAGCAACCTCTTAGAAAGGTTCAGCTGCAAAAGTAGGAAAGGATTTGCATAACCTACTGCTCTATAGGTCTCCGGGCACCCAAAGGATTAGCCAAGTATTCATTACCAAGAATGTCTTGAAGCGCGTTGCCGATTTCTACGACAGGGAAGAAGGTACGGTAGGGCTACCCACCCACCCCCTTCGCCCCCCGAATAAGTCCTTTTTGCAAAGGAACCGATTTAAAGCAGATTGGAAGAAAGCGGACGTACGGAGGGGCGGTTTTTACTCACCTTTCTGCTTTTGCAGAGCCGGCCGAACCAGCCACAGAGAAGGGTAGCGGCTGCTCCTAAGAATCGCTTTAATCTTGGAAGGGGTCTTCTAGAAGAAAAGAAAAGTGGGGAGGGGAGATGGGGGGTAGAACAAGTAAAAGCAGACCCCCCCCTTCTTCTTCTCCTCCCCCCCAACCCCAAAGGTGGCTCTTCGGCGCTTCAAACGAGCGCGCAAGTCAGGCTTTAAATAGTCTCGCCAGTTCTTTTCCCAGCTCTTTCGCCTGCCGGTTCGGGGGCTGAGCTCAAGCTGCGAAGCTTGCCTGGCTAAGCGCTCCCGGGAAGCGAAGCCGTTACCCGGTGGCGTTCCTCAAGCCTCTCCTCTCTCTCTCCTCTTTCTCTCTCTCTCTCTCTCTCTCTCTCTTTCTGCTCTATCTTTCTTTATAAGCGAGGTCTGATATCCCGCAGACAGCATTGTTATGATGGCTCATTTAATCAAACTGTTTAATTGCTCCGGTAATCACTATCATCAGCGCAGGTACTCAATCATTCATCATTTTGGAGAGCTCCGTTGACCTCGGGAGCTAGTTCCCCCCAGCCCAGAAAAGATTGGCTAGTTCCTCCCTCCCGTGCCTTTAGCGGATCTCGTTTTTCCTCCCCAACTTTTCTTTCTTCCTTCCCCCCCCTCCCCGTGACCAGCCCCTGAGAACGGTCTCTTGTCCCGTCCTGTCCCCTCTCCTCACTCTCTTTTTCTCGCCGGAATCCAGTCTAAAATGCGTGGCTGCCGCCGCCGCCGCCGCAAGTATGTACGAGGCCGTAACATTCACAAGTAGATGCATAATCATTGATAAATCCCACTATTACCAGGGTAGTCTGGTTTAGATTTTATGTGTGGGGAGAGAGAGAGTGTGTGAGAGAGAGAGAGAGCGGGAGGGAGGGAAAGGGAGTACAAAACTGCAGCAATCAATAGTTTGACCATTGCTCCTCCCCCTTAACTTGAAGCATTCCCCCATGATTGATGATCTCGGGTAGCTTTGGTAATTGACTGCTCTGAGGTAAGGCATGTCTCGGTTCCAGCAAAGCGATTGGAGGAGGCTGTACACAAGGAAGAGTGCGCGCGCGCACGCACACACACACAACACACACCTCTCACCAAAATTAACGCGGTAGGTAGCGCTTGTGAGTGCCTGTGGGAGAGGGAGGGGGAGAGAGACGGACCGCGAAAGTCTACTGGGTGTGTTTTCAAAAGTTCACTTGGTCGTAGGAACCAGAGGGCACCATCGCATTAGTTCTGCAGAACCACCACTGCATATAGCGTCACAATACCTACAACAATAGCTGAGACTTTACGTTGGTTTGAACAGAGAATTAGAACAACCACCCCAGTTAAAGGAATACAGATTCTGCAAAAGAACAAGCAAAGCGAGCTCAAGAGAGATTAGTCCCAGTTATAAAAAGTGCATATACCGATATTTAATATATTATATATTATATATTATATAATTTTTCATTATCAGTAAAAATGTGACACGCACACACACACACACACACACACACACACACAATTAATAAATATATATATAACAATTTGGAATAAAAGAGAGAAAAGAAGGGGAATGTTCCCTTCGCTTTGTAACGCCCAAGCAGCACCAAAGCCCAGCCTAAAAGGGTGCCTCTCTCTCTCTCTCTCTCTCTCTCTCTCTCTCTCTCTCTCTCTCTCTCTCTCTCTCTCTCTCTCTCTCTCTCTCTCTCTCTCTCTCTCTCTCTCTCTCTCTCTCTCTCCTCTGCGTAGACCCCCGCCTCGTACAGAGGCTTGGAGGGAACCGAGCACAGAGTAAAGGGTGCCAAGCGGAGCGCTCCCCTCCAGGAAAATTATTCTGAGTAACAGCAACCGCGAAAGAGAGCGAGTTTCACGCTGGGAAGGAAACACGCGGCGCGCAGGCAGCTCTTTGAATGCGCTCTACTGACAAGGATGGCGGACTTTGTTAAGGCAGGCTAGGAGTTTCCGCTGGCAGAACAAGTTTGCCCGCGCCTCTTTCCAAACATTCGCCGCTGCCCGAGTTCCTTCGGCTCTTCTCCTGGACACTGAACCCTCGCAGGACTGAGAGTTACCCTCCGAAGAAGAGAGCAACAAACACCAGGCGAAGCGATGGCTAAGCAGCACGGCCAGGCAAAGGAGGATGTCGAAGGGTAAAATCTCTCCATAAAAAAAAGCAACAGATCTAGGCTTCTAGGATACTTTTTTTTACCCCCTACGGGCTGTTTGCAGTTCCCACGCACGCACGCACCTCCCCCCTTCTCTTTCTCTCTCTCTCCCTCTTTGCCCCCTCTCCTGCTTCTCCTCCTTCTCCGTTTTCTTCGTCCTCCTCCCGAGACTCCTCTGTATCCTTCCACTTTCCCGTGCCTATCTGGAAAAGCGAGCCGGCTTGGTTGAGATTTCTGAACGTGCTGCATCGCGCCCCCGCCTCCCCACCCCGGGTGGCGTGGAAACAGCCCTGATTGCATACTCTGCATATCGCAGACTGTAAGCGCGAGCTGGCTTGTCCGCTCTCTCTCTCTCTCTCTCTCTCTCTCTCTCTCTCTCTCTCTCTCTCTCTCTCTCTCTCTCTCTCTCTCTCTCCCTTGTATGTATCTCTCTTGTAGGACTGGCTATGGCCACCACTACTTCCGGGTTCCGTCATTTCATTCTCCCGCCGATCAGCGCCGCAAAACTGAGCCTCTTCTATAAGCCAGCCAGCAGCCAACCTGCCAACACTTACTGACACTCACTCATCTCAGAGGGAGAGGTGAAGAGGGAGACAAAATACCTACCGGGAGGGGGAAAGGAAAAAAAAAACAACGCGCGCACACACACACACTCACCCAAGCACGCACATACATACGCACACAAAAAGAACGGAGGAAGTCCACGTTTTGAAAACTATTCCATTTTTCTTCGCATCCTACCCCACTCTCCCCCTCCCGGTAGTTGGTTTTTTTTTTAAAGAAACTATAGCTTTCCTACAAGCAAAATCCCAAACGCGGACTTACTGAGAGAAGAATCCGAGGTTAAAAGATTCCTCTTTTCTTCTTCTTCTTCTTCATCATCAGCCATCATTCATTCACTACCTTGACATTCCATGGCTTTGATTGACAGCTGGAGTGGCAAAAAGCCATGAGACACGACAGTTTGGTTACATGTGGGTTGCTGACGGGCCGATTGTAACCTTCAGTGTGGGGCTTGACGACTTTTATGTTTATTTTTATTTTTAAATACCATCATATTTTTTTTTACGTAAAAGAAGAAAAAAAAGGAAAGACACAGAAAAAGGGAAATAAAGAAGAGTACGCTGGGGAAACAGACAAACTCTACGTGGTTTATTTTTCCCTACTTTTTTATTGTTATAACGATTGTCTTTATGAATATTTACGCGTATTGGAGAACTCTATAAGTTGGTCGGAGAAACAAGGGAAAAGGGATTTTTTTTCTTCTTCCTTTCCTTCTTCTTCAGTCACTTTGTTGGTGTTGTTACTGGACTGGGATATTAAATATAGGACACATCCCGGAGTTTATTGGAGCGCAGACTGATGGCGCAAAGGGTAGGTTTAAATCTCCAGCACTTACCTTACGTATAAATCCTTTCTTAAGAGGGGCCTGTCGGATTTGCTCTTTCCCCGTTGCTGCTGCTCATGGCGGCCACTATTTAGAGAAACAAAACAAATAGCAGCAAAAATTATTCACCGGTTTTGTGTGTGCGTGTGCCTCTATGTCTCTTTCTTTCCCTCTCTCTCTCTCTCTCGCTCTGTGTGTGTGTCTGTCTCCCTCTGTGTGTGTGTGTGTGTGTGTGTGTGTGTGTGTGTGTGTGTGTGCGTGCGTGTGCAATTGTTCCACGCTTCTTTCCTCTGTAGCTTTTCCCCCAACAGCGCGATTTCCCTGCTCCTCTCTAACTGCTCAGTGGCGCGCGGTTTACAAGGGGGAAGGTTTGCTTGCTGCTGCTGCTGCTGCCGCCGCCACCGCCGCTTCTGCTGCTGTGGCTGTTGCTGCCGCCGCCGCCGCTGCTGCCTGGGAAATACAGCTACATTTGCTGCTTGGTTTATCTCTGATTTTGACAAGGACGAGGGGGAATTGCGACTAAATAATGTTTCTGGTAACTTTCAGATTATTTGCTCCCTTTCTCTCGCGCTCTCCTCTCCCTTCTCAGCCTTGTTTACCCTTCCTACTCCGTAGCATTAATGTGGTCACCGGTGGGGTGTTCGTTTATCTGTGGCCCCGTCTCCTCTAATTCGTAGACGGTTTCCTCCTTCTTCCCTTTCACACTTCCCCTTCCCGTATTTTGCCCTCGATAGAGCTTTCCCCACAACCGGCTCACATACACACACATTCCTTGCCCCCTTCTTCCCTTGCCCTTCCCCCCCCTCCAGCTCTGTCGACTGCACTTTTTTATTTTGATTTCAGTTTGTACCGCTTTCCTCTCTGTTGTGGCTGGTCCTGGTTTGTAGTTTTGCTCTGTTTTGTCTGACTTGCCTGGGTGCTTTTACTCTCTTCTGACTTCTGTTGTTTTTGTTTTGTTTTTGTTTATTTCTTCCCCTTTTCACCCCCTTTTCTTTTTCTTTCTCGCTTTCCTCTCTCTCTTCTTCTGGTTCCATTTCCTTCCTTTTCTGGCCCGTTTTCTTTTTGACAGTACGATGAGCTGCCTCATTACGGCGGGATGGACGGAGTAGGGGTACCTGCTTCCATGTATGGAGACCCTCACGCCCCCAGGCCGATCCCCCCAGTACACCATTTGAACCACGGGCCGCCACTGCATGCCAGCCAGCATTATGGAGCCCATGCCCCGCACCCTAATGTCATGCCGGCCAGCATGGGATCGGCTGTCAATGACGCCTTGAAGCGGGACAAGGATGCAATCTATGGGTAGGTACAAAGCAAGGCAAGCCAGGCGCTGTGGCCCGTTCCTTGTAGCATATGTGTATTTCGGTGTGTGTGTGTGTATGTATTTGCAAAGGGCCGGAGAGATAGCCCCTTTCAGGAAAGAGGGCAGAGGAATAACCGTCCTGCACAAAGAGTGCGGTAGGCACAAGATTTTTGGAGAGAACTGTAAAGTGCTTTTTAAACAATGTCTCCTTTCTAAAATCCTCCTCGGGTTTTCTTCCTGAAATCTAGAGGACACGTGTAATTGTCACTATAGATCAATATAGATCGCGATAGATCCCTTTCTGCATTTCTGTAGGTAATAAAAACATTTTAGATCGACAAAGTTAAAAACGACACAAATATATGGGAAAGTTCAGCTAAGAAATCCCACGGAGGATGCAGGGATTGACGGGCGTGTTATTTTGACGCGCTGGAAGTGCGTTCAGATTTTAGTGAAAGCAGTGGGGCTAAGCTGCTCCATCCTTCGGACACCCCAATCTTCAAGACAGTTCCTTAAGAGCTTTTTAAAATATTTATTGCCTTCCCTGCTCTTAGAAATGAAAAGAAAGCCTTGGTTTCCCCAGGCTCATTTACACACATGCAAATTCTACTGAAATCAGCGGAGGTTGTGCTGTTTATTTATTTAGATGTTGCTCTGTAAATGCAGAACTAAAGTAAAATGTGGGTTACTCCTTGAACACAAAGCCGGGGTGGCGGTATGGGAAGATTGGGGGAAATGTATTCTCCTCAAGCAAAGTTTTATTTAGGTGACATTTTTCTTTCCTTCTTTAAAGCATGCAACAACAGCCCTTGTGACACGATTAACACTAGGAGGAAAGGTTTAGGAAAAGGATTTACTGGTCTAACGCACGTATCGCCCAGTTAGACCCTGATCCTCGGGCAGTATCTGGCCGGACAATGGGGAGGAATTTATTCAGTCTTCTTCTCTTTTATGACGGGGCAGTCGATATTTAATCTGGACGCATTTCTTCAGTCTCTACCGCCCCGGGATCCCCTTCTTTCTTTTCTTTTCTCTTCTCCTTCCCTTCCCAGATAGCGTGGCTCTTGTTACTTCTCACCAAAATAAGAAACCACTTCAGATTTTTGGGTAAAAATCAAGTCTTCCCGCGTTTGGTACTGCCGTGTCTTCGGGACGAAGGCTCTGCTAGTTTCCTTGCTAGGTTTAAAAGCTGTGGGACGTTCACAGCGCAATCTGGGGCTGGGTAATTGTTATTTGTTGGCGCACATGGGTTTGTGGAGTTCGGTTCTGGCCCAGGATTTTTGTGGGAAGGCGTTTGCACGTGTTGTGTTACTTTTGGCTCCGTGTCGTCCCTTCCTTTAGTTATGGGAAGGCTGAGGGACGTTAAGCTTGCGCGTGGAGATACGTTATGTTTCTTTTATTTTTGAAGAAACTTGTTGATTAGGTTTCCCTTCCCCCCCCCCTGTCGTTTTTCTCTCTCTTAATGTCGTTCTCCCCTCCTTTTCTCTTTGTATGTCGTCGCCCGGCAGGCACCCGTTGTTCCCTCTGTTAGCTCTGGTCTTTGAAAAGTGCGAGCTCGCCACCTGCACTCCCCGAGAGCCCGGAGTGGCCGGCGGAGACGTCTGCTCCTCCGACTCCTTCAACGAGGACATCGCCGTCTTCGCCAAACAGGTCGAAACTCTTTCCTTCCCCGCTTTTCCCCGCCCCTTCCCCGCACACCCAGCCCCCACCTTGAGCGCGCGGCACCTCAAGCCAAAGACCCCCGCCTCCCCTCAGAAGGCACCCCCCCCTCCTCAGAAGGCCCGCGCGACGAGGCCTGCTGCTCCTCAGGCCTTGGGGAAAGGGGAGGGCGGCGCTTGCTCTGAGGGAGCTTTGGAGCGTCTGAGGGAAAATGTTCTGGGCAATCTGGGTCTGGGTGCCTTTCCCTTCTGCTCAGCCACCTCTCTATCATCCCCATTTTCCTCTTCCCTTCTGGCTGCAAGAAAGGTCTGCTGGGAGACCTTCTAGGATTCCCTTAACTCACAGGAAGGGGGCATTGTTAAAAGGGGATGGATGGGTGGGTGGGGGAAAATAAATTCGAGGGCTGTTAGGCCCATTTCTCAACCCATTTCTCAGTTGAAATTGTGAACTGGGCGAGAAGGAAGCTTGTGTGGGACAGGAAGAATGGTGGTGGCCCTGAGTGACCTAAGTTTCCAAATGTCTCTTTGGCATTGAAAGGAACTTGCAACTAATTCATGTTTTGATCTGTTACAATTAAATTGTGAGGTGGGGTGGGGGCACAGACACAACAAATAGGGAGTTTTTAAGGTAGCTGAAATACACACTGATTCCTACTCACTCTTCCCCTCTCCCCCTCCCATATAGGTTCGGGCAGAAAAACCACTTTTTTCTTCAAATCCAGAATTGGATAATTTGGTAAGGTTCTTCCTGTCTGTTTTTATTTTGACCTCTTATGCTCTGGGAGACCCCACGTGCTTAGCCTTGGTTAAAATAAAATAATTAATACGAAGAGGGACTTGGAGAAATGTTTGTAGAGGTGCCAAGAATCTGAAAGAAAAAGAAATTATTCTTACCCAGAGGCTTCAAGGAACTCGAATTCTTGACATAGAAAGGGGAGGACAACAGATACTTGAGCTCCTAATATGTTGCAAAGCTGGGTTTAAGCCCTGAGAAGCAAAAGAGAAGGAAATCGTGGCTTCAGAAAAGAGTTTGAAGCTGTTGAGTGTGATTCTTTTGATAATTTGTCCAATGTTAACATTAAAAGTACTGAAAATCCACTTGAAAAAAAAAAGAGGTGAAGGCAGATCATTCATTTGAAGCCATTTCACCTTGCCTTCCTTCTTTGTTTTTTCTTTAAAAAAACAACAACGGATGGAGTGGTGAGTGGATGTTTAGCACTTGGTTGCTTTGCAGACTTTAAAAAACCACAGGGAATGACATCTTGGCAAACCACTTATCGCTGTTTTTCTTTAAGTGTGTGTGTGTGTGTGATGTGTGATTTGATGTTTTTTTAAAAAATCAAGTGCTTTAGGTTAAAGTTGATGATCAAAATTGCCCAAGCGTGTCCAAAGAGCTAAAATCCTGGATAATGAGAGCGTGCCCTGACAATCCCCCACTCCTTGACTTGCCTCCTTCTGTCCCTTATATGACAATTCCTCTGTTCCCTGTTTTCTTTCAGATGATACAAGCGATACAAGTCTTAAGGTTTCACCTTTTGGAATTAGAAAAGGTAAGAGCAAGGGGGCACTCCCTCTTTTTCTTTTTCTTTTTCTCCTCCTGGCCTCCTACAACCCTTGGGGAAATTCAAAAGGACACTGTAACTGGTACAAAGCACATCCTGACACTAAACCAAAAGTGCATGGCTCTTTTTCTTTTTTTTCCTAACTCCCCCCTTCCCCCCCCCCTTCATCCATTCTTTCCTACCTTCATTCAAGTATCTGCTATGTCCTTCTCTGTCTTGGTTCCTTCTTGCAAATTATTTGAACCAGAGGTAATATTTTAAGCAATTTACCATTCAGTATGATTATAGACCCCCTGTTTTCAACATTTTATGAATCACATGAAAAGGCTAAATACTACAAGAAAATTATTTTATACTAAAGATCTCTCCTTACTCATCCAGAGATTTCAAACTATATACACTGCTCTCTTCCCACCTCCTTTCCTTCACTTTTCTTGGTTGAACTGCCTATGTTTTTATGTTTTATTTATGCAGATCTCAGTGCTTCTCATAATATCCTCAAATCGGATTTTCTTCTATCTATAGAATAGGCTAACGTTTAATAGCTGTGCATCCCCCAACTTGTTGCTCAAGCAAGTCTCTGGGGAATAATATGTGCTGCAACAATTTCTCTATTGTTTCCTTGCTTCAACTATATGCCTCTTAATTAGAGTTACTCTTGGAATAGTAGATCTCAGTGCTTTTTTTTTTAATTGGGGGGGGAGATCAAGTTGCAGTCTAGAAGTTTTGCTTTCTCCCTCTTTTAAAAATGCATCTCTTTTTTCTCTTCCTTTATTTAAATGTTACATTCAGGTTCATGAATTGTGTGATAATTTCTGTCATCGGTACATTAGCTGTCTGAAAGGCAAAATGCCCATAGACCTAGTTATTGATGAAAGAGATGGCAGCTCCAAATCTGACCATGAAGAACTCTCAGGATCATCCACAAATTTAGCTGACCATGTAAGTCTTTTCAATAATTTGTAATGGCTCTTACCCATTTAGTAAACTCCTGGACTGTTATTAATTAAGGATTTTCTTATCATCACCTGTGTATTGGAATAGTTTACTTTAAATTCACCTCTGTTACCTGTTACAGAGCTATTGTTTAAATCTAAGTTTCTGATGGAAGAATATTCCTTTATATTTTATTACTGAGAAATTTAAGTTATGTCATGTAAAGTTTACAACATTGACAAATTGAAGAGTTGACAAACTGTCTAGTAAAAATAGGCAATATTTTCTGCTTTATGACCCTTGCTATTAATGTTATAACAACAACAAAAAAGACAGTTGAAATTATTCAGTTATTTTAAAATGGGATTTCTTCCATACTTTATCCAGGCAGAATTATTAGCTATTGTGTACTAATTTTAACCAAAGTTATAAATAATAACACTACTTTCTCTATTGCAACTTATCACTGAAATTTGCACATGTTGCCAAGTGGCTGAAGCTTCATAATAAATTTCAATAATCTTGAGATGCCAATTATTTACAAAACCTTTTAGAAGCTGCAAATAATTATGACTGAGTAACTACACATTAGCTGTTGGTTTTGACACTTTAGTAGTAGCTCAGTGAGTTGTTTTTGTTGAATATGCACAAATATGTCTGGGAATGGCATTTTACATGAACTGTTATGCTTTATAGAAATGCTTATGAAAACTTGTTACGTACATTAATAAATTTATTTACTTTAGAAATGTATAAATAGACACATAGTGTTCAAGTGTGAATAATAGCTCAATTCTAAGAGTGTAGAGAGGAGCGTTTACATAGGCATTGTAAATAACTTCATAAAACAAGCGGTATAAACTAAGAATAGCATAAAAGGAACATTATTCTAACTTGACGGGAGGGATTCCTGTGTTCTGTACAAGAATCTATAATAAGTTTTAGTCTGCTATGAAAAGTAGATACAAAATAAAGTATATTTTCTATTTGTTTTCTTTTTCTTTTCAAAATATGTTAGCAGAAAGTTAAATATTTGCTTTTGTTTTATATTTGTTGACAATACTTAATAACAACAGAAAAAAATACTAATTTGTTATGGACCATTTCTATATTTAAATAAATATAATTGTTTTTGTTTCTTTGGAAATCTCCAGATCGAGATTTCATGACATTTTATAATTATTGTTATCAAAGCATATAAGCAAGGAAACACTGAATGTTTCCTCAAAGTTCTGTTATATCATTTATAGCTACTAAGGTCTATGAAGCAATATCATAATTTCAAAAATATTTATTGTTTAAAACTAAAATCAGGGCATACATAACTCTGGGATCATTAGACCTGAAATGGCAGGCATCCTGAAAGAGCCAAATATGTATATATAAAATATTGCATGACTTCCCAGAACATTTTTAGTGTAAGTTTGTTTTAAGTGGACGTGTAGAAATGGACCTTGCTATTGTTTATATTAAAGGAGATTACATAAACTATACTGTTTAGGGCTCGAGCAGATGGTGAGTGCTCAAGCCAATTTGAAGTGCTCTGTTATAATATTCAAATTCAACTAGAGTGATAAAATGAGGTTTCAGGGGACTCACATTTTATAATATAACCATCTTCATAGAAAATAATCTTTTCCAATCCTTCCAATAGTAAAAAAAGCAAATTTAGGCAAATGTGTTAACCTATCCTAAACCTGTCAGGCTTTACCACTTTCATAGTTATAATTATTTAAAGCCTATGTAAATAATAGGGCATTGGGCTCTAGACATTTGGGTTCTACTATTCTTATTTTAGCACCCTGGTACTTTTTTTTTTGAAGGAACTAGTAATTTGTAGAACCAGAACACCAACTGGGAAATTAATAGTTATATCACTGAGGTGCATTTGGGAATTGTGCCTTATTAGATATGTATGTTAACATCACCCTAAGGATACATTTGATAAAGGTACAGATAATAAGAATAATGTACACATACATACACACATACATATTAATATAAAGTGTAATACTTTATTATTAATCAGTAATAATTTTGAAATGTTAATGAGCATATAAAAATCTAGAATAAACTTGTTTATTTGTGGATTTTTACCTGATACTTATAATGGATAAACATGAGGATTTCTTTAATTTTCTATTCAAGATTTATTTTTTGCTCGCTTTGATATGCATATTTAAATACAGCCTACGGCTAAGTCTCATTTGGTGAAGGGTGGTGCAGGTGTTATGATAAACCACTTAAGGACACAAGATGGCATGGTGTCTTCTCTGTATTAACTCCTGACCATTGTTTTGGTCTTTCTTATAGCTGTATTTACTTTTGAAATACTTAGAGTATTTCACCTGAATGATTATGAATTTATAGCTTTAAAGGTGTTTTAATTTGTTCTGGGCCAGAGCCCCTTTTGTGCAAATGACAGTTTGTGAAAAAATAATTGATATTCCAATATTTCTATTTTTCTGCTCTGTTCATGGTTATAGATAAACTGCAATATAGTAATTGTAGTAGCAGTTTACTGGATCCTAATATGGTTGAAAGTCATATACTATGGTATAGCTCAAACTAAGGAAATGTCAGAGAAGCTGATATTCACAATGAGATTCCTATGTTCAAATAATATGTGTCTCTTTGTAGAACTGCGTTGCTGAAATATATAATTTAGTTTGTGATAAGGAAAGGCTTCATTTTGGCAAAAATACTAGCTTTTATGCAAAAAGTCAGAGTCTTTCTAATGTTGGTAACAAAATGCACACACAATGTTATTTATTGTACTGTTAATTACTGTTAATTCTTCTTTAATACAGTAAGAATAAGTTGTTCAGGAACTTTGCTAGTCAAAGGCTAGGATACTGTTAGTTACGGAAAATTGCTATATTTCATGTATGCTGTGGCATAGTTAGTAAATATAAACTCCATAATTACGATTTGAATTTTTAATACTCTCATATATTTTTATTGCACTCAAGTGTTAGTTGTAGATGTGTAGAAATGTGCTATAACTGAAATAAACCAGATAAAATACTACTGTAGGCATTGTTGCCTTGTGCTTCTTAGGAATGCAATTTATCACTGTCACATGTATGCATATATATGAACTCAAGATTCCTCAACCTTGACTTCAGTTAACCATTATTCATATAGTTTTAAATGTATTTTTTATATTCTTTACAAGTAGTTAACAATTTTACACACACACACACACACACACACACACACACACACACACACACACACACACACACACACACACACTTTCATGGAAATCCTATTTCAAGGGATTTTTCGTATAACACTGATAGCATTACAACTTGTCTTATTACATTTGTTAATGATCTGAGAAAAGGATAATAGAAAATGGCCTAACCCTAATTTATAGCTGAGGTCTTTCAAAATGGAAGTAAAGACTGATAGCAGGATATTTTTATTCTTGTTTTGCCCTGACTATGCCAGTATATATATTCCAGTTGTGTAAATGAATATTTGGAATAGATTCATTCACACTATTTTTCTTTATAATAATCCACAGAACAGTTTCTAAATCTTTAAAATACTTTACACTAGACCTGTAAAGCAGGGTTTTCTAGATTTATATTGGATGATAAAAGCAAGAGATAGTCACTTTCTAGGAATGTACTTTGAAGATCAGTTTACAAAGTATTTGTTAGTTTGTATCAAAGATGCTCAAGTCAACCGTAGAATTTACAAAAATGAGAATTTTAAAATGTTTTTGAAAACAGACAGAGAGCCAGCAAATTGCTTAAACTCTTATTTAAGTATATACACATTCAGGAATTCTTGTAGATTTTCACACTTTTATCACAGAACCTAGTCAACCTTGGCTGATCTCAAAAAACTAGATAGGGTCAAATTTGTTTAGTACATGGATGAGAGACCACCCAGAAACCCGAGGACTATAACCTAGACCAAGCAGAGGGAACATTCAGGAAGGCAATGACAAACTCTCATATTTTTTGGCAAGACAGTTCCATATTTTCTGTGTCCATGAAGTTACCAAGAGTAGGAATTGACTTGAAGGAGATTTTATATTTATATTTCATACATAAAACTATTTTTACATTTGAACTGGAGCTAAATATGTCCTGTGCACAAAGGTCTGTAAAAATTTAAGGCAAATGTGAACAATAATTGATGCCACATCAGAATGAGAAATATGTCATGTACAATATTTTAGGGATGGCTGCATTTTTCTAGTATCCAATAAACAATCTTATGTAAAAATAAATAACTTATGTAGGTCATATACGTTTGTTGTAGTTGCTCAGCTTTGATTTCTAGATTTTTTTAAAAGACATAAACAGCAATTCCTTCAAAAGGTTTTATCTCCAATGAAGCACAAATTTGTGGAATGTTAGACTTGCCAGGAATGTAAGATCAGGTCTTAATGTCCTTATACTTTTATTATATTTAGGACAGAGAACAAATTAACAAACATAACTGTGTACTTATATGGACTCTGCTTCATACAGACTCTGTGAAGCAGTTCACAGTTGCAGTTCTATTTACTGTATCATTACAGTACAATCATTGCAAACCTTTGGGGAGAAGGAGGAATTGCTTAAAAGTAATATTTTTCAGTAGGATTATTGAGAAGTAGGTGGCTACAAAACTATACTATTTTCCAGTGATCATACTGTGTAAAATATACAAAGAGATGTAAACAGTTCATACAGTCAAAATAGTAGACTGCTATATTCCATAGCTCATAGTGTGAAGCTTGCAAAGTTGCTGGTTTTACATATACCATACTAGGCATCTAGTATTTGTTATCCAGGAATAACAGATTTGATAGCTAACACATTTGTCTAACAGTCTTAGTAAAATTATCTTGATTTCACTAAAATCCATTGTATACATTAAATTTGATATTATAATGCTTTGCCACTTAGATCTCAGTTGTTAGTATCTTAAATGTAGTAAAAATTTCTCCTGTAGCGCCTGGACTGCTTCATCAAGTAATGTATTTACAATTTAATTGAAATCAAACAGCATTTATGTTGGCATTTGTTTATCTTTTGGCTTATTTTTACTAGTTCCATTGTGTAATGAAGGTATACTGTACATGAAAAGTACTCTTGAATACTGTTCAATATCAATATAAAAGGTATAACATCTGTAATAAGAAAAAAGGCTGATACAAGTAGAAAGAGTCCACGTTCATGAATAAGCAGGTGTAACTTTTCTATTCACATAGCTCACATTAGATCATTTTAAAACTTAAATTCACAAGAAAACATAATACATATGTGGAAGTTTATAGAGATTGATACATGTATGTTATAAGATACTTGTAAAAGTAAGTACAGTGAAAGAAAATTACATTAATATGTGGTATAAAAGGAGTCACATATTTTTTGTAACCTTCTCGCCCATTTATTTGTGCATAGCATTGATATGGAATCATACAATTTTACACATTTATATGTATTATTCTTGTAGATTTTTATCTAAAATGCATGATATTGTTTTAATATGTATATTATAAGTGCTTCAGTCTTATGGACAGATACGTGAGACATTTTACTAAACTAAGTGAGATTTATTTCTAAAAAGACATGCCTAAGATTGCTCTGATATAATAACAGATTAAGCTATTTATATTTAAGTGGGATTATGTTTGTGTCCATGTGTATATTTGAATATGTGTATTAAATCTGTATATTTTCTTACCAAGATTTTTTATAAATGCACTGTTTATGCCAGAAGTTTTGAAATTTTACATATTGTATTTTACAATGTTTTAATGTGAATATAGATTATATTTTCATAAGGTACCACGTAACAATCTTGTTCTGTAATATATTAGTAACTGGAACCAAATTTTTAGGTAAATTGTGTCATTCGGTTGGTGTTTTCAGTACTGTTTAGGTGATACGAGATCTCATCTAGTTTATGGTTAGGCCTTAGATGAAATGAAATGTATTTAACCTATAGTCAAAATACCATGTCAAAGTGTTGATGTTTTCATATACAAAATTGATTTATAATAACTAAATGCAATCTAGTACACAAGCTGTACTATACTACTATACTATGTCTTCTTAATTTGTTTATCCAGAAAGAGAAGGCTTTTTTTTTCTATCAAAGTTTTATGAATGCCATAGATAGGAGAGCTATTTTTTATTTTTGCATATAAATGCCATCAAAATCAATTGATTCTATCTTCTTCCTGCTATTCACTGACTAGCATGTAGCAATATAGCTAGGTGGACAGTTAAATAGAATATTATTTTGAAATACAAGTAATTTCATAATGAAAAATTGAGTTGCACTACTATAAAAACAGTGTGAGATCAGAATCGACCCCACAGGGGCCCCTTGCATAATTAAAGTGATTTTGCCCAGTGAAAGTTTGGGTTGCACAAGGAATGCAGAGTTAATCCATCTGTATCTGTGTAAGCTGTCATTTACACAGAAGTTTGAGGCTTATTAAATCACTAACCTTGGCATTGGACAAGATGAGTGACCAGTATTCAAGCATATGAACGATCACATGCCTCTGAGGAATGTTAATAAATAATTATTATAAAACAGGTCTGTGTTGAAAATATTTCATTTCTTTTTTTAAAAAAAAAAGCATGTAGGAGTTAAAACATTTAAAACTTCCATTAGATTTGTAAGAACAACAAAACAGTACGCAGTACATTTGCTTCATATGCCTAGTGACTCTTGTCCTTTCCCTGCTCTTCTCTAGATTTAGCAAAATCCAATGATGGTACTAAACCATTTTTAAAAAAAACTTTCAAGGGAAAAATACTGGCAAAGTTGTGTTTCTGTGAAAAGCTGTATACTTAATGAGAAACAGTAGATAGCTGCAGAGTGATCTCCTGTGGCCCTGCTAGTACAAGCCTTCCCCATATTGTCTCCTGCTTTTATATTAATTACAACTTGCATTATCAGCTGTGAGTCTTAGCCCAGCAAATAGAAAATACTGCCCCTGGAGACCTAGCTTCTTGTATCTATTTTCCATCTCCTTCTATTGTGTGCCACTCAGTATTACTGCTTCGCTCCTGGTAACACTGCTCTTTAACACAATTAGATAAGAGCAAGAGCAGTGCCATATTTGACTCCCAATTATTAAAACTATTGGGAATAGATACATGTGAACTCTGCATTCCATAGTACATGGCACTTCAGCTGGTGATTCAATTCAACATATTCATACTTTTTTTACTGTTTAAATATGTGTCATAATATTATGTACAAAGTTAAATAAATAGTTGCTGTGACAGGTTATAATTGTCTTAATTCAATTCTTATGCTGCCCCATTTTTAAGCTATTGGTTGGAATAACAATTTTAAAAATATGGATGATGATCAAAGTACCCCCCTCCCCTTAACATCTGCATTGCTACTAAACATTGGCTTCAGGTTAAACACGCCATTTCCAAAAGAGTTATATAATGTGAGTTGACTTTTTGAGTAGCTTTTCATATGCTAAGTTGTTCTCTGAATGTTTCAGCGTACTTCTATACTGAAGTTATATCTTCATAAGTATGAAATGTTAGTCTTTCTGGTTACAAGCTTATGTTCTTTTCAGCTCAGAATGTATATGTTGTTTGAGATGATATATACGGTATGTGCTATTATATTTAAATTTAGCCAGATTTTTTATACAATACTGAAATATAAATTCTTCAGGGCTCTAGTGACTATACAAGAAAAGTTGATTCCAGTTGAATTCAGCAAATAGATTATCAACATATGAGTTTCAATGATTCAAAACCTATAGGGTTACGTAAATAAAACTGCCCTAGCATCAAAAAATAATGATACGTTTGAATCATTTTCAAAAAGTTGATTTAATCAATAACATGCAGTATCTATGTATGAATAGTTAATTATCTAGAAAATTGGGCAGTCAAATGTCATGTACAATGTGATGCATTTCTGTTCATACAAAGGGTCAATTTCTTAGTATCTTTCTTGCAATTTTCCAGTTACTCTTCTCTCCCAAAATTTGCCCCAAAGTACATTATCTCAAGTAAATCAATGCAAAATGCCATGATAGCATACAATCTTTTAGATGAAAGAAGCTAAATCTTCTGGCAGGACACTATTGGTCTACTATGTTAAAATTAGAAAGTTATTTTACTACTTAAGTATCCCTAGGGTGACTTTAATTTTTTATGCAGTGGGGCAAAATCTTAATCTAATGAAATAAATAAATAATCTGTGACCAAATTTACTTACATTAAATAATTCTTTGGAAATACATACCCAGAATGAAAGATCTCATTGTTGCTATTGACTTGTGGATGAAACTGATTATTTGGTCATGAGTAATGCTCT
The DNA here is from genome assembly GCA_023053685.1 of Diadophis punctatus similis. NCBI lineage: Eukaryota > Metazoa > Chordata > Lepidosauria > Squamata > Dipsadidae > Diadophis > Diadophis punctatus. Next base: position 3,946,127 of record JALIGW010000028.1, on the reverse strand, counting down.
CAAATTATGCATATGATGCCATGTTTGTTTCAGTACTAATAATGAATGACTGAGTATGGTTTTTGGCCAAACCTAATGTCAGACAGAGCTAGGGAACTCTTGGGAAGTTGAAGGTGAAACACAAATATCCCATATATTCTTCCCAATTTCCTCTTCTATTCTTTTCTTGGAAGAATAAAAGACAGTTATAGGGTCGTCGTCCCCCAAATGGCTATCAATGTATGTAGCCACCATCCCCCCTTCTAATTGAGATTGGATCTCTGAGTGAAGGTATAAAAAGCAAATTATTTCTGTTGCAAGAAGTTTCACTCAATGTCCTTATATAAAGCAGAAACACCTGGTTTTTCAAATAATGTGTGGTTTTGGTTAACATGTGCCTTAAAACTTAACTAAGGTGTTAACTGGATAAATTACTAAAATTTTAATAGTGAACTAAGGACTTTCAACAGAAGCTACTTTTAAGAAAACCTGAAGAACATAACATTAACATTATAGTGTCTGAAATATGTGTCCTAGGAAAATATTGTTTTATAAATTTTATAAAGAGCAGCTTTCAGCATGAGATTGGAGGACTAAATGCATGCCAGGCTATTGTTTTGTTACCTTTTTCATGTGTTTCTTCTAACTCTTTATCTGATTACCATCCGGCAAACAGCTGACGCTGAGAGAGGCTGCAGAGGGCTAAAGTGCTCCTGTCTGCTGTTTGCCTTCAGCTTGAAGCTATTTGAGTGGTTTCCTAACTCAGAGATAAAAAGAGGAGCTCGTAGGCGCAATCTGTTTAATCGAGACTGCACAGAAACTTGCTTGATCGTGACATTTTATTTCCATACAGGTTTTCCTGAAATATAACCAACATTGCTTTTTTGAAATAGTTTTGTGTATGTGTATACACATGTGTATGCATCTCTGTGTGTCTCCATATAGACACACATAATAGATAATAAGTATAAAATCGAAACAGATTCAGATTCTTTCAACTTTTTCTTTTATTTTAAACCTTCCTGAGTTTGCAATATGGTATTATTTTTGTATATTGTGGATGGAAAATATTAATTTGAAGAATATTACTTTTAATTATAGCATTTTGTTATTTTTCAGTGTGACTTTCTATAATGTGGAAATTGATTTAGGCAAAAATGTGTAGATTAGTTTGATGGAAAATTATTTTTTTAATGCAGTGTTTCAATTTTGATTTATTTTTGTAGATTGTTCTACTGATCTAAGTAAGACAGTTGTGTAGTTATAATTAATTATTTGTTTCTATTTATCTCTCTTTCATTGCTTAGACATTAATGCCCATTCAATTTAGTGTTGGAATGTGATTATCTAGGTTTACTTGATATTTTTATAGGAAATTATTTAGAACATGGTTTAAAGATGATAACCTGAGCTTCAGTTGCCAACCTGATAATTAAGTAATTAAGCATTTGGCTCAAAATGCAATAATTTTGGGGGAGTCATTAAAACTTTAATTATTGGAGTTATTTCCCATCTCCAGTTTTGAACGATTGGTATTTTTCTAAATTTTCTAAATTTTTAGATGTAGTTGTTGGTGATGCTGCAGTTTACTGCAAAGTAAATATTGATGCCTTCTCTGTGGAATTGCTTGGGGTTCATGATATTTCCCTGAATGTAGAATATTTTACAAAAGTGCTTCTTGTTAGGATGTGTTAAATTTAAGTTGTCATGGATAGGTGACAAGCAATGGAAGTTTAGCTCTAAGTCTGATCTATTGCATGTGTTCTTGTTCTCCTTTTCTGCTGGAGGAAATTCCATCCCTTGCCTGCCTTCATGTGGTGCTGATAAAGCTTTTCCTGTACAGTAGAATTCCTGTTTTCCTTTAAGCAACAGCAGGGTATTGGGAATGATCAGGAAAAGGGAGGAGGACCAGGAGGAGAACATGCTTAGTGAAGTAGCAGTTAGCTGCAACTTTCAGTTTTCTTCATGTATCTTTTTAAATAGCAGTTCTCTTCAGGAAAACGGATGATCAATAATTTTTTAAAAATGGGAATTTTATTACTAAACTACTGTAGAATTAGGGAAGCTTTGCCAAATCTTCAATGATTATTAGTTCATGTATTGCCATTATATATCAGATAGAAAGGTTATAGAAGAATATATTGCAAATGACCATTTAAACTTACATATCTAGTTAACCTTTAGCTTTATAATCTTTTAAAACATCATCCATCTTCCGTATTAGGTATATTTTGTTTAGGGTATTATTTGTAATAGATGTTATAATAGAGGGGGGGGAGTTTTTGTGTGTGTTATAATTATTAATCTCCCACACCATACTAGAAAAAAAAACCCACCCTGCTGCAGATTTGGTAGGGAAAACTGAAATAAAGAGAGATAGTAGTTCAGCTGTGTTTTTGAATGTCTCTAGTTTTTTTATTATCAGAACTAGACAGCAATTATATATTGATTTACTTGGGAATAATTGCTATTGAACGTAATATGCCTTCATAGGCTCATCTATGGAATTATTTTGTGATCATGTACATATAAAATGTTAAAATATTTCCTTAACTAACCAACTGGTTGTTACAAGTATAAAAAGTAAAAACAAAAGCTCTTTTAATATTATTAGAACTGCACTTTATTATTGTGTAAATATATGAAAATGAAAGTGACTTAAATATAGTTAGTATGTCACAATATATTTCTGTACATATTGAATCAAAAACAAATCCCATATCTTCAGGAGAAAATATCCCAAGGTAAAATGGTATAGGATTGCAACCTCAGTAATCATTTGCCTCTGAACAGTGTCTGAATTTTAGGAATATTTGCAAATGCTAACCTGCCTACTTTTTTTCTGGCTTCCCAACCTCCCTCCCTCGATTTGCTATTGGAATGATAACTGTGGGAAAAAATGGACATTCTGACACCAGAATCCTTCCTCTTGGAGAGATCATGATGATGCAACGTCAACGCACTCAGCAGGCACACCAGGGCCTTCCAGTGGGGGCCATGCTTCCCAGAGTGGAGACAACAGCAGTGAGCAAGGTAAAAGGTCAAGCTTTTTTTTCCCTGTGCAAAGTAGGCATGACTAAAATAACTTCAGTGTCTTTTATTATATCAGTACATCTGCCTTAGTGTAAACACATGAATGGCAGGCTTGCAATGTAATCAGCTGTAACTTAGGGAGACACTTGTTTCCTTTTTTTCAACCTTCTTAGCTGTATTTTATTTTTATTTCAAAGCCAAATATCTAATCTTCAAACAAGCTTTGCAATAACAATTGATTAGTTCTGCCAATTCCTTTACAAATTTGGTTATCTACAGGATTTTCTCTCTCTCTGTGTGTGTGTACGTGTGTGCATGTGTGGTGTAAATAAATATCGTGGCAGACATGCACCCCAGCTGTGGTGCAGCAATTCATGTTAGTCTCTAAGTAAAAAAATATTACAGTCAATTGAAAAAAGGCTTTTCAAGCCAGTTGAAATGTTCTTCTTAACCCAGTACAGGAAGAAAACAAAAACAGTTTTGACTCATCCGCACAAAGGATGCATTTATTGAATGGTTTGAAATTGGCAGTAGATTTTATACTAAAGTGTTCTAATAAAATTAAGAACTCCTTTTGTAATGAGTTGCTTGTGGATTACCACTTAATATTTCTACCTACCCTGTTTTATTTGTAAATAGGTTAAGTCTGTATTAGTTATATAAATGACTAATAAGTTAGTTATGTCAGATAACATTTTTAGGATTGTGGTATAAGACGTAGGCATTTGTGCCCATCATAATTACAGTCCTACTTTAAAATGGTTAACATGAACATTTTATACATTTAATGGGACAATGATGTTCATAGCTGTTCACATTGAATCAAATAAGATTTTCTCCCTGTTAAATTGGGATTGGAATCCAATTTAACACTTTATTGACTTAATACATCCAGTTTGCATAATCAAGGTTTTTAAAAATCATATTTAATTATTGAACTTAACAGAAAAAAATTCTTAAAGTTTAGCTATTCATCTTTTTGCAAAGATTAAACTGGATATTTGCTAACATCCCAGTGTTAATAATCTGGTTTTTTCAAAACTGTCCTACATCTTTACAATGCTGTTAACTTCTATTTAAGAAAGTATATTATTGATGCCAGTTATCTATATAGAAACCAAAAGTTTAGAGAAGATGTACTTGCCTTCATATGAGCAAAAATAGATTTGCTTTGTATAATTTGTCCAACAGATTTAAATTTTGTATTTCGGTTTTTTTAAAGCTTACTCATACCAGTTGCAATAACTGACTCTTATATATATGATTATGTATATTTAAAAACAAATGAGTGTTGTGAATGTGTATAATTCCTGGATGAACTCCATGATGAACTCACTAAATTAGATTAATAGCTATTTATCTTCATCAGGAGTAAAATTTCATGTCCTAAAGCAACAAATACTCTGTGCTTGTTTATCTCTGTTCCAGAAATCAGGACCATCCTCAGTAATATTTGCCCAATATTTTTTCACTTCTCTTTCCAAGACTAGAGGCAGTTGTGGGAAAGCTTAGATTAAGGTATACAGCCACATATTACAAGGTGTGATTTGGGTCTGAGCCATGATGTGGCAAAGAAGGTATTTAAATCTTGCCTCAAGGAATGGCCCTGATTCAAATCACATGCAGACACAAGCTGCTATGAACCATTCAGGAAAAATATCTTCCTAGTGGCTTGGAGAAATAATCTGGATTGGAATGATGGAACTAGGAATTATATCTCTGCATAATGGGTACCATATCAATTGGCTGTATGCCTGCTTTTTGTAATAAAATCAATCATCAGTTGAAAAGGCCCATTTTCTTTAAAAAATAGTTTTTAAAAGGCTACTTTGAACAACTGTTGTTAGTTTTTAAAATTTTCCATTGACTTGAGTCAGATGCAGTAATGACTCAACAGTATTTATATTATGTTCAGAAGGAAATACTTTTCATCTAGAGTGTGATTTTCCAAACCTAGACAGTTACCTTGTTACTTAATTTAATACAGCAAGAATGTGGGACTCTAAGCTTTTTTAAAATTTTATGTTTAAATCTTCAAACCCTGCTTTTCTTATCCCTAAGACTTGGCCAACTCCAATTCCATTGACTATGCTGGGAATGGGTTGTTTAAAGGAGTTTGCTATATGATTCTAAAGTTAAAAGCCCCTTTTGAACATGACTATGGAGATTTCACACACATAACCATGCAATTTTCTTGGCAACTGAAATAAAAATTCCTTGGGATGAATTGTATAAAATGGTTAATGCTACAATACAATACACTGATAAGCAAGTATTAGAGTTTCTATCTTTCTCTGTCAGCCTTTTGCATCATACTTTAGTCTTCTTGACTTCTAATACACTATTATCTGTTCTATATACATTTTCTGTTATTTGTAGGCGTCACATCTTCTGCTTTCCCAGCTTTTATAGTTTGATAAAACAAATATTACTGTATGTTATAATCCTTAATGCATTTCTCATTGCATATATTCATTGTATGTGTATCATGAGGAGGTAAACAACACTGGAATAGTTGAACCTTCTACATTTATGTTCCAGATACACATATGGTACTTGATACCTTGGGAGAACATAATAAAGTTTATTGCCAAAATCATTATTTATAAACGGAAAAAATATAAAGAATATTTATATTTTATTTAATATTTATATTTTATTTAAAAAGCTACAGTGCACCCTTATGAGCCGAGGTGGCGCAGCGGTTAGAGCGCTGTACTGCAGGCCACTTTAGCTGACTGTGATCCGCAGTTCAGCGGTTCAAATCTCACTGGCTCAAGGTTTACTCAGCCTTCCATCCTTCTGAGGTAGGTAAAATGAGGACCCAGATTGTTGGGGGCAATATAAATATACATTGCTTACTGGTGTAAACCACTTAGAAAGTGCTTGCACTGTGAGGCGGTATATAAATCTCACTAATAAATAAATAATAAATAAATAAAATGAAAAAGTGAACTGAAAAGTAAAATGGAGTGAATTTAAGAGCTGGTATTGGAAGAGTTAAAGCCTTTGACCACTGTTCAATGAAAGATAATCCTAATTATATTAGCTGGGTTCTATAAGGTTTTTTTTTTAGCAAGTCATCTTAGTTGTTCAAGTAAACTATTCCATACATTGTAATAGTATAATGGCTGCATTAGTATTAGTACCACTTATTGCCTTACCATGGCTCAAATCATAGAGGCAAAATCGTTTCAGACAATATCATTCTATCTAAGATCAAAAAGTTAAATATACTTGGCTTTCTTTTCTTGTATGCATTTATTAACTTGCTTACTTAAAAACTAGAAAGATTAATTAAACTTATTAATAGAAATAAAATACTAAAACATTTTACAAAGGAAGAAAACTAAGTGGGGGCAAGGGAGGAAAGAAACTGTTTTAATGGTATAATGAGGCCATCTTCCAGAGACTTGTTTTGTGTAAGTCTTGTTTGACCTTTCACTTTGCTCAGGAGCCCAACGCTTCATTTTTCACATTCTTCCAATTACGTTAACGCTTCAAGCATTTCTGACTCCTAGTCAGCTAGCAACACCAGGCATAACTCAACACAGTGAGTTTTTCCTCCTCTCTGTAGATTCATTAACAGGTCACTGAGGTCCCAACTGAAATTTAAAACTGGCTGGTTCTGTTGGGTTAGTTGAGTTAAGGAAGAGAGATAGCAGAAAAAGACTGTAAGAAGGGGAGGAGAGAAGGAAGACTTCGAGATTTTGCTAGGCAGTACTGTATATGTATAAAACTCAAATCAATCTTTCAAAAGGTATGTGCAGCTTTATCATCCAACTACTTGTTTGGTAGAGAAATCTGTATGTCTTATGGGTAATAGATTGTCCTTTTTCTATATAAAATAAAGTAAAATGTCATTGCAAAATCACTGCTTAAGATATTCTGTGTATACTGTAGTGATGGTTATGCTTTCCCTTACATTATTCTGTCCTTTATTGGGTACTTCAGATGTGACCAAGTAAGAGTTATGTATGAAAATATAAAATCAGTCTGATTATACCTTTAAAATTGTGTGGACTTTCCATGTGGAAAGTCATTAAATAATACTTGCTATATGCTTGATGATATAAAGATATAATAAGTACTCAATCTTCTAGTAGTTTTGTGCTCAGAAGGCCTCTCAAGATTTACTAGGTTTTAAAAATACTTAAGAGCTATTCTCCTAGACCCTCTATTCTCCTTGCTGAAGCTGACACGGCTTTTTTATGTTTAAAACAAGAAATACAGTAATTGGAAAGCAACATTTTCTCCTGATTCAGTAAGGGAGAGCCACATGTGGAAGGAAACATTGGTATTCACAATCAGTATGATAACAGATATGCATGTGGCTGTGTACTTGCACCACAATGTCTATTATTATCATAGATAGGATGAAATTTGATGTACAGATCAGTCCTTTAAACTCCCATTTATTTTATTCCAACCAATGTCACTGAAGCTCCCTTAGGTAATGCTGAAAAAATTCTAATTACCAAATCTGAGATGAATAGAAATAGAAAATGGAATTAGTCATATGAACACAATTATTTCCATCTACTGTAAAGACTGGTTGCTGAAACATTGCTTCAACAAGCTGAAGCAATGTAGTTTACTGATCCATATATGTAGCTACCTCATTCAGTAGTTAGTTCACATTGCAGATTTTTCTTGTATGTAGATTTAAAAAAAAATGTTTTATTCATTTTTATTCCTCCATCGAGTGATATAGGACAAATATGAATAAAATCTTTTAATAAATGAATTCAGATTATTGCCGCTGACTGCTATATATTTCAAGGGACAGATTTTTTTCATGTCCAATGTTTATCTTAGGTGGCCAACCGTAAATGTGGTGTTTTGAGTTTTTAACCCAACTTGTTTTGTGGGAAGAAGTAGCGTTTCCAAATTTGAAGTGTTTGGTTCTTTTCTAAAGTTGGAGCTTGGAAATGTGTTCTACTAATATTGGTTCTGATAAAATTATTCTAATACTAATTTGACAGGGATTTCTTTGATTTGGAAAAGTCCTTGGAATATAGACCATCAAATCAGGATAGAATAATGTTCTTAAGAAATATAAAAGTAACATAAAAATTATGTAGGCGTTAAAAGCAGCATATGACTGAAAATTCAACCCAAATATGAGATTGTATAAAGGTAAAGATTTCCCATGTCCAGTCATGTCTGACTCTAGGCGGTAATGTTCATCTCCATTTCTTAGCTGAGGGAGCCAGCATTCTTTTCCGTGTTCATGTGGCCAGCATGATTATATGCAGAGGTGCACAGAACGCTATTATCTTCTCACCAAATTGGTACTCATTTATCTACTTGCATTTGCATGCTTTTAAACTGCTAGGCGGGCAGAGCTGAGGCAAAAAACGAGAGCTCACCCCTTCGTGCAGCCATCGAGTCTCAAACTTGGGTTGTCAGCTTTCCAGATGCCAAGCTCAGTGTCTTTAATCCCTGAGCCATAGTGCTCCCTCTATATAAATTTACGTTAAAGAGAGGTGTTATGTGATAAAGAGGTATAAGTGAGTCAATTTGTATATAAAATAGACCTTAAATATTATTTTGGGTAACTTGATGTTTTATCACTTGTCCAAAGTGTGCTGGAAAAGATTATCTGCTCTATGATAAAGTTCATACAACAGTGACACACACATATATACATATACATCCCATGCTCTTTAAACTGATGCATACTAAAAATGTCAGGGTGTATTCATGACCATACACACTTAAAACACAAACGGTCCTTTTTATGAATATGTAATCTAAACGTATGTAAAATAACCAGGACATGAAATAAAAATAAAGGACATACCTCACATTCTTAGGTGGTTATTTTTTATTTTTTTAATTAACTATTGAAACCTCAGCATTTGTATAAATGAGACATTCTGTTTATGCATGTGTATCTGTGAATGTATTCTGCTGAGTATTTTCAAGAAGCTAAAGATTTTTCGCCAGAGTTTTGTTGTATGAAAATAAAGGATAAAAAGTTCTAATTCTCTTTAATTGCTATAATAATAATGATAAATGAATAATTCTAATTACAGTTTTTGCAGTACTAACAACATATAGTAAGATTTTATATTGCACTACAGATGTCTTTAAGATTGACTAGATCATTTTACTCTTTTAGTTCAACAACATGAATATTTTGATAACTCTGGAATACTCTAGATCCGTGATGGCGAACCTATGGCACGGGTGCCACAAGTGGCACGCGGAGCCATATCGGTGGGCACGCGAGCTCAGGTCCGGCGTGCATGTGTGCACCAGCCGGCTGATTTTCGGGCCTTCTGGGCCCACTGAGAGTCAGGAAACAGGCTGTTCCCAGCCTCCAGAGGGGGTGGGGAAGGCTGTTTTCGCCCTCCCCAGGCTCCTAGAAAGGCTCTGGAGCCTGGGGAGAGCGAAAAATGGGCATGCCATTGCATGCTGGGAGCAGGGGGGTCATGCGTGCATGTGCGGGGGTGCATGGAATTATGAGTGTGGGCACGCACACACGTGATCCCCCACATTCCCCCCCCTTTTGGCACGCGAACCAAAAAAGGTTCGCCATCACTGCTCTAGATGCTGGAAGGTAGAGCTCAATAGAAATGCCTTCCCCAACAGTTCATTAATTCTCTTGTATTTGATAATGGTTGCATTTTATTAGTAAATGCATGCAACTGATTTATTTATTTATTTATTTATTTATTTATTTATTTATTTATTTATTTATTTATTTATTTATTTATTTATTTATTTATTTATTTATTTATTTATTTATTTATTTATTTATTTATATACCGCCTCACAGTGCAAGCACTCTCTAAGCGGTTTACACCAGTAAGCAATGTATATTTATACTGCCCCCAACAATCTGGGTCCTCATTTTCCCTACCTCGGAAGGATGGAAGGCTGAGTCAACCTTGAGCCGGTGAGATTTGAACAGCTGAACTGCTGATCACAGTCAGCTAAAGTGGCCTGCAGTACTGCACTCTAACTGCTGCGCCACCTCGGCTCATGTAAGCTAGCACTTGTCATGTCTTGTAACTGAGGCAACATTCACAGTAATATATCAGTAGTCACAATACAGAAGACTGAGCAGTAAAGCATTTTCAGGTCTAGAAAACATGGTTTTCTGATAGTAACACACAGCTTGGGAAAAAAGCTGTAACAAATATTTTTCCAATAGTTGAGTACTCTTATGCTGAAGTTTAAGTACATGAAGTTCGTGTTAATTTATCTAAGTGCAATTGATGTTGATCAAAATTCATTGTAGAAATTGGCCTATGCAGGAGAAATACACTATTCATGAGTGGATCATTATTCCCATATAGATCATTTTGTGCTTTTTTTTCAAGCAAAATAACATTCCTCTGCCTTTCTGCACTTTGGTATTTGGATGGAGGATCCTGGGCTGAGTGATTTTTGTATCAAAATACATGGGTGCCAAATAAGTTGCTAATGGAGCTTATTTCTGCCATGCACAGACACTAGGATCTGGCTTTCCAGAACTACGTGTATCCAATGTCTTGTCCAGGTCCTGCTGTTTTTTTTCTTTTCCTCTGATGAGAAAGCCATGACATATGAATGAAAGCAGAGAAATAGATTTTACAAAACACTTCTTTTCTTGTTCATATTGAGGGCCTGTCCTTATGTTTAAATGCATTAGTCATCTCCACTATGGATGGGAACTGTGGTAAGATTAAACTTCTCGATGTTTGAAAAATAATGTTGCTCCCATGTAACAAGATGCTTATACATTGGAGACTATTGGTGAACCTTTGATTTGATGTAACTGTTTCTTCCCAGGCTTGGGTGTTTTTTCTGGTTTAAACAATAGTGTGTGTTCACTTGCAATTAATTAAAAAATAACTTTGTGTTTCAATATTTTCATGTGCCAGTATAAAATAAATTGTCATAAGCAAAATGAAATATGTTGTTTTAATTATTAGTTTATACATGAGCAAAAAATTGATGTTGACATCTTTGCAGTAAAATGTAGTGGGGTTTTCTTTGCAATTCATTTTTGTAAAATTCATTTTGTACATTTTGCATTAATTGAACAATCTCTGCACTGTGAATAGGCAGAATTCCCAGAAATACAGAGACAGTTGGCCCAGTAACTGCTGAGCTCACACTACACATCCTGCATGCTAATTAACTATTAAATTGCCAGAACAAACTGAGCTAAAGACATTAGCAATTTATTAAGCTATCTACCTTTTTAAAATTCTTACTCTTCATAACTTTACTTTTGGTGCTTTGTATATTTATCTCTTATTAATAATCACTTAGGTTAGATGTTTATTGTAATTTTCTTGTACTTACTGCACAATTTTTTATTTATACTGTTAAAAATAAATTCTCTTTCATTAAAATTAAAGTTGGAGGTTATTTAGCTCTTTAAATATGATTAATTTTAGCTGCTAGATTTACGCTCATCATTCAGAACTATGGGATATTTAAAATAAAATAAAAATCCATACAAACACACATTTAAGAATGTTATTAATTAAACTTAGGATTTGACACATTCTCTTTGTTCCTTCATATTCATGAAATTTCTAGCAGTGGAATATTATCGTTTAAGCTGGGGTCTTTTTTTCTAAAATACATCTAAATATGGTATGACAGATGCCAACTCGAATAATATTTTATCAGCTGTTTTTTAACTTCCTATTTTATTACTGCTTTGCTAATCCTAAAATGGTCATTTATTATTAGATAAAACTATATGAAGTCTCCCTTTATTTTCATTAACAGCAAAAAATGCTACACACACACATACACACATATGTGTAGCATTTTTTGCTGATAAATGAAAATAAAGGGAGACTATTATAGATCTATTTCGAGCTATTTAGCTCTCGCCAGACAGCCATACCCTTACTGGGATTTGAACTTGGGCCGTCTGCCTTGTAAGGCAGCAGCTTAGCCATTAGGCCACAGGCTCTATTCCCTATAAGCTCTTCACCAGGAAAGGGTTATATATGTTTTTCTGTCGTATTATACTGGTGTACCCAAATATGGGAGAAGTGTGTGTGTGTGTGTGTGTGTGTGTGTGTGTGTGTGTGTGTGTGTATGGTTTTACTACCAGGCTTCTCAAAGAAAATAATTGAAAAATATTAATGAGTTGAAGAGAGTAGTATGTTCCTTGATATTTGAAGTTCTTATGTGTACATTTGCTCATGTGTACAATACTTATCTTCCAAGATGTTAAATCTGCCTCATGTGCTCCAAACTGCTTGACACATTTGCATTTCTAATTGCTCTATTATAAATTACCGATAAAATCTAAATGCTTCCATAAATCAGTACTTTCCCAAATGTTGAATTTTCCCCCCTGAATTTCTAATCTTACGTATTTGAAAAATCTAGTATTTGAGCGTCTGAATTTTTTTTAAAGTTAACTTGACTAAAATGATGTCTCCTGATGCCTGTTAGGATTTAATTTAGAGTAGTAATTAAAGCTGGAATACTGACTCATAAACAAAAGATAAACAATAAACCAGTTACATTCCCTGCTGTTTCATAGCTTTCTTTCCCAGATGTTCCAGCCTGATAATTTTAACACATTGAACTACCTAGCATTAGTGTTATGGGCAGAAGTAAAAAACTAGCTAGTTTATAACTGTCTATTTTTTATCATGTAAAAGCCTTCCAAAGTTGGAAATTTCATTTGTCTTAAATTTGACTGTTACAAATTAATATGAAAAAGTTAACTATGATGGTTCTGTATTTAAATTCATCTTAATTTTCCTGCTGTAAATTATAGTTCGCTCATAATAGGTGTCTCTTTTTTGCTTTATCAGTAAATATTGTTTGAGAGAAAGACTGTGACTGAGAGAGGGAGAAATGCTATTTCTTTTTACTATGTTCATTCTAGCAACTAAAGAAATGTTGACAGTGGAATTTCTTTTCCCCAAAATTTCCCTCAGGCAACTTGGGCTCTGACCATTTTTTTGGACCATTCTACTGTCAGCCATGATCTTTCTAATTGTCAGGTACTAGTAGGGTGTTCAAATGCAGGAGCCATGTTATTTTCACTGGGTGGGGTAATTACTGAAAGCTGAGAATAGCTGCACTAAAGACAGAGGGATACTTTCATGATCCCATTAACATAAGAGTGGGTAAATTATTCATGCGAAGTGAGGATTCTATGGGGAAAAGTATAGTTAATGCACATAGTTTTTAAATGTATCCTTTCTGCTCTGAGACTAAATTCTCGTTGGATTCGGTTCTCAGACATTTACAGGAAAGCTCTAGTGGCATGTTAGATGCAGTTCATCTCTCTCTATTTGCAGCACTCTCAACAGAGACCATCTGGCAAAAATCCAAAAGGTGATTAAACAAAATGATCAGCTCTTGTTGCTGTGTTACATGTCCTGGATTTAAAGACATGGCCCATGACAGACAGCTAATGTCATACTTTTTCTTCTGTATTGCCTTCCGTCCCTACTATTTTTGCTTTTTTTTTTGACTAAACATTCAGAGGTTTGCACATTTCTATGCCATTTTTTTGTATCTTATGCCTCATACTCATGAGCAGATTTTCAAATATCTATTTCTATAGCCTGGATTGTTTTAGCACTATAGAAACACTTAATATTAACCTGGGACAGTCCAATATTTTTGATTACAGTTTTGAGAGAGAAAGAGAGAGAGAGAGAGAGAGATACTAAGAGTGGGGTCCAATAGCAGTAAACATTTCATATTTTATGTCAAAAGGAAAGGTGAGATTTCAAAATTGACACAGCTTCCTGTGGCATATCATAGCATGGCATTGATATCTGCTTTCAAAAAAATACAAACCTTGCAAGCAAAGCAGTGGTGGGTTCCTACCAGTGCGGTCCACTCTATAGCACCGGTAGCGGCCCGCTGGTGATGTCACAGTACCGGTGCGGTCAGTTGCCGGTGCCTGGGCGCCGCCATTTTTAAAAAAAATTTCTTCTGCGCATGCCCAGAAGCCGAGCTCCGGCACTGCGCATGCACTGCCTTCCTACCCCACAGTGAGTCCAAGCAGGGGAGGATGGCTGAGGGAGCGCGTGAGACGCTGAAAGAATGGGCGGCAGGAGCTATCTCCATTTCTCTCCCTTCAGCAGTCCGAGAAGCCACGAATGCACGGTGATGATCATAGGCATTTTCGCATGTTTGAGGCTTCTCGAGCTGCTGAAGGGAGAGGGAATGGGCGGCAGGATCTATCTCAGTTCCCCTCCCTTCAGCAGTCCGAGAAGCCACAAACGCGTGGTGATGATCCCAGGCATTTTCGCACGTTCGAGGCATCTCAAGCTGCTGAGGGGAGGGGGAACGGGGGGCAGGAGCCTAGGATCATCGAATGGGGAGAAGCATTCAGGCCGGATGGAGCCTCCTAGAAGAACCGCTGTCGCAGTCTTGCTGCTTCTGCTGTGGGGGGCTGAGTTGCGGGTGGGCAATGCCCCCCCACTTCTCCGGCTGCTGCAAAGCTCCCGAGGCCCATGCCCACCCGGTCACATGGCTGGCAAGCCACACCCACAAAATAAGCCACGACCACAGAGTGGTAGTAAAAAAATTAGGAATGCGCCCCTGAAGCAAAGGATGTGTGAGCTCTGTTTTCACATCATAATCAGGGGACAAATTAAAGAGCCATTCAAAAGAATACTGCCTTATATCATAAACAAGTTAGTATTGCAATGTATCTAATTTCCAATTAGCTCTTTCTGCAGTCATAGAAAGAAGTATGTATTTCCAGGGATGGTATTCACTTATTTTCCCCACCGGTTCGCAAATTTGAGCACGTGCTCGCTTTGGTCATGCGCACAACCTCCGCGCATGTGCATGCCTTCCGTGCATGTGCTTTATGTGCACGGCTTCAAAACGTGCCTAAATAGGATGGCATGGGTCCACTCGCAGGTCACTACTACCGGTTCACCCAAACGGGTCCGAACCGTCTGAATACCACCCCTGTGTATGTCCTAGTAAAGCCATGGTGTATTGTTTCTGAGTCATAACATTTGCCAACTCTTACCATATTTAAAAATTAGATCCTATAATAAGGAATTTCTGAATAATTTGTTTTGCTAAATATTTAGTAAAATTTCTAAATAAAGATTATACCGATTGTCCCTCCTTGGTCTTCGGGGGAGACAAATTATTTCCCTCGGACCAGATTCGCAATTTGGGGGTGCTCCTAGATCCACAGCTAAAATCAGACCAACATCTTACGACTGTGGCTAGGGATGCCTTTGCATAGGTTTGCCTGGTGCACCAATTGCGACCATATTTGGAGAAGGAGGCTCTACTCACGGTCACTCATGCCCTTGTCACATCTCTTTTGGACTACTATAACGCGCTCTACATGGGGCTACCCTTGAAAAGTATTTGGAGACTGCAATTGGTGCAAAATGCAGCTGTGCGAGCTGTGGTGGGTGTCTCCAGATACACCCACGTAACACCCATTCTCTGCCAGCTGCATTGGTTGCCCATTGGTCTCCGGGTGCAATTCAAGGTGTTGATTATCATCTTTAAAGCCCTACATGGCTTAGGACCAGGTTATCTCCGGGACCGCATCCTACTTCATATATCCCTACAACCAGTTAGGTCCCACAAAGTTGGTCTCCTCCAGGTCCCTTCAACCAAACAATGTCAGTTGGTGGGACCAAGGGGGAGAGCCTTCTCTGTGGGGGCTCCGGTTCTCTGGAACCAACTACCTCCAGAGATCCGATCTATCCCCACCTTGCTGGCCTTCCGGAAAGCTATTAATACATGGCTCTTCCTGCAGGCAGGGTGATGTGACCGCTGAACATCTTAGGTCTCCCCCAGGTATGAATGTGTTGTTTGGCTTTTTAATTTTTTAATTAATGTTTTAAATCATTTATTATTTTTTGTTACTGTTTTTTATATTGTTCTTATATTCTCTTGTACGCCACCCTGAGTCCCCAGGGAGTAGGGCGGCATATAAGAACAGCAAATAAATAAATAAATAAATAAATAAATAAATAAATAAATAATAAATAAATAATAAATAAATAAATAAATAAATAAATAAATAAATAAATACTTAGATATCTCAGTTAAAATTAAAATGCTAAGATTGTAAAGCAAAGACACAACTCTTAAGTTACGTTTCCAAGTTCTAATGTAAATTAAATAAAGAATAGGCATTGTTTAAAATATTAAAGGAAATATTAAAAATAAATGTACCATGTAAGTAAATATATGAAAAGTTTTCATCAATGAAAAAAATCTAAACAGCACTGTATTTCCCTCTACCAAACTCTTAGATATTTAGAAATGTAAGCATAATTGCCATGTTAGATATAGAACATTGAAATAATATTGATTTATAAATCTTGCACTTAGATGTGAAAACACTTATAATTAGAAATTAGTTAACACATTAAATAGATAAAAATTAAAATAATGCTAATAGAACTTCTGGTCTCTCTCACTTGTTTTTATTCAGTTCAAGATAGCTGTCACCTGCACTAAACTTAAAGTGAAAGTAGTAGGCAAACGACACACAGATATGTCTAAAATAATCAGGAAGGTGAGATGAGATATCTGTAGGATGGTGTGGTAGATGAAAGGAATCCGTATAGCCATGGGACCATATAAGCCTTAAGGGTCTTATGGCTATTACAGGGCAACTTACATTGTCTTATCATGCCGATTTCCAATTGATTTTTGACTATATAATACTTGACAGCCCTCTGTGACAGACCTCTGGGGTAGCTGGGAAAACATAAGTGTGGCACAGACTATAATAACATGTTTTGGTTATTTTCAGTATCTGTCCTTGATAAAACAGCTCTAATTCTTTTAAAATGATATGTGTGACAATGCAGTATATGCATGACAAGGAGCTAATATTCAGGCAATTGCTTAGAAGTCAGACCATAGCTGTTTTAAATAGCCGATTACTAATAGTTGATGTTAAGAAGATAGGATAAAACATATCTGAACAAGTTAAGGTATGATATAGATTACACTTTGCCAGCACACTTCGTCTTGGTTATAAAACTATTCCTTGGGACTAGTTGTGATCTAAAAATTATATATGGCCTCTCAGAAGGTCTCTCTGGCATAAATTATCATTTATGCTTTTATGTAAACCCTAATTCTTACAAGATGCCAAATATTCAATGAATTCAGTGACCCTGGTGGCACAGTGGTTAGAATGTAGTATTGCATTCTGTGAGCTAACTCTGCCCATAGCCTGGAGTTTGATCCTGACGGGACTGGAGGTTCACTCAGCCTTCCATTCTTCCGATGTGGTAAAATGAGGACACATATTGTTGGGGCAATATGCTGACATTGTGAACTTTTCAGAAAGTGGTGTAAAGCACTATGGAACAGTATCCTTCCCCTGACACGCCCACCAAGCCACGCCCACCAAACAACACCACACCCACCAAGCCATGCCCACAGAACCGGTAGTAAAAAAATTTGGATTTCACCACTGATGTGGGTCCAATCTGGGTCAGTGACTGGGACTAGTGGTTTAGTTTTCCGAGCTTTCAGACTCATGCTGGAGGCCATCCTCAGGGAACTTCTCTCTTACCAGAATGTGTCCCAGTGACCGACCCAGAATGAAAAACAAACAAACTTTGAAACAATTCACATGTTTTACTGGTTTAAATTGCTTTGTTCTATGTTTATTATTTACAGATCATCCATAGTGCAAACAAATACATTGTTTTCCCCACAGTGCTTATACAGGAGATCCTTCTTTAACAACCACTCATTCAGCAACCATTCAAACTTGAACAACGCTGGAAGAGTAGGAGTTATAACTGGTCCTCAAAGTTCTGATTGTTGCAGTGTTCCCACAGTCCCACGATTGCATTAAAGGTGCTTGGGAACTGACCCAGAAAATTTCTGATCAAGTTTATGATTTTCAACCTTCCCTGCCAGCTTCCCACAAGCAAAGTCAATGAGGAAGACAGTAGGAAGTTGTGATCACCTAAGGTTCTTTGCTTAATAACCCACACAGTCCTTAACTATGGTAACCAGGGACTGCTGTCACTGCCATTGCTAAGAGTCACAGTCATGTGTGCTTTACAACTATATCACATCCTGGTCCCAATTATTATTGTTAGATGAGGACTATCTATATTGGATATGCACATATTAATTTCTGTAAGCTATGGACTTTTAAGTTCTACCTGCAGCTACTAAATACCAATACCAATCAAAAAGCTTTTTGCTTCTGTTTTAAAAAGTGGCAAATAATATTTTCTTTGGAACTAATTGTGCACCATTCATTCTTTAATCCATCCATTCAGCTTGTATCCTGCCTTTCATTATGATGAAACTTTTTGGATTTTGGCAATACAATTCAACAAATATGGCCAAGTAAGATTTTCTATCATGTGGTTGTTTTGTTGCTGTTATTAAATTTACAGTATTAAAAAGAAGAAGAAGCTGGCGATGGAGATGTCGTTGTTTCACTTAGTGTAACCGACCCAGTGGCAGGTTAAATATTCTTGTTTATGTCCTACTCTTTCTCTGAAAGTGAAAGGAAGTTTTCATCTGTTCTTTCCTTCATTTTTTGAAGCGAATAAGTTTTGCCTAGAAATAATTATTGGTTAAAAATATATTGGAAAAGGTCAAACTTGAAATTGGATCTTTCTAGTTGAATATCAATATGTTCATAATCCACACTGGAGACCTTCATTGATCCTCATCCTGATCCCAATTCACTTTTGTACTCATCCTTTCTAGAAATAATAGTAATAATTATAATTATAGCGAGAGGTAGGCTAAATCTTGGATTACTGTGATTTGGATTCTGTGAAGTAGGGAAATAGTCAGGTCAGGTGAGGTGGACCTTAAGTTAGTGGGGAGGAAGGGATGAAAAGTGTTGGTTCCTGAAACTGGAGAACTGGAAACTAGAACTGATGATAGGGAACATAGGAAAGTAGATAATAAAGGGAACAAGAAAATGATGCCTGGTTACAGGTAGAGGAGTGAGGGACAGAGAGGTGGTAGGAAAACTGAAGGAAAGATGGAAGATGTGGAGTAAATGAAGACTGACAGAAAATATAGGCATATGGGAGAATGAAGTTGAATAGGAAAAACATATCCAAAAGACACAGAAGCATGGACATAGAAAAATGAAGGTTATGAATTTGTTTCTGCTATAGATCTTAAATGGATGCTCAATCATCCTTTCTGCTAATAAAGTAGCTCAGCCAATAAAAATGAAGAAGTGGTTTAAAATCATAGAGTAGATTGGAATCTAGGCATCTCCATCAACTAGATTAGATAGCTAGCTCATGTTATACCTATGTTGGAAATGGCATCTTTATTAAAGCTTTGGAAAGCATTTGAAAGAGATGCATTTGTACCATGAGAATATAAAGTATCTTTCTGAAAATGTTTAAAGAAACAATTTCTTTTATAAGCTTTACATGTGGCCATACATGTGTGCACATGTAAAGAAAAGTAAGAGCAGTTTCTGCAACAATTCTGAGCCTTAAAAATGTTGCTTTAATGATTAAAAGAGTAGACTTTGATCATACTGCAAACCATCTTTTTCAAAAGTGCTTTGCAAGCACTAATCGTTATATTGACCAATCCTCTTACTAGATTATATGCATGTAAAATAAATAAGACAAATCAGCATCTATAATTATTCAATTGTGTTTTAATAGAAATATTTATAAAGCCAATGGCATTCCATATAGATGTGTCATAAAATAATATTTTTACTATTACTACATTTCAAATAACACTTTACTTGTGTTTATATTGTGAAGTATATACATTAGAATGATGGAAGAGACTAGAATAACTTTATGTAAAATAAATGGTACATATAATTAATGTGTTTATAATATCCAGTACTTGATATTCCATTCTCAATTGCTTTATGTCCAGTGCATAATACAGTTCGGAATAACCTGCTTGGATTAAATTTTCATTCATGTAATAAATTTAATTAGGTTATAAATTGCCTACCCAGTATATATACAATTATTTTTACTTTAGGAACTTTAAAAACTTATTGCTACTAGCTTATTATATGCAATATTTAATTATATATGTTTTCCAGTAAGTGAATACTGCTGTTAATTGCTACCATAATACCGGTAGTTCTCTCCTCAAAAAATATGTTTAGCTATAGTATCTATATATTTATTTGCAGCCAATAAAGTCAATTTTAGATAATCTTTGAAAATATACTGTAAAGGCACAGAGAAATTTAGTAAAATACCTTATCAAGTCATAGTAAAATACTGTAGTTACTGAGATATAGGTTTCTGTTTTAGCTTAAAACATTGATAAACTCAACAAAGAAAAATTTGAAGTGAAGTGAGATGTAATGAAATATTTATTAATCTTCAAACTGCTTAGAATTTATAAATGCCAGTGACAGCTAAAGATCTATGTTGTTATGCAATGTCTGTGGGATAGAAGCAGTCCAATAAAGACAATATCTGCATAACCAGTTTAGTCTGGTGTTTAAGGCACCAGTCTAGAAAGCAATAGACCAGGGATGTCAAACTCAAGGCTACAGCCCACGGGATGCTTAGATCTGGCACGCGGAGCCATCCTCGAAACAGCGAAGACTTGCCCGTGGTGCCAGTGAAAATGGAACTCAGAAGCGCTGCCCTGTTTTTTACCCCCCAAGCTCCGTTTTCGCTGGCAGAGGGCTGCAGGAGGCCATCCAGGCCAAAAATGGGGCCCGGGGGGCTGCATATGGCTCCCCCAGGCTCCATTTTTGCTGGCAGAGGGCTAGCAAAACAAACTAAAAGCAAAAGAAAAGAAAAGGAGAAATGTTTCCCCTTTTGCATTTTAGTATCCAAGAAGGGATAGGAAATGAGAAAGGGAAAGAAGAAAGACAAAGAATAAGAAGGAAATATGGAAAGAGAGCAAGGAAGGAAAAAGAAGGAAAGAGGGGAAGGAAGAAGAAAGGAGAATGAAGATGGAAGGAAAAAGAAGAGAGGGAGGGGAGGGGAGGGGAGGGGAAGGGAAAGAAGGAAGGAAGGAAGGTCCTGCTTTACCACTTGGCCACCAGCAGACAGCAAGGCTCTTCTGGAGGACAAGGGTTTGGTGTTCTCCCTGGTCTCACCTTCCTCCGCTGAAGACAGTAGATCCCCCCAGTCCCACCCGGGCCACCACAGGTGCCCCCAAGACGAGTGATGTCGAGCTGGCTATGCCCACCCAGCCCCCCGAGGTCAAACACAACCCTCAATGAAATCAAGTTTGACACCCCTGCAATAGACCATGAATTCAAGTCCTGCATTAGTCATGAAAGCCAGCTGGGTAACCTTTGGCCAGATACTCTTTCTCAGCCCAACCTTTCACAGAGTTGTTGTTGTAGGGGGGAAGGTGTTTTGCATTTGTTTTATGACTTGGGTTATTCATAAAAACAATAAAGGCAGGCTAAACAAATAAACAAATAATCTTGGTCAATTATAACTGTGTGGAGGGTGAAAGAAGAAAGTGAAATATCATGGACACAATATAAACAGCACACTATACTCCAGTTGTCTACATCCCAAGTTTTGTGATAGATTACCAATTTTATATCCTATGATTTTAAATATCAGTGGACAGTTTTGAATTCAATGGCTTTGAATACAGTATTCATTCAAATCTAAATCCTGCAATCTTTGACTGATAATTTTGGCTGGTTTGAATGTTTCAAAGGAAAAACAAAACCATGTATAACAAGAGAATCTCACACAAACACACACACACACACACACACACACACACACACACACAATTTATATATGAATATATAAATTATATTCAGTCATTCATTCCCTGGTCATCTCCTGTTTGGACTATTGCAACATGTTCCACATGAGACTTCTCTTGATGTACAACCTGCATTGGATGCTGGTTTGTTTCTGGCTCCAATTCACGGTGTTTATTATGACCTTCAAAGTCCTACATGGTATGGGGCCATGGAACCATCTTCATCCCATTACATCAATCCATCCCACCTGGTCAGGTAGGGGAGGTATGTTTCAGGCCTCATCAGTCAAAGAATTCGAACTGGCAGGATCCAGGAAGAGAGTTTTATCTGTTGTTGCCACTCCCATGATGATGAGGCAGCCTCATACTCTCCTGGCCTTCTGTAATGCCATAAAAACATGGCTTTGCACCCTTGCTTGGGGCACGGAGATGTAGCCATGGGTTTGGTTGGTGCCCTGAAAGCCCATCTTTTAATTAATTCTTAACATCTCTTGCCACTTTTAAATTTAAAATTAATTTTTAATATTGTTTTTATGCTTTTAGTATTTAATTGCACATCACCCAGAGTCCCTTTGTGAGGGAAATGCGTGGTTCTTAAATATGACAAATAATAAATGAATATTCACAATTCTGTGAATAGTCATGTATTATTTCTATATCTAAGTCATTTTTAAAAAGTGGCAGCCTATTCCTGATTTCATAACAAGAATGAGTGTGCATTTTTTATTCAACAAGAATTTAGCTGATAAGTACATTTGCTATATATAGGATACATGTTTATAACACTATTAATAAAGGGTTCTAAGAAAATGAAGTAGTATTCTGCTTATTCAAAATATATATTTTTCCCCAAAAGGGAAAATTGTTTATATTCTTTAGTTTATTATTATTCATGGAGATATATCATACCTATCATATATATGTTGTACAATCAGGCTAGAAATGTATTAACAAAGGAGATCAGAGCAGCAAAAAGTAGCCACTCTGAAAAGCTAAGGAATCAGTTCTCAACAAATGAACCAGCAAACATGTGGAAAACTCTTAAAAACATCACCGGTTACGGCAAACCTCCTTCCCAAGCTGAAGGAAATCAGCAACTGGCAGATGACCTGAATGTGTTCTACTGCAGGTTTGAAACTACAGCCACCTATCTCCACAACCTCCATCCGAGACACCTCAACAACAGCCAAACCTCCTACAACCGACCCCATCCCATTGGGTTCACAACTCCTGGTGATCACAGAAAAGGAAGTGCAAGATCTATTTCACAGACAGAAGCCAGGAAAAGCACCAGGCCCAGACAAGATAACTTCTTCTTGCTTAAAAGTCTGTGCTGACCAATTGGCCCCCCAACTTCACCCAAATCTTCAACAAATCACTAGAGATATGCCATGTTCCTTCTTGCTTCAAACACTCCACTATCATCCCTGTGCCGAAGAAGCCTTCCATCAAGGAACTGAATGACTACAGACCAGTTGCTCTAACATCTGTAGTTATGAAAATCTTTGAAAGGCTAGTGATGTCCCACTTGAAAACCATCACAGACCCACTGTTAGACCCCCTGCAATTTGCATACTGAGCAAATAGATCAACAGATGATGCTGTTAATATAGTTCTGCACTACATCCTACAACATCTTGAATCTCCAAAGACCTACGCAAGGGTCCTCTTTGTAGACTTTAGTTCAGCATTCAATACCATCATACCAGACATTCTTCTAACTAAACTAAATCAGCTAGCGGTACCTTAACACACTTGTAAGTGGATCACAAGCTTCCTAACAGACAGGAAGCAGCAGATGAAGCTAGGCAAAATCACATCAGATACCTGTACAATTAGCACAGGGGCCCCCAAGGCTGTGTGCTCTCACCACTTCACTTCTCTCTATATACACCAATGACTGCATCTCAAATGATCCATCTGTTAAACTACTGAAGATGCAGATGATACAACAGTGATTAGTCTCATTCGAGACAATGATGAAACCATATAGACGGGAGGTTAAACAACTAGCCTCATGGTGCGACCAGAACAATCTGGAACTGAAAACACTCAAAACTGTAGAAATGGTGGTAGACTTCAGGAGAAACCCTCCCATTCTACTACCTCTTACAATACTAAACACAGCATCAACAGTAGAGACCTTCAAATTTCTAGGTTCTATCATATCTCAAGACCTAAAATGGACACCTAACATCAAAAACATCATCAAAAAAGCACAACAAAGAATGTTCTTTCTGCGCCAACTCGGGAAACTCAAACTGCCCAAGGAGCTGCTGATACAGTTCTACAGAGGAATTATTGAGTCTGTCATCTGCACCTTTATAACTGTCTGGTTTGGTTCTGCAACCCAACAAGACAGACACAGACTTCAGAGGATAATCAGAACTGCAGAAAAAACAATTGCTACCAACGTGCCTTCCATTGAGGACATGTATATTGCACGAGTTAAAAAGAGGGCCGTGAAAATATTTCCTGACCCCTCGCATCCTGGACATAAATTGTTTCAACTCCTACCCTCAAACTGACGCTATAGAGCACTGCACTCTGCTAAACAAATAATTCCGTCACCACTGTCAAACTATTCAGTAAAGCTGCATTACTATTACTATTAGTCTTCTAATAGTAATATTAGTCTTCTCATTGTTCCCATCTCCTCGCAGTTATGACTGCAGGACTGTAGCTTGTTGCTTATAGCCTTATGATTTATATTAATATTGATTGTTTCCTGATTGCTTATTTGTACCCTATGACAATCATTAAGTGTTGTACCTTATGATTCTTGACAAATGTATCTTGCCTTTTTATGTACACTGAGAGCATAGGCACCAAAGACAAATTCCTTGTGTGTCCAATCACACTTGGCCAATAAAGAATTCTATTCTATTCTATTCTATTCTATTCTATTCTATTCTATTCTATTCTATTCTATTTCCATCTATCAAAATGAGAATTTGATTGTGTTGCATTTTATTAATTACAGTTTAATTTATATAAATCTGTATACAAGTGATCTGCTATGGATGATGTTGCTGATAATACCAAAGGTGTGTAATTCCTTTATTTTTTTATAATTTTTTCTTATGGTTTCATATTATAATTAAATTACCTCAATACATAAACATATGGTACTTTTCATTAAAATGTAGCCCTGTTAAAATGTATTGTTGATTAATAATATTGAATAACTCTCTTAGACTTGCAGCCTTAATTGTAAGGTTACAATTTGTATCATTCAATCAGCATTTTTGAAATTAATAATAAAAATGACATGTATCTTGGAAACAGAACAAAGGAAAATTTTGCACAGTAATAAAGTACTCGAATGCTATTTTCAGTGTACTAGATGAATCAGTATTTGTACTGAATCAGTGTACTAGATGAATCAGTTTTCATGCCTGCTTTTAAATATTGTCTTTTGAATACATATGTTTAATATAGATAATTTAGAAAAAAATTCATTCTTCACTGAAAATGGAACTCTGTTTTGTATATTAGAGCATTCAAAAGTAATTGTACATTTCTAAGTAGTGTTAGACATAATAAAATATATTTCCTTAGAATCTGTTCCATACTTAATGTACTAAAGTACCATATATCAGAGAGTGTTTACGTGTCCTCACCAAAGGCTTGGATGAAAAGCCATAGTCTTCTAAGCAATAGCAGGGTGAGGGCCATCCAGATCTTGGAGCAGAGTGTTAAGCACTGCTGCAGAGAAGTGTGTTTTTGGGGTCCCAATAGATATCATTGTTTAATCAAAGGAATCTGGAGCATACCAATGTTTAAGATTGAATCTGCTGGGTAAATGCTATTGGAGGCTAGCAGTCCCTCGAGCCACCAGTCTCTATGCTATACCGGCTTTATAAGTAATAACTAGTACTTCGAATTGCACCCAGAAGCAAACTGGGAATCAGTGCAGCTTGCTAAGGAAAAGTATGCTGGCAATTCCATTATTCCTTCCGCTGCTACATTCTGGACATTTTAATTGACAGGTTAATTATTTATAAAATGCCTTAAAAGTGATCATATCTGTTTAAAATCAAGAAGGGTCTTCTAAGAAATCTGATACTTTAAATTTTGCAAACCAGGGCACCCATCTTAATATAAGTAAGACAAATAAATTCTGGTATATATTACTGGCTTCTTTAAAAATTACTTATTAAAATCTGAGTTGTGGTGAAGAATGCTCTTGCCATTATTTAAAAGATCCACGTGAGTACCATGTGCAAATAATTTGAATAATATGTGGTTTTGCTGTTGAAATATGTTTTGATGTACTTTTTAAAATGTACAACAATAAAACAAAAGGACTCGGTACTGCTATAGATGATCTTAATACTACTTTTTAAATTCTCCTTTTTCTTCTTGGATTGGAACCTGAGTCTGCTCTGCTAACAGAAGAGCTTCTGTGTTTATAGAATAGATTCTAATCCAGAGAAAAGTGAATGGAAACAATTTTTCATTGATTTTCTCTTCTTTTTACAAACATTAGTAATATTGTTCCATCAGATTCTCCCAGTCATTTGGAGGATACTTTCAGTTGACAGGTCTTTACTAGAAACAGTGTCATGTGATTAAAATTCGTCTGTGGTAGAATCTGCCTGCCAGAGCAAGAGTTAGGATCAAGACTATTATTTCTACAGCTTTGTAGTACATGAAATGCTACATATACTGTAATGCTACAATAAATATTATGCTCCTACTCTCAGCTTTAGAATGCTTTTCCAGCAATATAAGCTTAGTAACTTTCCAATGAACCTTAATAGAGGGTAGAAGAAATTGATAATAGGATTAACTAGTGATAATTTATTAGTTCTTTCAAAATATAGGTGGTTGGAATTGTTTGTACTTAATCAGTAATGCTAGTAATTTCTAGACCATGTCAGTGTCTACTCCCAACGTTCATGAAGGGGATGAGGAATCATCTTGCAGCAGTGCATAAATAAATTTTGAATTGCTTTTTTGTTTTACTAAATGTTTATAATTTAGGACAAATAGTGAATCTGTACTTTCAACTTCCGATAACTGGTAGTTATAGTACAGCTGAATAATTCCTTTAATAATAATGAAAATATAACCAATATTTTGATTACACAGGCAAAACATCCTATTGCACATGTGGCATCTCCATGACTGAGGGTAATAGACTATTATTACCTACTGCATGTGATTATCAGATGCTTTATTCCAGATTTTTACCTAGAATACTATCATACATGGATAACCTAGGTTTTCAGAACTGAGAATAAATGACGTTTTATGCAGCACCTTGTTTTCAGTTTCTATGTTTGAAGAAGACACATAAACATATGTTAAGAACTGTAGATACTAAATTGCCAAGCTTGGCACCTGTTGGAACTAAAATGCCAGTGCAAAACATGTGCTCAATTTAACAGTCCATAACCTTCTATTTGAATATTGAAATCCTTACATTAAGGAAAGCTTGTAAGAAATTATACCAAAGAGATATAAATGGCTTTTTAGAAATATAAATGTTTATTGGCATAGATTGAATAGAATGTATGAAATATGAAATTACTTTTTTCCATAAGTGTACTATGGTGAATAGTTTAAAAAATCTAAAAAAGGTTGAGGAGAGAATGTACTTTGTATGAGTGATATTACACTGGAATTTAAGTGAGCATTGTAATTTAATTCTATTCAATTCTATCATATTATTTTATTCTATTTTATTTATCATATTTAGAAAGCACCCTTTTCCCTCACCTAGCAACTTAATAAAATGTACAACAGTAAAACAATATTATATACAATATTATAGAAATTTATTTGTGCTTATTACAGTTATTTTCAAATTATATTACAATACTTGGTGGTATAATATACTATAAAGCCAAAATGAATGTTTTTAAAATATTTGGGCTAATACAAATCTCATGCCTCCTTTAAAATGGAAATTATGGGAGAGCAAAGCAATTCTTCTTTATTTTAGTGTGGTTAATAAGTAACAAAGGTAGATCCTTCCACCCAAAATAGCTAGCTTTTAGAGCTGCCTTTACCATTTCAAATAAGAAGTAAATCTGGGTTATCATAATTCAGTCTGAGTAATGCAGAATAATTTACAGAAATTAGTTCTGTAACTTAACAAAAACAAATCACCATGTAGAACTCTGAAGAACTTTGTGTGTAATTATAAAGGTTAACGAACTTTTATTTCCTGGTAGGGTTTGGGGACTCCCTGGCCTCTAATGGGTAGAGAATATTTAAATGCATGGTAGAACACAGTGCCATAATAAAATGATTGTCTTGGATCTAAATGGTAAACATGTTTAACTGGCTAGTTGAAAGTCAGTTTGCATTGTGTGAGTTTAAAAAAATCGTTATAGGTACCATAATACTTGTTTAACAATGATAATTGAGACAAAAACCTCTGTAATTAAATGGCATACAATTCTGCTGCTTAGCAATGGCAATTCTGACAGATGATTATATGCAGTCCTCACATGACTGTGACTTGAGGCTTCAAGGAGAGGACCAACCCAGAAGTAAGGAGAAATTTCCTGACAATTACAATAATTAATCAATGGAATGGGTTGCCTATAGAAGTTGTGAATGTTCCATTCCTGGAAGTTTTTAAGAAGGGAGTAGATAATGGACAGCCACTTGTCTGAAATGGTATAGGGCTCCTGCTTGAGTAGGGGGTGGGACCAGAAGACCTCAAAGGTCCCTTCCAATTCTGTTATTGCTGCCATCTTCCCCATTTACTTTGTTGGAAGCCGACAGGGAAGTTTGCAAATCACAATCACGTGACCAGAGGATGTTGCAATGTCATAATTACAAGCTGGATGCTAAGTACCCAGATCACATTTATGTGACCATTGGGATACTGTGACAGCTGTAAGTATAAGAACTGGTTGTAACTACTATTTGATCAGTCATTATAAGTTTGAATAGTCATTGGAAGAGTGGTTGTTAAATAAGGTATTTATCTGTATTACTGAATGGTGGTGGGACAGAATGGTGGTGGGACATGAAAAGTGTCTGTTAATAACAAATTTACTCAATTTTCTATTTTAAAAAAGTGGTTGTAATGTTTTAACTATTTTATGATCGAATAGTTTACAATATATGAGGTCAATAAAACAGGAATGTTTATGTATAATTTTATGGAAATTAATTTAAGCATCTATAGAGGCAAAGCCAATACATTCTACTTTAAAAAAAACCAGGGAAGAATTTTTCTGTTTAATCTCTCATATTGTTTTTCACATATTTAGTTTGGTCTTAGATTTTTCTAGAAAAAAATGTTATCTTCTCCATTATGAAGTTGTTTCTAATTAGAATAATAGAGTTGGAAGGGACCTTGGAGGTTTTTTAGTCCAACCCCCTGCTTAGGCAGGAAACCCTACACCACTTCAGACAAATGGTTTTATCTAATCTCTTCTTAAAAATTTCCAGTGTTAGAGCATTTACAACTTCTGGAGACAACTTTGTTCCACTGATTAATTGTTCTAACTGTCAGGAAATTTCTCCTTAGTTCTAAGTTGCTTCTCTCCTTGATTAGTTTCCACCCATTGCTTCTTGTTCTATCCTCAGGTGCTTTGGAGAATAGTTTGTATCCATCTTCTTTGTGGCAACCCCTGAGATATCAGAACACTGTTATCATGTCACCCCTAGTCCTTCTTTTCATCAGACTAGACATATCCAGTTCCAGCAACCATTCTTTATATGTTTTATCCCCGAGTCCCCTAATCATCTTTGTTGCTTTTCTCTGCACTCTTTCTAGAGTTTCAACATCTTTTTTACATCTTGGCGACCAAAATTGGATGCAGTATTCCAAGTGTGGCCTTACCAAGGTGGTATTAGAGTGATATTAAAGTGGTATTAACACTTCATGTGATCTTGATTCTATCCCTCTGTTTATGCAGCCTAGAACTGTGTTGGCTTTTTTGGCAGCTGTAGCACACTGCTGGCTCATCTTTAAGTGATTGTCCACTAGGACCTCAAGATCCCTCTCACAGTCACCACTATTGAGCAAGGTACCACATATACTGTACCTGTGCATTTTGTTTTTCTTGCCTAATTGTAGAATCTTACTTTTTTCACCATTGAATTTCATTTTGTTAGATAGCGCCCAATGTTCAAGTCTGTCAAGATCCTTCTGTATCTTGAGCCTATCATCTGAGAGTTGGCTATTCCTGCCAATTTGGTGTCATCTGCAAATTTGATGAGTTCCCCATCTATCCCCTCATCCAAGTCATTGATGAAGATGTTGAAGAGTACTGGGCCTAAAACAGAGCCTTGGTGTATTCCACTGCATACTTCCCTCCATGTAGATGCAGTTCCATTGAGGACTACATGTTGAGTGCGGTTGGTCAGCCAGTTACGAATCCATCTGGTGGTGATGTTGTCTAACCCACATTTTTCTATTTTATCAAGTAGTAGGTTATGGTCTACTTTGTCAAATGCCTTACTGAAGTCCAAGTAAATTATATTGACAGCATTCCTCTGGTCCACTAGTTTTGTCACTTTGTCAAAGAATGCAATAAGATTAGTCTGGCATGATCTGTTTTTGAAAAAGCCATATTGGCTTTTGGTTATTACTTTGTTTGCTTCTAGGTGTTCGCTGATTCGTTGCTTGATTATTTTTTCCAGAATCTTCCCTGGTATTGAGGTCAGGCTGATGGGTCTGTAGTTTCCTGGATCTATTTTTTTCCTTTTTTGAATATGGGAACTACATCAGCTCTTTTCCAGTCCTCTGGCAGTTCCTCGGTGCTCCAGGATCTTTGAAAGATATAGTTCAGTGGTTCTGAGATCACATCTGCCAGTTCCTTCAGAACCTTGGGATATAATCCATCCGATCCTGATGATTTGAACTCATCTAGGGTAGACAGGTGTTCACTTACCATTTTCTTCCCTATTTTAACTTGTGTTCCTAATATGTTTTTTGTGGTGCTGTTTTTGATAGGTTGGACTGTTTTTTCCCTTTGTGTAAAGACAGATGCAAAAAATGAGTTAAGTAGTTCTGCTTTCTCCTGTTGCTTGTCATCTTCTTGCCACTTTCTCCCAACAATGGACCAATTGTTTCCTTGACTTTTTTCTTGTTTTTAACATATTGGAAGAAACTTTTTTTTGTTATTTTTTACTTTCATCGCAAGCCTTTGTTCGTTGTGAGCCTTAGCTTTCCTCATTTCATCTTTGCAGGCTTGGGCTATTTGCTGATATTCTGCCTTAGTTATGTGCCCCTCTTTCAACTTTTTATACTTGTCCTTTTTGTCATTCAATTTGTCAGAGAGTTCTTTATGCAGCCTGGCTTGTTTCTTTTGAGAGCTGTTATTTTTCTTCTTCATTGGTATTATGCTAGACTGGGCTTTTATAATCTCACATTTCCAAATTTCCCAAGCTTCTTGAGTTGTTTTCACCTTGAGGATTCTCATCCATGGAATCCTTCCCAAGCTCTCTCTAAGTTTATTGAAATTAGCTCTCTTAAAGTCCAAGACTCTAGTTTGACTTTGTTCTATTGCTTGTGCTTGCATAATGTTGAATTCCAATGTTGCATGATCACTTCCCCCCACCCCAAAGGTTCCTATAGGTTCAACACCTTCTATCATTTCATCTCTGTTAGTGAGAATCAAGTCCAATATGGCTGATCCAATTGTTACCTTCTCTACTTTTAGGGAAACAAAGTTGTCTGCTAGGTTTGTCCGGAACCTGTTTGATTAATCAGGAACCTGATTAATTATGAAGGGTTTCTATATTTGGATGAAAATAAGTCATTGCTAACAGCAATTTTAAACTGGATTTGGACAATTTTGATGTATACTTCAGATATCTCTGAGGTTGGAAGAACGCAGCTTTTCATAGGCTTTAAGTTGGATCCAACAAAAGACTCTTCTATTAACTGGAAGCTCTTGATCCAGTAGAGCTTTTTTGCTGGCAAAAGAGAAAATATGATCTTTGCCAATTCCTCTTCCTTTCAGTCCCATATGTTTTCTGAATATCTATTCAGAAGAGTTGGGGGAATTGATAATTTTTTATTTTATTTTTATTTATTTGTTTGTCAAACATGTACAAGATAGCAGGTATATGTATAAACATAAACATATACAGAGTGAGTACAGATAATGAAGACAGTAAGACAGGCACAATGGTGCGCTTATGCACGCCGCTTACAGACCTCTTACGAATGGTGTGACAGTCCTTAGACAGTTGACAGTCTAAGGCAGTGGTGGTGAACCTATGGCACGCGTGCCACAAATGGCACGCAAAGCCATATCGTTGGGCACGCGAGCTCAGGTCCGGCACTCATGCATGCGCCGGCCAGCTGATTTTTGGACCTTCTGGGCCCACTGGGAGTCAGCCTCCGGAGGGGTGGGGAAGGCCCATTTTTGCTCTCCCCGAGCTCCAGAGCCTTTCTAGGAGCCCAGGGAGGGCAAAAATGGCCTTCCCCACCCCCTGGAGGCCCTCTGGAGGCCAGAAATGATCTGTTTGGGAAACGGGCCATTTCTGGCCTCCGGAAGGGTGGGGAAGGCCATTTTCGCCCTCCCTGGGCTCCTAGAAAGGCTCTGGAGCCCAGGGAGGGCGAAAATGGCCTTCCCCACCCCCTGGAGGCCCTCCGGAGGCCAGAAATGGTCTGTTTGGGAAACGGGCCATTTCTGGCCTCCGGAAGGGTGGGGAAGGCCATTTTTGCCCTCCCCAGGCTCCTAGAAAGTCTCTGAAGCCTGGGGAGAGCAAAAAAAATGGGACTTCCTGTCCAACTGGAAATCAGCAAATGGGTGGTTTCCAGCCTCCAGAGGACCTCCGGGGGGTGGGGAAGGCCGTTTTCACCCTCCCCAGGATCCTAAAAAGGCTCTGGAGCTTGGAGAGAGCAAGAAAATGAGCCTTCCGGTCCAACCAGAAGTTGGCAAATGGGCCATTTCTGCCTCCAGAGGGCCTCCGGGGGGGTGAAGGCCCTTTTCGCCCTCCCCAGGCTCCTAGAAAGGCTCTGAAGCCTGGGGAGAGCGAAAAATGGGCATGCCATCACGTGCCAGGAGCAGTAGGGGGTCACGTGTGCATGCGCAGGGTGGGCACATGGAATTATGGGTGTGGGCATGTGCACACATGACCCCCCCTGCTCCCCACCCTTTTGGCACACGAACCAAAAAAGGTTTGCCATCACTGGTCTAAGGTTAAAGTTTTTGGGGTTTGGGGATGAAACCACAGAGTCAGGTAGTGCCTTCCAGGCATTGATCACTCTGTTGCTGAAGTCGTATTTTCTGCAATTGAGTTTGGAGCAGTTTATATTAAATTTATATCTATTTTGTGCTCGTGTATTGTTGCGATTGAAGCTGAAGTAGTCATTGACAGGTAGGACATTGTTGCAGATAATTTTATGAACTACTCTTAGGTCATACCGAAGGCGGAATAGTTCTAAATTGTCTAAGCCCAAAATTTCAAGTCTGGTGGTATAAGGTATTTTGTTGCAAGCAGAAGAGTGCAGGACTCTTCTCGTGAAATATTTCTGGACTCTCTCAATTGTATTAATGTCTGATATGAAGTACAGGTTCCAGACAGATGAGCTGTATTTGTGAAGTGGTCTGGCAAATGTTTTATATGCTCATTAGCAGTGTAATGTTGCCAGAGAAGAAGCTACGCAAGATTAGGTTAACAACTCTTAGTGCCTTTTTGGCAATGTTGTTACAGTGGGCTCTGGCACTTAGATCATTAGATATGAGTACTCGAAAGTCTTTGACAGAGTGAGGGTCATCTACAAGGTCATGTCCTCTGAGCTTGTATTTTGTGTTCTGATTCTTTTTGCCAATGTGTAAGACAGAGCATTTGTTGGTTGAGATTTGAAGTTGTCAATTGTTTGACCATTCTGATACATAGTCAAGGTCTTTTTGAAGGGTAGTAGTATTGTCAGTGGTGTTAAATAGTTTAACATCATCAGCGAATAGAACGCAATTGCTGATAATATGATCACAAAGGTCGTTTATGTAAAGTATGACGAGTGTTGGTCCTAGAACGCTGCGTTGAGGGACATCACTGTTGACAGGGGCAGGATTTGATAGACCCTAATCGAGTTGTGTAGTCCATATGTTTTTGCAGTGTAGGAGTTGTAGATTACAGGATAATTTTTTCCTGAAACCAAATTGTTTGTTAGAGAGTAGGTTGTTAGTTTCTAAGTGGAAGGTAATGGATTGGTTTATGATTGATTACATAATTTTGCAGGTGATGCAACATAATCTCACCAGGCTCAAGGTTGACTCAGCCTTCCATCCTTCTGAGGTGGGTAAAATGAGGACCCAGATTGTTGGGGGCAATATGCTGAACTCTGTAAACCGCTTAGAGAGGGCTGTAAAGCACTATGAAGCGGTATATAAGTCTAAGTGCTATTGCTATAATGAGATCGGTCTGTAATTTTCAACGTTGCTGGGATCTCCTTTTTTGAAGATAGGGATGACCGTGGCTAGAGACCATAGGTTTGGTAAGGAGCTGGTCCTGAAAGATTTTTCAAAGATTATGCTTAGAGGTTCAGCTATGGCTGTGGAGAGCTTTTTAAAGAAGTATGCACATAGTCCATCAGGTCCAATAGATTGACACCAGAGACTGCAAAAATAAAAGAAATCAGCAAAAATAACCACCACTGCTTTCACTAGTGGAAGTTCTCTGATTCTGCTTATGGTACTCCAAAGAGTGCATACTGGAGTCCAAAGAGTAAAACACTGGTGTCATCCCATTGACACAGGTACTTCCCATTTTTAGAATAACAGAGTTAGAAGGGACCTTGGAGGTCTTCTAGTCCAACTTTTGCAACAGATTATGCATGCCAGAAGTTGCCAGATAAAATTGATTCTGATTGAAAATATATAAAGCAGTTTTCTCAACCCAATTCTCTGTACATGTGTTAGAACTATGACTTCAAGAATTTTCAACAAGCATAGCTATCCTTGCTGAAATTCCATGCTCTACATATTTACATAGGACATCTGTACAAAGCCTTTTATAAATAAAGCCTTTAATTAAATTTGATACTGGGATAAAATGCCTCAAAATTTAAATGGTCTCATCAATTGCTTTAAGGCCAGAACCTAATGTACAATTTTACCAGAGATTATTTATTTCCATAACTCAATAATCAATAGAATATTCCACACACTGGCAAGATCTGTTTGTGTGATGTTATCATAGATGTACTAAGCAAGTTTTTCTTTCTCTTGTTTTACCTTGGTATTACTGAAGTACTTTAGAACAATATTCAAGGAGAGACACAGAAAGAAAAAAGCTACTGTGTAGTCAATAATAAAAAAATCATTATTTAGAATTTATGATCATCTGCTTTGTGTGGCTCTTTAAAAGTATCACACTCTTAAGTTGCCTTCTTGTATCTTTGTAATGGTACTGTTCAGGCAACAATTGGTTGCTTTTGGTCATCAGTTATACATTGCCTCACAGGTGCTAACAATACAGTTGTCAAGTATTCATGTCACTTTTTACTAAACAAAATAGTAGAAATTTGTAGTTCTGAATAAGACAAACTTCAATATTCCAGCCTGAATGATGGAACTTTTGAAGAATCAGGTTACCTTTTCTTTTTTAACCTTAGTTCCACAATATGCCGGTATGCTATAGTACTGATTTCTCAGCTAGTTGTGTCCCAGGAGGCCTTATTGAGTGCTGAACTGCTCAAAGAGTTGTAGCTATATAAAATGGAGAAAAATGTAGTTTGTTTGAATTGTTCTTTACCTTGGTTTGGGTTCAGAATGGCAGCTGCACTCCAACTTTGTGTGTGACAGCACAAAAGCCAGCAAAAATGAAAAGCAAGTCAGCAAGTATAGAGACAAAAGCAACGATCAGCTAATATACCTCCACATGGTCTGACTAATTTATGAGAAAAAAACTGTTCTGTTCATTGGATCAGCACTCTGAGGAGGCAAGTGGAATTGTAGGAAGTTTTCATTGACTCTCTTGAGCAACTAAGGAAGGCACTAGAGATTCTTCTCAGTTTGAACTTTATCAGGGTGTACGCTTAATCAATAAGTTATTGGAAAAAGAATTAATTACTAAAGCAGAATAAAACAGCTGCATTTTAAAGTAAGGATCTATCAATTCAGTAATCTTCCAGTTACAGGGCAGATGCCATGAGGATCATTTTGACTTCATGTAATGAGGAACTGAGGGAGTTTTCTCATGAACAGGGAATTCACATTAGCCTATTTCAGTTATTTGTCATCAGTACAACTCATTTTCCCATTCTGAATTATAGTTTGTCCTTGATATATTGTCCAATATAGAGAATTCCCATATTCATGGGGCTAAAATAACTTATGTGGAAATTGTTAGCACCATGAGAAAAAGTCTTAACCTTCCTAAGCCTTTTTATTCTAAGGGCTGTGGCCTAAGTGGTTTCATGCCGGACATACCTCTATTGTGTTCATTGTAAGGGTCAGGGACCTGCCTGTTGAAGAAGCAGTAATTTGAACACAGCCTGTAAATGTTTCATCTGTAATTTCCATAATGGTGAATTTCAAGGAGGGCTGAGAAGGGTTATGGGAGATGAATTAGGTTTTTAGTGAGCTCATTAGGAAGCCAAACAGAGTTTAGACAGCAAAGCGGTGAGTGTGGCCGTAATCAGTTCTGCTCGCTTTGTTCCCTGCCTTCAGGACATTTTTTCAGAAACTTCATCGCAGGAGATGATGAGAATATAGTGAGTAGAGGCAGTAATCTGATGGTTGACTTGTTGACTTGTAAACCTCTTAATTCATTTTTTTTGTTCAATTTAAACTATTATTTCTTAAGGAAAATTAGCTGAATACACTATTCTGCACTATTCACCTTTTAAATTATGCTCATGTTGAAGATCTTGTTATGCCTGAATAAACATGAAATGAGTTGGCATTTTCCCATACGAGGCACACCCATTTTAACACCATGTATTTACCATTCTTGGAAATGTCTCATTAACTTCTGAGAATCTGTCTGCATGATATTTCAGGGCTACTGTAACACACCTCTTGGCAGCCATAGAATGTATTTTGGTTAATACCTCATAATATCCATTTTTATTCTCAACATGAAGAGAGTTCTCTATAGAAAATTGATGCAGTTTGCTCAGCTAATTTTCATGCTCATTCCAATTAATTTAACATGACCCAGATTTCCTTCCTCGGGCTCATCCTAATTAGTAAGGCAACACCTAGAACAAGTTCTGTTTAATAACATTGAAGAACACTAGTTGTGTGTGATTTTGATGCTAATAAAGATATGCACTAGTGGGACAGATATTTGATGTCAATTATGGTATGTAATTTAGAAGTCCCAATGTGCTACAGAGAGTATAGGAAGGCTAGAAAATCACTATGGGGAAATAATAGTGTTTTTATATCTTCCACAGCACCTAACTACCCTATGGGACCAATTAGAGTGTGGGATTTTTTTTTCTTGGTACAACTAGATTGTCAACTAATTCTGTAATAATGAGAGAGAACTGCTTTATAACTTTAGAGTTATAACTCTAAAGCATCAAAAATAGGTCTAGACTTAATATTTATTGAATATTATCATATCACATGCGATAGAACAAAATCATTGCTTAAGTGAAAAAGAGGGTTTCTCTAAGTCCTTAACTAAGGAGTTATTTTTATTTTTGCTAGTTATATTTGTATAGTTTCTATACAAAAAGAATTGGTTTTCTTTATACCTTTAGAACCGTGATGGTGAACCTATTGCACGTGTGCCAGAGGTGGCACGCAGCGCCCTCTCTGATGGCATGCGAGCCGTTGTCCCAGTTCAGCTTCAGCGCGTATACGCACGCATCTCCCTCCGGCCAGCTGGTCTTTGGGTCTCATGCGTTGGCGCACATGCGTGGGGGCAGGGTGTGTATGGGGGGGCACCCACATGCGTGGAGGGCATGAGGTGTGGGGGGGCTGTGTGTGCATGCAGGGGGTGGGATATGTGCAGGGGAGCCGCATGCGCATTATATTTTGCGGGTTCGGGCGCGCTTTGGGCACTCGGTCCAGAAAAGGATAGCCATCACTGCTTTAGAACATACTTCGGTTGACAGGATTGTTTTTGAAAATTTAATATTTCATCTATTTAGTTTTTATGTTAGAGCTGATTAATTATAAATGTACAATTTATAATCACATTTTCAATTTTTTTGCATTGCATAATGAACTTTAGAGATTCATTGTTGCTATTATTTTAATTGTCAATGAAGAAAAGGAAAAGTTTGAGTCCCATGAATTGAATCATGACTTCTTATGAATACTAGAATTAGCTAAGCCTATTTAAAAGTTACTTATTTTGTTTTTAAAGCCTTTAATATATACCTAGACTTTTTTTTTTAGAGAAAATACATTGCTGGCTATCTATACAAGCACTTATAACTGTGTCAAAGTTTGCAACCAATATAACTCCTTGGAATTAAAATCTGTTATATTGCATCTACACGAGGAGAAGGTTATTTATAAAGACTGTAATAAAGGATGAAATTAATTAACCAAATTAAGTTAACACTGAACCATTATATCAATACAGGAATTAAAGAAAGGATTGTAGAACCAGAAACCCTACTTCCCCACTCCCAAATTGCTTATAGTTAGTATTTCATTGCTTGTTATAATGCTGGGATCATTAAAAAAAACTTAAGAATGAGAATGATACAACTCTATACTATATCTATTCAGTCTTCAATACATTTTAGGAATTTTAAAAATGTTTATACCTACAGTTGTTTCAATGCCATTGTATTTATAGCTAAAAGCTATTCAAATTGACATATAAATAATACAATCGGTTAAGAATGACTAGAAACAACAATATCATAAAAGTAAAGACATAAAAAGATATAAACTAGTAGATAATACTCAGTAATAATTACAATAGAACAAAATAGAATTAGTAATATTTTTGATAAATTTGCCAGAACACAAATGGTTTCAAGTTGGCATGAATTGCTGTTTGAAAGGAAGCCAAATGAAACTACCTGTTCCTGTATTACTTAAATAAAATCAATCAATCATTAAATAAACAGAAATTTCTAATATGTTTATATTTCCATAAATGAAGATGATTGATTATGAAGTTCTCTGTTTTGACTCAAACCTAAATCTAATTTTAAATGTTGAAGCTGCTCAACAACTTTCATTAAAAATCAGCAAACACCCTTCCCTTCCTTCCTCTCTTAAAGCTAGATGGAATTTATAGTTAAAATAGCCCCATATAAGGAGATAAAATCTGACAAATTTCAGAAAAATGAGGAGAGTTTTGTACTAGATGCCTTTAACCATTTCTTAGAAGAGTTCCAGAATCAATGTAGGTAAACATGTGCAAAAGTACATTCTGGCTGCAGATTTTTTCCCCAATAAGAAACCAAAGTAAGACTTCACTGAAGTAAACCTTTTTTCAGGTATTTGACCAAATTTGGAATACATGATGAGAATATGTTGAAGGGATTTGGACTGTTCAGTTCATGTGCTCTTCAGGAACAAATTTGCTATATGTGTAAAATTCTTTAAAACTTTTATGTCAGCTTTTGGTGCAGAAAAGTCTAAAGGTGCAGGAAAGTCTAAAGGTGGCAGAATTTGCTTTATGCCTTCCCAGATGCCAAAGATTGGCAAACAACCATAAATGGTCAGAGGGCATGGATAAGAGGTTTTGACTACTGAGTTGATTTAAAAAAATGATAAAATGATAAAACGTTGGAGATGCCAAATTTATTGATTATGTGCCATCAAATTGGTGTTGATTCTTAGTGACCACATACAGTTTCCAAAATAATGAAGATTCTTGATTGTTGTCAAATTCTACAATTCCTACATGCAGCTCCATTCTTCCAAGTTAACATCCATTTACCAATAATCAACTTTCCACATTCCTGAAAATTCCCAGATGTAAGTTTCCAGGTAAAACTAATATGCAGTAGAGCCACACATTAGCGAGAATAGCTGACACCTGCTTATGAAGAAGTGAATACGAGGAAGTATATTTAGACCCTACCCCAGAGCATGCTAAAAGAGCCATGCTTTCAGAACTTATGAAAACCCAACAAAATTGAGGTTATTTGAATCTTGAGAAGCTCTGAGAAGTTTTCTCCCTTTTTGTAGTAGGAACAACTAAGTGAAGAGGGAAAACTTCCAGTCCAGATTTTGTATTTTTCAGAATAAACTAGGAATTGGAAACCTGCAGGAATAATGCATAAGGACTAGAACAGCAGAACATCTTGATAAGCAATAAAGAAATAAAAATGTCTAGCTTTAATTCAGGATTTGTTAGGGTAGTAACAAGAACATAATGCTATAAACAATACCCTTCTGGATTTGAATCCTTGGCCTATCTAGTTCAGCAGTCTTTTCTCATAATGGCCAAGCAACGGGACAAAGAAGCCCACTATTCTTCTACCGTGTTTTCCCGAAAATAAGCCCTAGCCTGATTTTTTGCATGCTCCTAATATAAGCCCTACCCCAAAAATAAGCCCTCATTAAGGTAGTCAGCTAGTGGGCATGGCCAGCACTGAAGGCGGTGAGGGCGAGAGGGTCAATGGTGTCCAGCAGCATTAATAATTGAGTTGATTATTTGAACAAGCAGCAGGCAGAGGCAGGGCGGGAGGCACGCAATTCTGGATGCATGTGGGCCACAGGAAAGCTGAGAGATAGGAAGGTAGCCGTGGGAGGGTTATATTCATGTGGCGGCACTGGCAGCAGACAGAGGCAGAGGTGCGGGAGGAATGCAGGCAATCTGGACATGCCGTGCGGGCCACGGGAAAGCCGAGAGTCAGTGGGCCAGAGCAGGTGGGGGCCGCAGGAGGCTCACCTTCGTGTGGCAGCAGACAGAGACAGGTGTGGGGAAAGGTAGGTGATCCCAACGCACCATGCGGGCTGCAGGCAAGCCAAGAGATGTGAAGATGAGCCTCCTTTGGCTCACCGACTCAGCTTTCACGTGGCCCACGTGGCACATCCAGATTGTGTACCTCCCCCCTGCGCATCTGCCGGCGTCTGCTGCTTGGACAGGTAATCAACTCATCTGTACTGCACAGGCTGCGCAGCCCCAGAGTGCGCTGATAAAGGGGCCAGCGGGCTGCAGCTACTGGACAACATCAGCCGCCCGCGCTGTCACCTTTTGTGCGGGTGCCAGAGGGATGCAGCACCCATCTGGGCTGATCACCCTGATATCAGGTTTTCCTGAAAATAAGCCCTAATGCTTATTTTGGAGTCCCCCAAAATGTAAGACCTGGTCTTATTTTCTACGGTAGTAGAACAATCTAGGATTCTTAGCTTCCATGCAATGCTAAAGGAATCAGAGCTAGACATTTCCTGTTTACTGCTTCTACTGAGGAAAGATATGAAGCAGTAGTTATCAGTCAGCATTATGTAGTATAATGTTTTTACTAATAACCCGCAAAATGCAGATATCATGGGATTGGTTTATATGTACAACAACCATGTTTTTCTTGAACTTGGGGCCAATGTTATTTCTCCACCCTGTCTAGGTTAATAAAACTTAGTTTTCTTGGTATCCAGTTCTTAAATCTCAGATGTGATGTATTTATTTAAAAAATCTTATAGATTACACTAATAATAATATTTTATTGTATCAAAATCTATTTTTTCAATGGGTACTTTTTCAGTATCAATCTGAAGTTTGTATATATTTTTCAACCACAAAATAGAAAATTATGCAAATTTATTTAGCATTTTTGTCTCTAAAACAATTACTAAAAGACAGACAAGGTGAAATACTGGGCTTAGTTTTATGAGTGAACTGTATTGTGAGTGTTCCTGCATATGTGAATTCATTGATGGTTCAGTACCATAGGAAAGTCAAATTAATCCCTTTTCCTTAATGCTGTTTCCTCCAGTACAGTTTTCCAGGTTCTTATGTGAATGTGTATATGTGTGTGTGCATGCATGTTTGTAAAACTTAAAAAGTGAAAGCAGTATGGCATGATTTCTGATTTTAGTTTTCTTCCAATCTTATCAAGTCTATCAGGAATCAGGTTTCTTCAATATATACTGGGTAGATTACTGGTAATTTGATTTACTTGCAATTTACATGGAAAAATATTATTTATATAGGCTTGTTATATACTTTGTGATCAAATTAAAATAAATATAAAATTAATTCAATTTGTATGATAAATGGGGGGCTTATTTGTTACTTATGATAAATATTCTAATTTTCCACTTCCTATTAAAATATATTAGATTTTATATTTGCTATTTATAGTCTGTTACTATATTAAATGTAAAGGTCTACCATGTTTCCTCGAAAATAAGACCCTGTCTTATATTTTTTTGAACCCTGAAATAAGTGCTTGGCCTTATTGCCATGCACTCAAAAGCCCGATTGGGCTTATTATCAGGGGATGTATTATTTGGGGGGAAACAGGGTATTATGTGTATGTTTATGCTAGATATATCCAATTTACATTGGTGTTTTAACATATGATTATCATTTTCCACGTAACAGGTCAAACATTCAAATTCAGTGAAATAGTTGCTAACTTCTCTTCCATTGGTTTTAGCAAATTTTGAATGACAATGTACTTCCTAAATCACAAAAATAACTTATTTAAAGTAAAAAGGTTTAAATTAAACCTGCAAAAAACTATCAGTTTTCCAACTTAACCCTTCACATTCTGGCATTTTCCAGACTGCCAGCCAAATGAACACTTTAGGAGGAGGTGTTTAAATATGTCTGCAGCACCCAGAGAGTTAATCCACCCCATTGTGCATAGGTGTTGGAGCTCTTATGGTATGTAAGCTCATACAAAATTCAGAGTTATTTTGTATTCTCCTTTAATATATACATTTTCCCAATATACACCTTCTGAAAATTTAGTTCTTGGTGTAATTAGATATGCATACATGGACAGCTACTACTGAGAGAAGATTGCATATGTATGGAGCTACCATCCTCTCAAATAACCCATAATGATCTGACTCCTAGTTATGGTTATAATCTTTTATCAATTATATTAACATTAATATTATATAATAATTGCATCGGAAGCAATACAAATATTGCAGATTTTAAGAATGTGAAGTCCTAGAAATTGAGTCACTAGAATTGGAGTGGCCAAATTAAATAAAGCAAATTGGATAGCCTTATTTAGGTTCAAATATCATGTGTTTCTGTAAGAAATATACTATTTTCCCTAAAGTTATCAATGTGCTTTAAATGGATCTGGCCTTGTAAAGGGTCACCTGCAAGATTCTAAATCAAGTGATTTATACTCTGTGTGTTCCTAATTTAAAACTCTTCTACTCAGCCAGCACAGGCAATCCACTTT
The DNA here is from genome assembly GCA_023053685.1 of Diadophis punctatus similis. NCBI lineage: Eukaryota > Metazoa > Chordata > Lepidosauria > Squamata > Dipsadidae > Diadophis > Diadophis punctatus. Next base: position 3,903,217 of record JALIGW010000028.1, on the reverse strand, counting down.
AACAGATGCTAAAACTATACTCTTAAGCAGTGAGATCTAGCAGCCACTAAAACAGAAACAAGGAGAAAGGAGGGGGGAGTTGAAGCTGTTTTGACTAAAGAGAACATTTACAGCTACTACTAATCAGGCTTCATGCTGGAGAATAGCCTCATGCAAGGCCATCCAGATTTATTCCTACAAGAAAACTTTTTTAAATGCTTCTGCCAGTATTTGAATCTCAGCAGTTATAGCTGATGGTCAGTGGAATACATCTATTACTGGAGATAAATTGCCACTGCTGGGGAGCTGGTGGAGCTACACTTCCACAGAATTATGCCTTTCATGCATCTAATGTTCATAAATTATGCATACACTCTCCCTCTCCCTCTCTCCCTCCCCCCTTTCTCTAATGCATTACATGTAAATGTATTTATTTAAAACAACTGCCGGTATATAATTTCAGAACAGGCCTGTTATATTTTTGTAGTCATATCAATAACTTTAGGTGCGCTATAGTTGGTTTTATTTCTCTTAAGAAGAAACTGTTGAGCATTATTTTTCAAGTATATTGAATTGTATACAAGTATGTTCAAGTATATCAAGTATATTTTGTAGCAAAGCCTTTTTTCCTGTTTCACAAAGCTTAAGCAGTTTATTTCAGGTTTGCAGCACATGCTTTCAATTATATGTATATCATGCTTTCAGACAATAGAAAGGATCACCAGTATCTCAGCAATAAAAGGATATATATGTACACACATATGCATGCATACATACATACATACATACATACATACATACATACATACATACATACATACATACAGTATACATGCAGTATAACCATAGTTCAGGAAACTAAGTTTCTACAATTCATACTTCCAATGTTATAATTAAGCGTGCTTCCTGGTCTATCACAGATATTTCTCAACTATTTTGCTGTACTCAACTATTTTACTGTACTATTAACACATAGATTTTTACATGTTATATAATGTGTTACATTGTAGCATTAAGCAAAATCTTATATCTATAAATATTTTTACAAAAACATCAAAATAAAGTGTTTTGAAAATTGAATACACATTTAATTTCAGGTACTATTGTTATTTCAAAAAGTAGTTTCTTATATGCAGTTTTTAGATAGGTAAAATTTTGTATCTGAGTAATATAGGATTAAAAATGAGATTTCTAAAGTGAATATTAATAGATTACTAGTGATACTGCTTTACTAGATAATATTGTAACTTAATATAGCTATGACACAAAAAATAATGCAGTTAACTATACAATAGTTAACAATACTTTTAGTTATCAGCTAGTCTTTATTAATATGTTCCATTATCTGATTCTGAAATGCAGCATTCTCAGACCATTTTGAGAAAGAAATTTCACTGGCTTGATAATCATAGATTTTCAGTTTCAAAGTATGTGGAGCCCTTCATGTTGGGGAAGTTTGCTCTAGAGCAGTGTTTCTCAACCTTGGCAGTTTGAAGATGTGTGGACTTCAACTCCCAGAATTCCCCAGCCAGCGTTGCTGGCTGTGGAATTCTGGGAGTTGAAGTCCACACATCTTCAAACTGCCAAGGTTGAGAAACACTGCTCTAGAAAGTATAAGAGAAGTCCAAAAAGGTGTTTTTTTTTAATTTTTGAATTAAAATATAATACAGTGTATTTCTTCTTAGCTACTGAAGATGAAGATATATGTTTTAATGGAAAAATGCAAATATAATTATTAAATATTCTTCATGTATTCTTCAAAAGTCAAATACGTTTGCAAAACACAAAGCTAGTTATTAGGAAGTCAACGTTACTAGGTGTACTAAGCACAAGTGCTATTTGCAGGGATGTCCATAAGGAGCGGTAAAAAAAAAAGTAAAGATGGCAGCCAGTGTTTCCTTTAACATACAATGTGTGAAAAAATTATTTTGCACAGCTATGCTGAAATCAAATACAAAAATATGCACCAGAATATGCATATATGAATTGCAAGAGCCTGTAATAGTGAAATGCTAAAATGTTAGTATTTCTTAGTTAAATTTTAGAAACTAGAAAATATACTCTTACAAATTATGTCTTCAAGTCATTTTGGACACCTGGAAACTGTCCCCTGCAGGTTTTTTTGGCAGCATTTTTTCAAAAATGCCATTGCCTTCTCCTTAGGCTCCTTAGTCACCTAACTCACCTTGTCCTTAAAGCAGGACAATATCAGTCTCCTGGTTTCTAGCCTACCTCAGTACACCAAACTGACTTTATGCATACATGCTTGCAGTTTATAATTTAATATATTAGTCAATGATGACAATGTTTAAATTGTTTCTTTCTTTCATTTTGAAATTTGATATTGTAATAAAAAAAATAAGAGATGCAAAAAAATTTATACGCCCAACCCCCTAGCTTTCATTTTTCCATTCCTTGCTTCTTCTCTGGATGTATTCTGAACATTTAAACTTGAATTCTTACAGTTTAAACTTGAATTCTTTACTAAGTTGACAACAATCAAGGATCTTGTAGAGCCTGAAATTCAAGAAATATTAAACCTTTTTGGAGGGAGGTCTTCCTCCATGCATGGAACAATCTGATGTTGTGCCTGAAGTGTCTCTAGTGGTGCAATCTTGAGCATGTGGGTGCAACTACAAGTGTAGGAAAGGACTGCCAGCCTACTATCCTCCTTCAGGACCTCTGACTCAGTCTATGCCTAGAGTGCATCAAGCCAAAACAGCAAGCTTGTCCAGGACTGCTTGCCAGTTTCAAGCCTGAGTTTTATGGTGCCTACCTTTATTATTATTATTATCACTACTTGGGGTAATTTTAATTTTATGTATACTCAACCTTTTACTGTGTGGGTGTACATATGTGCATATTTGAAGGGAGTGTTGAGGTTAGCCAGTAAAGTTGATACCCTGACCTTTTTTATGTGTGTTGCATGTATGACATGCAACAATGGGTGGGGCTCTGATCACACTATTGCAGACACTATTTGGACATTTTTCACTCCAAATCTCCTGTAAATGTCTTTCCTATTTGCACTGAAAACCTAAAGACATCTAGATTCAACAATGAAAGCTTTTACAAGATCAAAATTAGGACTATGCTCCAAAGACAGTTTGTGGATGAGCATTTAATTAAACAGCTGACTTCCACTAAATATCACAAATTGCTGTGGTGTAAAAGATACTCAGTTTCAAAAATGCATTTTCTGCATTTGTGCATCGCTCTACAAGGGAGATGGGGAGCTGCTCTTTAAGAAGCTTCCTGACTGTAGAAAACTAATTACATAGTTTTTTTAGTTTAGAACCTAAAACCAGGTAAAAAGGCCATTAGAATAAAAGTAATAATAAATTTAGGTATTGTATTTAAATCTTCCTTCAGATCAAAATAGTATGTTTAAAATTGAAGTCTAACTCAGTACTCATCTCCGATATTTTATTAAAAAATCTGATAAAGAATTCTTTAAAGCTACAGGTTTTTAACTAATTCTGTTCAACTCTTCACTGGAATTTTAGCTGATTTTTTTTCTTATTTAAATAGTTAAAGATATGTTGACTCACAGAAAGATATTTGGAAGCTCTATGAAATTATAAAAAATAACCAGATACTTACAAAAAGGTAATTCAATTGAATACAACTGTGCCACAATAAATACAACTACCGTAGTTGGTGACTAGATAAGAAGTATAGCTTAAATTGTATTTTGATGAAAAACAGTAGAATGCTACCCTATAAAAATGTAGTATTTACATTGATAATTGCTCAAACTAATAAAACATTTACTAATCTTAAAGAGAAAGCAAGCTGTTTTAAATGCTATCCTCATAATCCCTTCCCATTCATTATTTGAAGTAGGGCAGATGGAAGTTGAAGTCTAAAACATCTGGAGGGCATACTCTTCTATTTAACCCTAGCCAGCTATCAAAAATATATAGAATAGAATAGAATAGAATTCTTTATTGGCCAAGTGTGATTGGACACACAAGGAATTTGTCTTTGGTGTGTATGCTCTCAGTGTACATAAAAGAAAAGATACATTTGTCAAGAATGGTTGTCATAGGGTTCAAGTAAAATATAAAATCTATGCTAAGGTTTTGCATAATAAGCAGAGACAGAAACATTTTTCTACTAGAATTTCAAAGTATAATGAAGCATGATAAGCCACAGGAACTAAATAATGTTTACATGTTACCCTTTATTCCCTACCTTACCTGTATTACCTTGCTCAGGTTATGAGTTTCTTCTATTTGAAACAAAACACAGTAAATTTTAAACCATTTAAATACAAGTTAAATTTAAATTGGCAGTGTTAGAGTCTGGAAACATACAATTCATAAAACACTTTAAATATATCTGTACTCTACACATTTCTAAAATATTAGATTAAATTTTCTAAAGAATTTCTTAACTCTAACATTTGGAGACATTCTGCACAAAGCTTTATGGATTTTAGTAATCTGATCTCTGTGACTTCCTCCTTTTGGTCTTTCTTTCTTCATGTTGCAGCAAGAATAATGATAGTATCTGTCACATTCTTTGGATGACTTAAGATAGCTGTGTTCTGAGTTGGGGGCTGAAAATTATGAACTCTTGCTTCTAGAAATGTGACAGGGGGGTAGTGAACTATATTTTAAAAAGCTTTAGCATTAGACAGTGCACTGCCAAGAGAACTGAATTTGAAAGCTGGAACTTAAAGTAGCCTTTATCTTTACTTTTCCTTAGATTTTTTAATATCTTAGAATTTGCAAGGGTTAAGAGCAGTTGAAAGCTGTCTAAAATGAATTATTGGAATCCCCAAGTGAGTTAATTATGAGATATTGTGAAGAATTTTAAACATCATCTATATATATTCACTTGTATAGTTTACAGAGATATTGGTGCTTTAGTAAGTTTAAATTATTTCATAAACTTAGCAAATAGGGAAAATAACTCAAAAAGCATTTTATTCTTCAATTACTTTGCTCTGTTCTGTATAACCAGATTCAATCTTTCTTGTGAATTTGGAATAAAAGTATATTAAGGGAAAAATAATTTACCTAAGATGATACTAAAAAGAGGATTTTTTCACAGCATATTGGTGTATCTTGTTAGAATATGCCCACAAGATACATAGAGAAGAGACATAGATATAGATATAAAGATATAAAAATGCCTTTTTCAAAGCAATTTTGTACATATTAGATTTTAACATTAATACCTAATAAAGAACTGTTTAAAAAACTTAATCATTACATATTATTGGATAATATTAAATAAATGGAATAAATGTGCTCTAGCGACATTACAAATCTGATAATGATGAGTAGTTAACTAAATTATTAACTGTACTATTAACTAATTTATAAATAATAGAGAGAAAAATAGGTCTGCATTTACATATGTGTCCATCTGTCTGCTTTTACAGTTTTTGTCTTCAATCAGTGGGTGAATTGATTTTAATCCAAACAGCAGCCTGATTTTTCCATCAAAATGTACTTTCTTTGGTCTTGTTTATTGGTGGAGAGGAGGGATTTCCTTGACAATAGCCAGATCTTAATAGGTCCTTAAGAAATTTCATCTCTGTAACCACATTAGCTATAATGTGAGTGGCAGAAAAATCTCCATGGATAATTCTGGGTTAGTAGATTGTTACCATCTCAGTGTTGCTGAAATCTCTAATCTCAGGTCAGCCTGAAGCAGCAGTGCATACAATCCTGTTGCCTGATGCAGCATGAATGAAAATGCTTTCTGTCAGAAACATGTGGTCTCTTCAGTCCAGAGCCTGTGTAAATCCTGTGTAAATAGAAGGAAGCTAACAAAGGATGAGCCCCTGCAGCTCAGAGCATTTGGAGCCATTTGGGGGCTGAATTTGCTAAATGCTGCTTATACCGCCTGAAAAGTTGAAGAGAAAGGAGTTTAAATTCCCTTCTTTTTTCTCTTTCTACTCATACCCTGGGGGGGAGGGTGTTCAAGGCCAGAAAAACTTGAGGTAAGACTATGAAAACTGATTTTCAGTGCTCTTTTGAGTATGGAAAAGATGGCCCAGTTCACCATCCCTTCTCTAATATCGGAAAACCCGCACAGTTTGTAAATGTTGCATGTGAAGTATTTCATTTTCTATGAATTACACAGAAGAATTACACAGAAGAAAACAGAATTCAGTTCCCCCCAATTAACATATATAGACAATATAGCATAGCTGATTAGTAAAAGAACTAAACAATTAGTAAAGTTGTTTCATTTTCTGTAATAGAATTTTGCAGAGAAACTCCCTCTCAAGAACATTGATAAGACAAAATTGGGGATCTAGAACTTAATGCTAATAACTCAAAATCTTCTGCAAGGAAAATTATTGCACAAATATATGTTTATATTTTCAAATAATCTTTCTCAGCCATAGGCATAGTTTACTGAGGTCTATAAGAAAATTGAAAAACAGATATCCAGTAGACCTGAAGTTTTTTTTGTTTTATCTAAATAATATAGATTGCAACTTATTTTGAACAATTATATTCAATTAGAGAATTTAAGGAAAAAAAATAACTCACACTATGGTATCTTAACTGAAAATCTATATAATAAGCTACTAAGTGAGGTAACTCTTGAATACTCTAATTGAGTACTGAATAGTATTGTGGTTTATCATGAACCATGTATTAGAATATTGTTTGGGCCTTTTTAAATGAAGTGTGTTAAATCCACCCGATTGCAATTTCTTTTATTTCTATAGTTTAAGTACACATGCATGCAGAAGGTCTGCTGATGGAATGAACACAGAAAGAATTTTAGAATGGTGTACATAAATAAAACCACCACATCTTGTTTCTTCTTAATTCTGCCCTGATAATGAAGTACTGCTGCATTTGGTGTGAACGACGGTGACATAGCAGCACTGCAGTTTTCTATGAGACTGCTGGCCTCTGGCAGCTCATAATAGCAGCTATTATGACATTGTGCTGGAGCAAAAGTTGTTATACTCCCATTATGACATTTATAGTCTAGGATACCCATGTTCAGAATCAAGTGTAAGGCTGCAAAATGCAAGCCTTTTTTGTTGCAAATAGCAAAAAGGCTAGCAAAATTCCACACATATTCTTAGCAAACATATATTTTGCAGAAGTAGAAGTATTCCAGAGCTGGATTATTTCCTTGTTCATTTCTGAAATAAACAATCCAGAAAGAGCATTAATTTACAAACGTTATATACCTAAATATCTTAATACCCCATTATGTAGTTTGCATTGTTTGTAATTATTATGTAATTAGCACTATGTAGTAGAAAGAACTATTACTATAAACTTATATGCAATGTATGAATGAGGCTCTAAGCATAAGAATAAATATGTAATGTTTCTTGATGTGGGGGCACTCTTCTCTGTAACGGGTGGCATTTAGAGATCATAGGAACCAGTAACATACTGTGCAAACGGTACTTCTGTATGGCAAATACAGGCAACCCCTGACTTACAACAGTTCGTTTAGTGACTGTTCAAAGTTATAATAGCATTGAAAAAAGTGACTTATGACCGTTGCAGCATCCCCATGGTCACTTGATTAAAATTCAGATGCTTGCAACTTATTTATATTTATAATGGTTGCAGTGTCCAGCCATGCAGTGTGCTAATCACCTTTGTGACCTTCTGTCAAGCAAAGTCAGTGGGGAAGCCAGATTCACTTAACAACTCTGCTACTGACTTAACAACTGCAGTGATTCACTTAACAACTGTGACAACAAAGGTCATAAAGTGGAGCACACTAATTTAGCAAATGTCTCACTTAACAACATAACTTTTGGGCTTAATTGTGGTCATACGTCAAAGACTACCTGTACAACTCCTCATTTCTGATTACCCCACATAATTTTTCAGATGCTTTTAGGGAAATTACTGAAAATTAATTTCCAGTTTATAATTTCTCTTAGAATTCTTCTTCTTCTAGGAATGGCAGTAACGAGAGTACTGTTTATCCTGAAAAGATTATAGGTCTAAATAATATGCTGAGCAAAGTGCTCATCTAAATAATTGTAATACTCCTTTTTGTTTTTCTTCAAAACTAAGTTTCATTGGATTTAAATACTTTTTAAACTCTTCATCAAGTTGAGCTTGATTCTTGATAACTTCATGGATATATTTGTGTAATTTTCTTAAAAGCCATAGGAAGATGTTTTGCCATAGTTTTCCTCTACTATGTTTTTCTTTTAAAAAAAAAAGAAAACCTTTTGCAGTCTAGTTCTCATAGGATTGGTGCAGCTTATTTGCTTTTTATTTCAAAAGCTATGCTTCTGCAATAAAGACATGAACCTGTTTTCCCTTTTCCTTAACTTTTTAAACAAACTGCATTATGTTTATATTAATCTGCTTCTGTAGTTAAAACAAATGTGTGTGGTTTCTTCTGTTCTGTGTAAAGTTTGGATAGCAGCTGGACTTACATGGAAATGTGCAAGTCTGATTGTAAAGTTAAAATGCAGGATCTTTTTGAACTGTAGTTTATATTATATTCCCAAGAGTGTTGGATATAAGTAGTTCTTGTTCAGAGATCAGAGTTCTGTTGTTATTAATTGTTATAATGTTGTCACATGTTTCTCTTCACCTCAGGAATTCTAAGCTACTTTAAGGTGCTATATAGTGACAGATCAGAAGTGCAAAGTAACTTAGCACATTTTTACCCATTGCAAACTAATGTACACATAAGTGTACATTAAAGTGGCACATAAAACATGCTGACTCAATTTACTAAATTTAAAAAGGATACATTTACAATATATCACACAGAATTTATAATTCTTTACAAAATTTCACACAATCAAAAAAAATACAGTTATGAGACTGCAATTATTATGTTTCTTGTACCAAATGTATATGAAAATATAAGTTAAGTGAACAGATATTCAGAAATTACCATCTATATAGGGTGAGGAATAGTTGTCTACAGCTTTCTTGGAACAACAGAGGCAATTAGGATTGGGTTCTTGAAGAAAAATGCTATGACGTAAAGCTCTTTTTATAGTATAAACTCACTTTGAAAACAGAATGAAACATAGTTAGAAAGCCAATGGGAGATAGTCATGCCAGCAACAGCATTAAATACAACTGCTCTACATTGTCCCTGGAGGAAATACACTGTATAACACAACAGGGGTTGAGATCTAGGAGAAGATTGACAGCTTTGTGCATTGCTGCTGGGGAGGTGGTGATATAAAATACCTAACATGAAATACAAAATATAAGAAAATCTTCTGGGGGCATGGATCATCCATTCCTAGAAGATTCCTGAGGTCTGTGGACGTTGAAAGTGTACGAATGTCTTTCTAGGAATGAAACTTTAATTTCTCTCACACACAGGCACATACATGTGTGCACACGTGCACATACAAACTCATAAACCTATAATTTTGAGGAATGTTTTTTTTAAATTACTGCCTTTGGAAATCCATGTTCTGTGTGTTCCATTTTTTTACAGAGGGTAAAAAAAGAGTAGGAAGTGTATAATGTACAGAACTAACCTGTTTTACAACATTAAGTAAAAATGTTAGTAATCTTTTCAAGTTTAGAACTTTGTATATGCAGAGATAATATTCAGCAACTCAGAGAGACATACTTAAATATTAGTTTAAAAGGCTTTGAGTGTCAGGAATAAGATTTTTCAACCTTCCTGTTAAATAGACATTCAGTTTGTAATTATGCTTCTGTATCAAACACTGAGTATCTCAGCTTTTTGTTTTGTTGCTTGTTTTGTTTTTTGCCTTGGTTTTTGGTTAATAAGTAAAGTTTGCTTAGGGATAATAGGATTTATTGAAACAGGTATATGCCTTTTTTCATAATAAGTCACAGTTCTACAGTTCACCAACTTTGGTCTCGATTTAGACTAATTCCACTTTTGAACTTGTTATAAGGTGTAGCTCCAGTGATTAATTTTAATTTTAATGGAATCTAAAAGCATTCTGCTAAATATTTCTTCATTTATAATGCAGCTGTCAGGTTTACGCTTTACCATTACAGTGTGACTATCCCTATTAAAAATCAGTTATTGATGCTTGTAGAGTTTTAATTATCATTTTGTTTCCAATATCTAGTTTTGTTCTTGTATAAATAGTTTTTGTGTATGTTGAGTTAAAGTCATTACTGACAATTAATTTCTAATAGTTTATAGTGTAGGAAAGTAAATGTTAGCCAAGTTTAACTAGAGGAATCTGAATCAGGCTGTGTAATCATCTCTTAATACCAATTTTAAAATTAAAGTGCTATCATGATAATTTTGAAGGTCCAAATTATGCCGTACATAAGATCCAAAATTTCCATGAATGCACACACACATAATCATTGGCCTAGAGAGAAACAGTGCATGAGTTCATTCGCATAATTTTGGAGTGTTTTTCATATGTCTGAGAAAAGGAGACAGGTTAAGGAAGTATTCTTTTCTATCTGCAGCCATTATCTGCATGCATGCATAGATTTTTTTAGTGAAGACAAAGATATCTTTATCTAGACAATGGATAGGCCTACTGATTTCAAACTTGCACTTTTGCCGTAGACTGTATTTGCCCCTCCATCTCTGGGTACTGTTTTTCAAAATTGCCTGAGGCTACAGTACAGCACCTCAGATCCCCAAGGCCCATTGCCTGGCTCCTAATAGCCACTCTCCATCTGTGTCATATGAACAGCTGATGAGATAGCTTCAGTCTCTGTATTTTGGGAGCACATCCACCCAGGTTAAAATGCTGGGGTTGCCAAGGAGCAGTCAGAAGCCATTAATGTTGTGAAAATTTGCCTTGCAGCAGTTCCTTGGCATAGTGGAATTGGTATGACTGTAAAAGGATTTATGCTTATGGACGCATAGATGTAGAGTGGTGGGCTACTAGGAAAAAAACCTTCTAAAATAGCATTTTTCCAAAGCAGATAGCTGAAGATAGTCTGATGTCTTTTCCTTAGATTGCTCTTCAACCTTTCTATTTACCTTTTATTTGCCATAAGTCAAAAAAAAAAAAGGCGGGGGGAGAAAGAAAAGTGAGTCCCCTTTGGCAGATGGAAAGGAACTACTCAGCCTTGGGGCAGGGTGGTTGTAATGAAATGGCCTGTCATTCTGTAAATAGTGAGGACCATCTTTTCTATGTGATGGAAGATATCACATTGCAGTTAAAATGGGAATGTCAATAAAATTAATCTTCCAGCTCTTTGCTCAGGATTTTTCTGTTTCTTTTTTAAAAGAGGGTTAGATGGTTGCAACCCTGATGTATTCATGCATGTATGCTTAAGACATACCCAAGAAAAGGTGTGTGAGTAGTACAGATAAAGCAGAAATAAGATTTAAAGTTTGGGGGGGGGAAATAGACTGTATAACTGTAATGCATTTAATTTAGCAGTGCTAAAGAACTAGAAGAGGCTACAGGAATTAGTTTGTGGGTCTGTAGCATTCCTCAGGAAGCTATGAAGCCTCTGACTCCGGCTACATTGAGCACAGAGTTTATTGTTTTAGGCTTTCTTGGACAAGGTTTTTACTTAGCATGGGATTTATGGCATTTACTGCTAATGAATGTCTATTCTTAAATTACAAAACCACCGTCTCAGTGCAATTCCCAGATGTCCTTCCAGGACCTCAGCTTCTTAAACACCAGCAGGGAGCATAAACTCTCCACTTCTCTGTTTTCCTCTTTCGTGTGGCTCCGGGCTAATGATGTGTAAGGAAAACACAGCAATCTATAAAGTCTCAGTGCTGTCCCAGTATTCTTCATTTATTTTGCATTTGATTATGCCACAAGTCGGATCTTGTTTCTTTCCTTTTTTTAAGAGTTATTAGTTCAAATATTAATGTAGGAATATGGCATATATTGCTGCTCTTGATTGATGCCTTCCCAAAAACAGGAAGACGTGCTCGTATGAATTTTAAGAAAGTAGGGGTCCTGCAATGCCTTGCCAGAAGAGTTTTTCAGATACATAATTTAGATGCCCTCCAGGCATGCTTTCAAGGCATTTTTGCTGGAGGGCAAGAAAAAATAACTATGACTGTTAAAAGTAAATGATTTTTTGCTAATGCACAATTAATGCCAGGAAAAACCACTGAAGAGAAAAATGTTGATGGAAAGTTCTGATTAAGTGAGCATCCTACCTTGATGTACATCTTTTTTTTTTAGAAATAGGATAATAATAATTGATGCAGACACAAAGGTTTTCATGTCTTGCAATAACTGTTCAGGATCATGCTAGATATGTTTGTGTTTGCGGACTTGCGTGTACAAGCTTACATGCATGCATGCATTGTAGGAAGATGAGAGCCTATAGAGAAGGGATGAGCTGATAATACATTCATTGAACAGTGAAATATTTATTGTCACCTATGCAGAGGGTTCAAAATATATAGACCACAGAACATTTAACTTCATGGTTGCAAGGAATGCATTTATAGTAAATAGGTTTTCTCATGATAGATTTTCACATATTGTATCCTATAACTTACAAAGAGATATTGCACCATATGAAATACATATCTATAATTGAATTAATGATCTGTGTATGTATGCAGCATAACATTAATATTTGGATGGACAATGGTTTCTAACTTTTTATATTTCTATCAAAATCATATTTAAGACATTAAAAATACTGGATATCTTCATATATGAATAACAGTTCATTAGTGCTTGAGTAGTTAATCTGATTAATCAAATGGGCTTACAAATGGGTTGTTTATTATCTCTCCCGTTTCTTTTTCTTTTAGGGGATGGTTTAGACAACAGTGTAGCTTCTCCCGGCACAGGTGATGATGATGATCCAGACAAGGATAAAAAGCGTCAAAAGAAAAGAGGAATCTTCCCCAAAGTAGCAACAAATATAATGAGAGCGTGGCTTTTCCAACATCTCACAGTAAGTGGAATTTTAAAAGAATTTAAAGATTTTTTAAAAATTCTATAGTTAATTATAGTTAATTTTCCTTTCAGAATTTATAAATCTATTCACTTATTACTTTAATATAAAACAAAATTTGATTTTGGATCTCATGGGATGCCTGTGAAATGTTCCATTGTGCATAAGTTTAGAAAGCACTCTCCCTTGATTTTTTTTGTTATTATATAATGTTTAACTGTTTTTATTGTACAGGTAGTCTTCATTTAGTGACCACAGTTGGGAAAGCAACTGTGTTGTTAAGTGATGTTGCTATGTGAAACATCCTTTACAATTCTAATTCACTTTTCCTTAGCCTCACAGACCCACAAGGGTTGCAAATGTGAGTCGTGGTTGCAAAGTTTCTTTTTCATCATAGTTGTAACTGTGAACGGTTGCTAAATGAAGCAGTTGCTAAATAAGGACTACCTGTATTTAATGGGTTTTGTTTTAATTAGGTTGCTTGTATAGTTTTATTTTTTTAATTTAGGGTGCTGCTTTGAGTCATAAACATGGGATATGAGGCTGTATAAATTCAATAAATAAAATAGAATAAAATGTATTCAGATATTGTAAGTTGATATTTTACTGTAATGTAAATTTTAGAGTGATATGCGTGTGTGTATAATACATGAATGATCTCAAGTAAAAAAATACAATGAAACATAACAGTTAATTAATTTTGGTGTCTTTTGCAAACAGTATAAATCTATATGGTAGCTTCTCCCAAGCTGGTAACTTCCACATGTGCAGGCCTTTATTTTCTTTAATTCTTAGCACATCTGGAAGACACCAACTTGGAGAAGATTGGTTCACGGGGCTTAGATTTCACACACATACATACAGAAAATATGTGATCATCAGTGAAGAGTCAGCCAAGCTTAAATAACTTTTCAAGGGTTATTGTGAACCAAGCAGTTCTGTGGTGTGATTGATGTTATTTAATGTGAGTTTCAGATCGCCCCAGAATTAAACAGATGCGATTAGTCCCTAGACGAGACCTTCAGAATAGTGGTGGTATATTGTTTTGGAATGCACAGAACTTTTGTATGTATATTCCAATAAGGGTACAAAAGTTCTATAGAAAATGTTTTTGTGTTGTAATAAGGATATCCTTTTCAATCCTGTCTGTTTAAATTGCTCTTTTAATCTCTTATTTTAAAAACTATTCATATTGACTTTAGGGTTAAAAATCGGGAAAGGAATATTTGAATAGCAAGCTATGCTGTTTGCAGCTGGTATTTTGAGATGGCATTTTGTTTACCATTACCATTTAGGCATGAAATATATATATCTGCAAAAGTAGTAGTCACTTAATTTTACATGGAAATAGAAAATATATTCTATAAGGACTAATAATTTAAAAGAAAGCCTTGGTGAACTATCACAACGAATAAGTGCTAACTTATAATTACAGGTAGACCTTGACTTACAACCACAATTGGGGCCAAATTTTTCTGTTACTAAGTAAGTGAGTTGTTAAGTGAGTTTTGCTTCTTTTAACAACTTTCTTACCACAGTTGTTTAATGAATCACTGCAGTTGTTAAGTTAGTAACATGGTTGTTAAGTGAATCTGGCTTCCCCATTGACTTTGCTTATGAGAAGGTCACAAAAGGTGATCACATTATTCCAGGACACTGCAACTGTCATAAATAGTTGCCAAGCATCTGAATGTTGATCACGTGGCCATGGGATGCTGCAATTATTGTAAGTATGAAAACCAGTCATAAGTCACTTTTTTCAATGTAACTTCAAACAGTCACTAAATGAACTTTTGTAAGTTGAGGACTAGCTGTATTAACATTATACATTTTTGTTCATATGGTAATTAATTTCAGTGTCATAATCCCTTTGATACCTTAGGGCCCACAGAGTTGGCCTCCTCCTGGTCCCGTCGGCCAAGCAATGCCGGCTGGCGGGCCCCAGGGGGAGGGCCTTCTCTGTGGCTGGCCCCGTGCTCTGGAACCAACTCCCCCCAGAGACCCGAACCATCCCCACTCTGCTGGCCTTCCGAAAGGCCGTTAAGACTTGGCTCTTCCTGCAGGTGGGGGGGACAGCTTAACCATTTGAGCTTACCCCCCAAGTATGTATGTGGTTGAATGGATGGATGTTGTTGTTGCTTTTATACTGTTTTTTTTTAAATTTTGTACTGTTTTTAAATTGTTGAAATTTTGTTATTCTTGTATCTCTTATGTTGTACGCCGCCCTGAGTCCTTCGGGAGTTGGGCGGCATATAAGAATAACAAAATAAATAAATAAATAAACCTGTTTTACTTATGGTAGTGACTATTCAACATTTCTCAGTAGCTGGTAGAACAGCTTTAGTGGCTAGGCACCAATAGATCCACAATTCTAAATCTTCCATTTTGATGTAAGAGCGTTATTAGCAAACTAAGGTGAATTGATCTGGCCTAAAGGGTCAGGATTATTCCAAATAGCCAGCCTCTCTGCTCGAGTAGTGGTTATTTTTGCCTTCCAGCTATGGCCATTCCAAAGGTCAGGTGCCCCATAGTACCAGGTTGGCTCAGAGGAATTAAACAGAACATGAGTCTCTGGGCTGATTACTTAACCAAAGACAAAATAATGAGTCCTAAGCAAATACTGACTAATTGAAAGGGCTGTAAATCCATTACATATTGGTCAGGGATAATCAGGAGTATTTAATCACTTTTATCTATTCAAGAGCACTGAAGCTGCAACAGCAAAGCCCTGAACCTTGCCATGTGCTTATTATTCTCATCATTATCAAAATTACTTCACAGCTGTTCTTTGCTACATCACCTCAGCTGGAGATTTACTAACCTGTAAAATGTTTTTAATTTGGAAGTTGAGTGTAACGGGAATGATTTTTTTTTAAGTTAAGGAAGTGGTTTGAAGAGCAGCACAATGATAAAGAAAAAAAATGGGGGCTATGAGTAATTTCTTTCAGTTCACTTAAGCTTAATGTTAATTTCTCTCACCAAATCTTCTACATCATTTCTATGGATTTCTCCACTGCTTTTTGTTCTAAATGGCTCTGTGAAAAGTGTTCAGTGCATGCTTCCAATAGAAGAATTTGTGTATATTGTATCTTGAATATCATTTTCCAGGATATTATTTTGTCTTGAAATTTGTGTTTTTCCCCCCAAACTCACTTTAAATGACTTAAAGAAATTTATGACTTAAATAAAATCAGAAGCTTTGATGAGGATGACCTTTGAATAAGTTAAAAAAATTACGATCTAGGTTTTAATGAGTTTATAGATGTAAAAGAATGTACTTATAATTCTCCAGCTTTCAGAATGATAGTGCAGACCTCTGATTAGTGAATTGAAAATTCAAAAGAAGTTTGCTCTAAATGCATGTAGAGAAGGGGGAAAAAAAACCTTCCTCCTAAACAGTCCCTCATTTCTTTATTTTTTTTCTTTTTCGTTCTCAAGCAATGTTTTAAAATATTACTTTTCTTCAACCAAAAAAATAAATGTTGTTATAAATATTGTTTCAGAGAAAATTCATTATAAAAACAGCTTCTAATTTTAAACTTTTTCTGTTCATTACTTCTCTAACCTTATTTCAAATAGGTTGGTCCACCCTTTTGTGCTGTGTGACCTATTCTTCTATTACAATAATCTTACAATGTACCCTTTTCGCTCTTTCTTTAAAGAAGAAACTAATTGAATTATCTCATTATTTTAATTTGTTAAGCAAATGTATTTTACATCCCAGGATGTGTTCTTAAAGAAGGGGCTGCTAAGGCTTTGCCCCTTGAATGGCCCATTGGTGCATTTTGACATTCATGCATTCTCATTAATGAAAGGAACATAAAAGGACTCTGGCTGTATTTTTTTTTCAAACACCCAACCAGTATGGAACAACTTTTTCCATAACCCACAGGGGTCTCTCTACATATGTTCTCAACTGCAAGCTATTGTCACCTATTTTGAATACCTGAAAAGGACAAATAAAATACTAAAGGCCAACTGTAGCAATTGTTATTTGTTAGTTTCAGTATGACAAAAATCATTAACCTACTCTTGGCCCGGCAGGCAAAGGACTGAGAAAAACTCTTAAGCCACAAAACACTTTTGTATGTGAAATATTTGATTAGGTACAAATATACATACTTACATACATACACACACATTCTTCTATTAACAATATTTAGTGCAATAAATATTCTACAATACAATTCAAACTTAATTGTACTGCTTCTGTATATTAACAAAAGTTCTTTTGAAACTTGATTATAATTCTTCATGAATTAATTCGACCCATTGACATTAACATTTCATAATGTTTATCTCCTAATTATAAATATTACAATTCCACAATCCTACTTTTGGAACAACTTCAAAAATACAAATAGTCGGCTATATGCAAAACTATTTTTTACACACATTTCCTCTGCTTCCATTATAATTCAACCATGTTCTTATTATGCAATTGGGAACTGCCTTATGTATGGTATTACAATAGTACAGGAAGATGAAAGGAGCTGAGGATGAATTGCTTGGAAGCATACTTGCTTATTCTGGATAATATCCAGTGTTTGAGTGGGTAAAGGAAATCCTAACCTGGTAGTATAAGCTTTTCAGAAGTACATAAAGATTATGATATCAGAAAGGTAAACCTGACATTAAGGCCGTTGTTATTTCAATTCAAAGAGAGTTAAAGAAAAGGAACAGCAAGAAATCTGACCCGTGCAAGGTTTATACATAGCCTTGGAAAGCTTTTTTTCCCCTTCAATGCCAAACAGCCCCTTAGTACACTCAATTAGTCTTTCAGACATCTCTGTTTTCCTTTCTCAAGTGCTCTCCCCTGCAAATAACATATTTGATCATAGAATGAAAACAGGAAGTATTTGTGTACAAAGATACCTCTTGCTCACACTGGTGTTGAGCTGAAAGTTTTCTTATCATAGCAGCCACAGAAAAACTTACTGCATGATGTAAAACTGTTTTCAAGATAGATGTACATAATCAGAACAGGCAGCAGTTGCAAAGGAAGGAACTATGTAAGTTTATGATTTTTTTTAACTTTTAGTCATCTGCAGCAGAGATGAGAATTGCACATTGATTCCATTCAGTCTTATTTCCTTTTTAGAGTATCTTATATAGAGTTTAAAGCTCACATTAATACATTTTAATTTTTAAAAAGACAGATTTTTACCCATTTTTACCATTTAAATAGTTTTTAAACATAAACTTAAATGTTTATGTTTATTACCATTTGGAAAGAGCAGCATAATTTGTTCCAATTATAAGTCTGTAAATCATTGAATATTATGAGATTTCTGTGTTGCTCACAATTGCTTCCTAAATTGTAGGTTAAAACACTTGTTATATATGATATTAAACTAGTTCTGAAACACTGAAAGTTGAAAGAATAAACTCCAGTAGAATTTAGGAAACGTCCGCCAAGGGCATAATTTATACCATTAACTATTCTGTTCTGAATAATATTAACTGGTTGATACATAGAACCTGAGCCTCTATCATAAAACTCAAAGGCTGGGGTGTTTTTGATCAAAACAGAGATGGGAGGAATATTATTAATGATAACTACATCATCTTATTAATTTGTTTTAGTGCTTTAGATGATTATTACTATCAAATTCAAGCCAGTTGGTAATGGTACACTGTTGCTGTATGAAACCATTAACTTTCCTGCTGATCGTTCTCTTTCCACATTTCCAGCATTAAGCATTATAGACTTTTACAGAGAACTAACTCTTCAAAAATGGATCCAAAGTATGATACTTTGAAGTTGGTTTTTGTGCTTTGAGTGAGAACTTTAAGTCGATTTGTTCCATGATCCATTTGTTTCTTTTCTTGGTTATCCATGATATTCTCAAGATGTCCCAAAGGTGCTTTTTCAAAAGGCAACTGGACTTTCTGGTTTTTCTTTGAAGATGTTTCGGTTCTCATCCAAGAAGCTTCTTCAGCTCTTAAAATGCACCTTTGGGGCAACCATGACCTGGATGGCTGAGAATCTCCATAGATATTATCAAAAGTTCATGAATCTGAATCAGGAAGGGATCTCAAATTGTCCATCAGATTTCAAAAGTATTAATATTCTTTCTATCCTGCTTCTTTGGCTTACATAGGATGTCACAAGGGAAAAGCATTGCTTGTACAATTCTGATCTTTTTAGGTATAGACACATTTCCAGCATTTGAATATTTTTGGCAAAGCCTTCATTGCTACCTTACTAAGGAGTAGAGGGATTATAGTAATTAACAACACTGGAAATTCTCAGTGGGTATATATGACAGAAATTGGCACTGAACTTTCTTACAGACTGCATCAACTTTTGAGTAAAGTACTGATCAGGATTGTACATCCTATTGTTTCTTACTCATGGGAAAATTATAGCATATAAAAAGTGTGAGTTATAATGAAACAAAGGAAAGATTATATCGAAATGCATGTGGAGACAAATCTAAAGATTCCATGTAAGAACTAATTTGGGCTGTATTATAAAGTTATCTAAATCTATATTAAATGTATTTTTAAATTACAAAAAGGTAATAATCAAATGAGATAATCCTTTGAATTCTATTATGTCATTTGATAATTAATTGTTTTCATCTGGTAATTGTGTGGAAGTAAAAAATGCTCAAAAGTCATGTTAAATGCCAAAACAAACTAATTCTCAGTGGTCCATGCTGATGAATCCAGCATAATCATCTAAAATGAGATTTTCCCAAAGCCACGTTAGCATAGTTGCCTTTGGAACATAACAATTTTATATAAGGAGAAAAAGCTACTAGGAGAGGAAATGGCATATAAGATTTAATCCTATTTCTGATAGTGTGCAAAGAAGAATTGAGACTGTGATGGACTTGGAAACTGATCGCCATGTTTGAGCATTCGCCAGGGAACATTCAGGTTCTAATTAGATTATTCCAATAACTGTTGTTTTACTATGGAACAGATCAGTGGTGGGTTCCTACCAGTGCGGTCCACTCTATAGCACCGGTAGCGGCCCGCTGGTGACGTCACAGTACCGGTGCGGCCGGTGCCTGGATGCCGCCATTTTTTTTAAAAAAAATTTTTACATTTTAAAAAATTTTTTTCTTCTGCACATGCCCAGAAGCCGAGTTTCCGGCACTGTGCATGCGCTGCCTTCCTACCCCACAGTGAGTCCAAGCAGGGGAGGATGGCTGAGGGAGCGCGTGAGACACTGAAAGAACGGGCGGCAGGAGCTATCTCCATTCCCCTCCCTTCAGCAGTCTGAGAAGCCACGAACGCGCGGTGAGATCCTAGGCATTTTCGCACGTTTGAGGCTTCTCGAGCTGCTGAGGGGAGGGGGAATGGGCGGCAGGACCTATCTCAGTTCCCCTCCCTTCAGCAGTCCGAGAAGCCACGCCCACCCGGTCACATGGCTGGCAAGCCACACCCACAAAATAAGCCATGCCCACAGAGTGGTAGTAAAAAAATTAGGAACCCGCCCCTGGAACAGATTATATGAGTGGTATTATCTAAGGCACATGAATACAAGTGATTTGTATGAAAGAATGGCTATATAGCAAATAACAAGCATACAAAAACCTGAATCAGGAAGGGATCTCAAATTGTCCAGTAAAATTATTAAAGAAATTGTCTCTTAGTTTCACATCATTACAAAGGAAGCTAATGGAAAAAAAACCAAAGCATAGTGCAGTTGTTTATCCCAAATTGTCCCAAAAACTAATTCCCTTTTTAAGAGCATAATAGATAGAAGAATGAAACAAATATTGTAATAAAAAATCCCAAAATTATGTGTGCAGAAGGTATAAGGTCACTTTAGAATCTTACGAGTTATATTGGTATTGTATTGAAGGAACAATACAATACAAAGCATATTTTGATAGCCATAAAATGTGGGGCTAGGTGAATCTAGGGTGAAGATTTTGATCATCATTAAATAGAAATGCTCACATAGAATAACTTCATTACTTTGAAATAGTGGATTGCCTAGAAAAGAATGTTGATAACATTTTTGAATATTTTATTAATATTTAATTAAAAAATCATTTTTAAAACTTTTCTATGTACTTCTAAAACTTTCCTGTCTGTTTGCAACCATTAATTCGGTGAATGGTGCATCTTGGGCAGAGGTTGGTTTCTCCCGGTTCGGACCGGTTCTTTAGAACTGGTAGCGGGAATTTCCCCCTGCTCGCCGAACTTGGAGCAATGGCCGACTGGCCACACCCATGAACCGGCTCTCTCGGCAGCGCCATAGGTACAGCCATCTTGTTTTATGCTTCTGCGCATGTGCAGAAGCTTTTTTTTTGCTTTTGAGCATGCGCAGAAACCAAGTTTTTGGCGCTCTGCACCAGTGGCTGGGTGGAAAAGAAGCCTCTTGGCTTCCAAGTTCAGCAGCAGGCTCGGTCCCTGCACAGGGTCAATTTTCTCCGTGCCCGAGAGAGATCAAAAGGCACAGAGCAGCCTTTAAGGACAAAGTCAGCATAGCCGCCTAGAGGTAAGAAAATGAACCACTGAGGGAAGGAGCTCTCTGGGATGGGGGGAGTGTGGGGAGGCGAAGGGGAGAGAGAAGAGAGAGCGCTGGGCAGGAGCCACAGGAAGAGGAGGGCGGCCGCTCTTCTTCACCCCTGTCCGGAGAAGGATGCTCGCAAGGCGGCTCTCCACCCTAACCCAGAGGCAGCCGGAGGTTGTTCTCGCCCTAGGGCAACAGCTCTGCCTCTTTCCCTCCTCAAGCATGGCAAGGAAGCCCGCTCCTCCCACCAGATCCACCCAAGGAAGGAGAGAGAGAGCCCAGCAGCTCCACCGAGCTGCCTCTCCCCAAGCTAGAAGCAGCAGCAAGCACCAGGATGCAACCTCTTCTGGGTTAGCCTTAAACTCCACCCCACACCGCCTGAGAAAAGGAGCTTTATTTTCTTGATCGTGCCGGGGAGCGTAGTGGTCTCTGCCCTTAACTACTGCTTCTGGCTCAGAAAGATCCTTTTCCAATGCCTGGGGTGGAGGACAGCATGCTCCGATCAGCCTCTCACGACAGCAACATGGAGGAGCAGTCGGGGGGGAAGAACCCCCGAGGTGGAGAAGGAAACCAGGCCAGCCTCAAAAGCCAAACACTCAACTGCACAGAAAGGCTTTTGGGGGGGGAGCAGCCCATTAGCAGAGGTGCTCTCCAGGAAGGACGGGAGAGGCCGGCTGCCGATCCGCTGCCCCCTGGAGCAGCGACTCTGCATGGCCTGAGTGCTGGTCTCTGCCATTTGTGTGTGTGAGAGAATGTGTGTGTGTGAGAGAGTGTATGTGAGTGTGTGTGTGTGAGAGAGAGAGGTGTGTGTGTGTGAGTGAGAATGTGAGAGAGAGAAGAAAGAAAAAGACAGAAAGAGAAATAAAAAGAAACTGAGAAAGAGAGAAAGAAAGAGAGAGAGAGAAAGAAAGAAGAGAGAGAGATAAGAGAAATAAAAGAGGAAGGAAGGGAGAAGGATTTGTAACAGTATGCAAAATTGCTCCGTGCTTCTGAGCAGCCTCCTTCTAGCTAGCGCAAATTTCCAGCACTTCCTTCTTCATTTCTATCACTGACTAGTGTCCCCCGCCCACGTCTCTGGCTGCCCAAGGCAGAATGAAAAGAGAGAGACAACGCGTGTACAGAAACCTCACCTCTCTCTCCAGTTATCACACCAAAAGAAACCAGAGTTCAAAGCGCTTTCTTCCACCAATCTCTCCGGTATTAAAGCGATCGGAACTCCCGTCTCTCTTTTCCAGCGTCAGATTGCACTAAAGCAGAGGTCTTCAAACTTGGCAACTTTAAGACTTGTGGACTTCAACTCCCAGAATTCTCCAGCATAGCTGGCTGGAGAATTCTGGGAGTTGAAGTCCACAAGTCTTAAAGTTGCCAAGTTTGAAGACCTCTGCACTAAAGCAACCCCCAGCCTTGCCCCGATTACAGAAGGAGATACTTTTCACTTCCTGTTAGCTCCCCGATTTTCAATCTTTTCCTTTTCTCCAAGGAGAGAGAGATCTTGGGGCAAAGTTTTTTGAATCAAGGTCAGAGGTGGGTTTCTCCCGGTTCGGACCAGTTCGCCCGAACCAATAGCAACCCGCTGGTGATGTCACGATGACGTCACGGAACCGGTTCAGTTGGTGCTGGTCTGTGGACGGCGCCATCTTTTTTGGGGGGGATTTTTTTCCGGGTTTTTTTTCATCTGAGCATGCGCAGAGGCCAAATTTCCGGAGCTGTGCATGTGTCGCCATCTTGTTTTTGGCTTTTTTTGGGGGGGGGTTAATTTTTCCGGCACTGCGCATTCGCCCACGCCCATGAGGCATGGCCAAGTGGCACGGGAGGAAGCGAACCGGCAGCGAGGTAAGTTAGAACCCACCCCTGATCAGGGTACATCTAATGGGCTAACATCTGAAATCTGGGACTCATTACTCACATGGGTTGTTTTAAGTATCTTCAAACCAGTTTTATTAATAAAGTAGCTGCTGTTGCATTGCTCTGCAGTGCAGCTGTGGTGACATTTTAATAATTTCCAATGCTCTGTGCAAGCTTCCTACAAGCAAAATCAGTGGGAAAAGTGCCAGGAAATCAGACATCCCTCCTGCTTCCACTGCTTTTTTGAGCCCATTGGATGGCTCAGAGGCAATCTGATTTGAATTAAAGTCAGTCTCCTTCCTGTGACAGTATGGATATTCCTCTGCCCTTAACCCAAACTGGCAGCGATTAGGTTTGGAACTAATACAGCTACTAGCAATGCATTTGGGCTTGGATCTGCACTACCTACTGTAATCAGTTTTATTTATTTGATTTTTATAGTTGCCCATTTCATTAAATGGTTCTGGATATTATGGGTAATATACTAATTTTTTAAAATTATAAATTTATTTTGTATCTTTTTGATATTTCTTAACTCTTTCAGTTTAATAATGATGGAAAAATATATGGATGAATTATTCAGTGAGTGGTGAATGGAAAGATAAAGAGAAAAGGGACAGAGCAGCAATTTACTGCCTTACTTGGAACTGTGAAACTTGGTGGATACACATTCTATATAAATTCTTTTCTAGCTATTTCTTTTAAGATAGCTTACTGAAAATATCTTCCTGTAATCTTCAATTCCTCCAATACATTGGTCTCCAGGAATTGATTTGAGGACAACCAACTTCCGTCCTTGCATTAGATATGGTTTTAGAATTGTTTCTGTGATTCTTTTGAATGGAAGATGTTTGAGAAAGATTTTTGAGAAAGGTTTTAGCATTTTCAGATAGTTTCTGTGAAAATAGATTAAGAAAATGGTACCACAAAAAGAAACCTGCCATTGAGAGAATAATTCATATGTACAGATTTTACTTACATTTCTGTATTCTAATATTTTCTACTCTATATGCAAATTGCTGAATATATAAATTTCTGTCAAAGGCTGGAATAGTTGCTTTACAAGTTTGCACAACCTAACTTTATATTTTTCCTTTTGTTATTATTTGCTGAAGGTTAATCACTGAGATTTTAATAAACTGGAATACCTAAAGAACTTTCGACCTGTATACTTTGAAGTTAACATTTCAAAAGCATGCTCTCTACTAGATCTCCAAGAACTGACTCACTTCATTGGCTTCCTCAGTACCATGTTAAAATCTCTATACTGTATTCATTTGGTGTGTAATCCAAAACCATTGAACATTTTATAATGACAATCGAGTTTTTATGATATACATTATAAAAATTACTTTGCTATACAGCTATCTATTGTAATAGCTTCAAATTCAAGATGCTTTCTGAGGATAAATATCTACCGTATGTACAGTGTATCAGGAAAAAATGGTTAAAAGAGAATGAATATATTCTTTAAACACTGTATTGATTTCTCTATTGGAAAAAAATCTGCTAATTGTTTAAAGATAAAATGTATTTAAGTCTACCTGGATTTTGATTTAGTTTGAGGAAATGATGTCATAGTATTTAAAATAACATTTGATTCATGTTTATAGTGTAACTGGCTTCAATATTTTTAATTATCTACAAATCTCTATGAAAACATCATTTTGTCATTTATACATAATGTTTTACAACTAAAGTTCATTAATTATATACGTATTCCATAGTGTATTTAAAAAATTGCCAGGTTTTCAGAGATATCTCTTATTTAATTGCTTCAGCTTCCACAAAGAGTCAAGATAGTAGTGCAGCAGAGCTCTAGTGAAATGAACAATTGTCTACAGATTAAAGATCTCTACATGTGTCTCATAAGGGGTACATTTAGAACATGCAGTTTCTCTTAAAAATGGAAGAAGCAGTTTGGTCTAGTGGTTAAGGCACCGGGCTAGAAAGCAGAAACTGAATTCTCCTTAGGCATGTAAGCTGGCTGGGTGACTTTGGGCCACCAACCAACCATACAAGGTTGTGGTTGTGGGGAGAATAGGAGGAGCCACAACACCTCTTTGCAGCTCATTAAAGTGGCTATTTTAGTCAGACTTCTTTGCCTGTCTGAAAAAAGACGTGGCTAACTTAATGAGTAGCAGGAAAGGTGCTACACTTGTATTACTTAAAGTACATCTTTCAAATCTTTTTTGAATGAGACTGTTTTATATGTACTTAGTTAAGGAAATTAAAAGCTTTTCAACTTATGATTTATGATTGTAAGCAGCATACATCAACAAAAATAAACATTCAAAATCAAACAAAAACTAATATAAAGAAAAAATTGACAAAGCAGTTACCTACATAGATGAGGCTGAACATACTCCCAGAGGAAAATGGGCTTAATTACTATCCTGACACAATAAAACAGAAGAAAAGCCAAGGTTTCATGACTCCATGAAAAACTAATAGAATTGGGGCTGCCTGAGCCTTGGGAAGGAGCTCATTCCAAAGGATATCATAACAAATAGATGTTTCATGTATAATACTTGGTAGCCTTATAGTGGGGATAGGGGAATACTGGTTTATATGTATAAAGAAATTATGACTTTCTGCTATGGATATGACCTTCAGGGAGCCTGATCTATGTTTATTCTTCTTTGCTTTCCTTTTTCGTATATAAAGAGGACAAGAGAAACATCTGTTTTTAGTTTGAAACTAGACAAAGTTGTGTGATGTTTAAGATAAGAAAAGTTTGGTTTGTTTTTAACATGGTTTCTGAATAAGCCAATATCTAAAAACCACACTTTCCTCCTGGCTTGTTCTTTTTAATTCACTAATTTCACAATTACTTGGTTCGTCGGTTGATTAAAATCAGAAGACTCATATTCTCTTCCAGCATGTTACAAAGGAAGAGAGGAAGCAGGGAATAGGAGACTCATCACAGCTCACTCACTGATTGTGAAAATTTTTGGTTCCCATTATACGTATCTGAATCAAATAATGGTTTCTAAAATCTTGTTCATTCTGCAATCAAAATAGAGAAGGTTACAAGTATGTAATACATTTTAGCTGGTTTGAAATCACTTAAACTATCTACTGAGACAGGACCAGTGGGTAAATTTGAACCATATGGCATATCATTCATCAAACACAGGCCAACTATTACAGCTCATTAACCTGGCTGGTTAAGAACAATACAATAAATGCCGTTTTGCTGCTTATTATGAATCTTTTAACATAATGATAGCAAGCCAGACCACCTGAAATATATCATTTACACTCATCAAAATGAGTGTAAACAATCAAATCAAAAGATAAACCAGCACTGCTGATGCTTTGCCTTTATTTATGGTTTTACTATCCTGCTTGTTGTCAAACCAGCCTCTCAGGAATTTGGTGAAGGCATTTAATTAAACAACAAAATAATGAGTAGGCCTAAGAATTTATGTGCTAAATGCACAAGAAAATATTAAAAACAGCCACAAGAAAAAGAATAATCAAAAATAAAATAAAGACATTAAAAAGAACATTATAGGGGGAAAAGCTTTCAAGTATTATTACAGGTAATCCTTGACTTAAACCATTCAGTTAGTGACCGTTTGAAGTTACCACTGCACTGAAAAAAGTGACTTATGACTTACAATCAATGCAGCAGCCCCATGACTATATAATCAGAATTCAGACACTTGGCAACTGGCATGTGATCATCTTTTGCAACCTTCAGCAATCAAAATCAATGGAGTAACCGGATTCATTTAACAATCATGTTACTAGCTTAACAACTGCAATGATTCACTCAACAACTCCTGCAAGAAAGATAATAAAATGGGGCAAAAGTCACTTAACAACTGTCTTGCTTAGCAATGGAAATTTTGGGCTCAATTTGTGGTCATAAGTTGAGGACTACCTGTATTATTTTCTCTTTTTCCCCCCACTACCCCTGACTACTACATAAATATTTTATGCCATACTTTAAACATTTACAATTATTGCTAACTTTATTTAAATAGAAGTTTAAACATTAATTATCTTTAAGCAATTTCTCTTTTTCTTCAAAAAGCATATTAAAAATAGTTTGGCCACTGTTGTATATATGTTATATATAAGGGAGCCATTTCTGCTGGAATTTAGTTATATATCATCATCATCATCATCATCATTCTAGCCATTGTCTATCCACTGCATGATGGAGGCCTGTTCTCCATGTTGTGTTGACCAATTCTTGATCTTCCTTCTCCTTTTTTCCAACATTTTTGCTATTTTACAAATTCTTTCATTTCAGATTTTTATTTTTATTTTTAGTTATCCACCTCCTTTATCCAAGCTGCATTCTGCTGTATTACTTTAGATTGTTCCACAGCTGTGCCCACAACTCTACTCTTTCTTCTTTATCTGGTGTTGACTGATTCATTTCACTCTCTCCATTGATGGATTGATAGAAAGAATTTTGATTCAATTGACATTGGAGATTCTACCTGTAGTGTGCAATTTGAATGTCATATCTGCTGAGTTTCTTGGCTATGGCTGTTATTTGCTGTTTTATTGCTTTCAGTGTTTCTCTAGTCTTTCTTTCTCCAGGTGATATATTTTTAATCAGGTATTCTTAGGTCTTCTTCTTCTTGAGCTTCTTTTCTTTCAATTGTTCTAGATTGTTTGCATCTGATCTTAGCATGCTGATCTTAGTTTCCAATCTGATCTTCCGGTTTGATGGTGAACTTTTTAACTTTATTCTTATTTATTGGTTTTGTATACAAGATCTTCAGTTATAACTGCAGCTGTGCTGTGCATCAGTTGGTTTGTTTCTTGCAATGAGGGGGTACTTATATTTGATATTCTAATATTGGCATATTTTAATATTTGTGTTAGTTGTTTTTTGTAAGAAGCTTCAAGACATGCAACCTTATTATGTTCTTTTAATGCTGTTCCATATGTTCAGTCTTCTTGTTTTTTAGTTAGATGACTTTGTTCTTTCTGAGGAGAGAGTGCTTCATTTGGGAATGAGAATGGTTCAATAGCAATGCTGGTTTCTTTTACTACCCCTTCTCCCCCTCTCCCCTCTGCCCAGTTAGTCTGTACTGTCTGAGCTACTCCTGGCAAGACTTTGATTTCTTTTTTCTGGTTAGACATTGGCAATTCTTCCAATTCTGCTTCTGTGAATATAGCAATAGCTTTTAGGCCCCATAGCGCTTCTCAGCACTCTGAGAAGGTCTCAGTGTAGGGAGGTCTGCAGTGTAGAAGCATTATTTGCATACTGCCTCCAATAATCTGGGTCTTCATTTTATCAACCTTGGAAGGATGGAAAGATGTTCAGAAACTCCAGCATCTACTGTGGTTTTTGTTATGACCCAAGCTACAATCAGACCAGTGTAGATTTCTGTAAGCTTCATATCACCATATTATTTGTGGGAGAGACACTCTTTCTCTGCCTTCTCTGATCAGACCTGTCCAGTGTGGTGAAACTTCAGGCATAGCTCTCGTGTTCATCAGAACACACAAACCCCATGACTATGTCAAGGTAGTGCCTCACTACCTATTTTGGTTGGTCGCACAGTCAGGCAATTCTGCTTCTGTGAATATAGCAATAGCTTTTAGCTATTCAGACTGGATTTTAGGCGTATACTGTTGTTTGACGCTGTTAAAAGTATCATTTATAGGATGTAAACTGTTCCAAGTAAATCTGACTTCTTCAGATGACTGATGGTGACTTCATCAATGCTAATGGTATTCAAATAATGTTCCAGATGTTTTGGGATTGCACCCAAGGTGCCTATTAGTTTTGGCACTATTTTTGTTATGGTTGGTCACACAAATATCATCCCGATATTTGGAATAGTATTATTGTATTATTACCCGTGTTTCCCTGAAAATAAGACCCTTATTTTGGGGGGTCTTATTTTCTTTTGACCTCCAAAATAAGCGCTTGGCCTTATTTTCAGGGGGTTTAGGTGCACCTTTGTTTTAGGTGCAGGAGGCAGCGAGTGCACCTAAAAGGGACAGGTTGTGCTTTGCTTCTATCGTAAGCACGCACTTCCCACACTCGCCAGACCTTTTCTCAAGCAGCAGCAGCCGGGTAGAGGGGGGGGCGATTCTGACGGGTCACATGGCTTTCTGCCTCATTGTAGCAGGAGCCTAAGCAACACCCACAGAGCACAGACTGTGGTTGCCACTTGCTCCATAGCCACAAAGTGAGCTGCAGAATAGAGGCGCCCTCAGCTGCAAGATTGTGGGCAGAGCTGAGGCTAGCAAGAATGTGCTGGAAATATCTCCAGGCGCCCGGAGAGAGAGAGAATTCCCGGCCCTTGCTCGATCAGCTGATCAGCAGACCGTAGTTATGGGGCCCAGCAGCCTTGAGGTGAACAGGGAAGGGAAGAGCTGCCTCCTGTGCTGGCCACACCCACCCCTTCACTAGGGCTTATTTTCGGGGGAGAGTGTATATTTACGCCCACCCCAAAAATCAGGCTTGGCCTCATTTTCAGGACATGTCGTATTTTCGGGAAAACACGGTATTTTAGTGTCTTCATATAAGTCCTGGCTCCTGTCAATTGACTGGATTAGTCCCTGTAGTTTTTATTGGTTAGGTTTTTTTGAAGTGGTTTGCCATTACCTCCTTCCAAGGGATAAGAGAAAGTGACTGGCCCAAGATCTACTTTGTGCCTGAGACAAGAATTCACAGTTTTCCAGTTTCTAGTCTGGTGTCTTAACCTTTTCCTCCTTTTTTTAGTGGCATAATCCATCTTTGCAATTATTGAAATTATATACCATCCATGGAACATTTTGTATAAATTTTCCATCAGATTGTAGTTTAGTATACATTTTATTCACTGGTTTCATAACTCTTCCCATTGTTCCATGTTATTATTTCTTTGAGGTTTTGTATACTTTTTATTATGGAATATTTGATTTGTTTCAATATCATCCTTCAGTTACAATTTATAGATGCTTCCTAATAAATGATCTTGGTTTTGTTATGTGTTTTAAATTCTATCAACTTTCTTAAGGACCTCCTTTTTATTATCAATTTTAATTTTTCCAGTTATTTGCAAATAAATTAATCATGTTAGATTCCCATTCAATGAGCAATTATTGTTGAGCCTTTATTTTTTTGTTTAATTTTATCATATTGGCATACTGTATGTGATCAGAAGTTTCTAATTATAATTATTCTTGAATTAAAAATTATTTGAGGCTTATTCTAATGATGTAATCATTGGATTTATCCTTCTTTCAAGGGATTTCAAATTTTAAACAAACTTTCTCTTATAATGCATCTCTTCAGATTGACTTTATTTTTTTATATAATAGTAAGGTGACCAGACGTCCCACTTTTTAATAATTTGTCCCGCGTCCCGCGGCATTTCAAAAAAGTCCCGCTTTTTAAATTTGAATTTGCCCTGCACACCCCTCTGCCTCCTGCCTCGCCTGCCTCCTCCTGCCAGGCGGGGAGGGAGGGCAGTGAGAGGGGCAGCGGCGGTCTTGCTTGTTCGTCGCCGCAGAGCCGAAGAAGCTGGTGGCGTTCGTGGCACAGGGCTTCTCCCGCCTGCTTTCCCCGGCCACCGGGACGCCGCCATTTGCGTTCTTTTGCCCTCTGTGCAAGCAGAACGCTTTGTGCATGCGCAGAGGGCAAAAGAACACAAAGCCTGCGCCGGTAGGAACCCACCCCTGGCTGCGATGAAGGGGGGTGTTTGGGGGGGTGCACAAAGCTGCAGGATAAGAGAGACGGACCTCTCCCATCTTGCTCCCCTAGAAACCCCCCCGTCAATGGTATCCCGCTTTACAAATATTAAAATCTGGTCACCTTAATAATAGATATCTGCGAAGTCCATTGACTAAACTTAGTGATATTCTGCTCTTAGAAAATTTATACATTCTGTCTTCTATGATAGAGAGTTGTGCTCTCTATCATAGTAATACAATCTAAGATTGAGAAGATAATCCAGTTCTCTTTTGAATCTTGCAAAATTCTGAATCTTATTCCTGCTTTTTCCTCTGTTCCTGTTCATTGTTTGTGGGTTCTGCAAATTTCTACCTAAAATTTGAATTGGTGCCATTTTAAATAGGAAGTTTATCATAGGAAATAGACTCATCTTATTGTCATCTCAGAGTAAGGTAAAAATGTATTCAAATAAAGCTTATACCAGGGTGATCAGTTGCTTATAAAGTATGGGAATGTTATATGATTAGTGCTGTTCAATATTATTCCTGCATGTTTAAGTTTAAATTCTCATTGTAGCATAGACTGTATTAGCATAATGAACATAATGATTTCAGAAGTAATTTACATTTCAATAAATAATATTAAATGAATAGGTTTGTTTCTGTATCCTATATGTAAAAAGTATACACAGATGTCAGTCGTAGTGAAGAATATTGTATGGCAATAAATCTTGCATGAAATTTCATTCAACATGATGGTATATGATATTTCTGAACTTCGGTGTATAATTCAGTGTCAGTTTTTTATCCTTTCCTTGGCTAAACAAATAATTGCTTATGAACAAGCGTATCTATACATAGTTCCTGATTCATATTATACACACAGTGAGGAAGGATACAAGCTCAAGGGTCACAGCTGTACTCTGCCCTATAGAAATACTTTGTATACTTATAGTGGGTGAGTAGACAGCAATATTTTAGTTGGCAGAAAATCTCTGAAATAGAATTTACTTTCAGATCAACAAAATATTTTCAATGGTTAACATACAACTACGGTTCTAATGGTACAAAGTTTAAATAAATCAAATAGTACATATGGTAATTGTACATACTTATGATAGATAATAAACCTTAATATGATATTGGCACAAAAACATGCTAATCAAATGGTTAACAAGTTTTTTTGCTGCTTTTTTGTTTCTGGAGCCTGGCATCTTCGTCAGGTTCCTAGGATTCCATTCATATATGTATGTATGTCTCATATCCCAGTGAATATATTGGTAGAAAAATACATGTTATTTCAGAATGAAAAATAATATACATTTGATTTCATGAATGTGGGGTTCTATTTATATAATGGAACATACTAGCGTGTCCTGAAGCATCCTTCAAAACTCCAAAACGAATTAAAAGAATATGATAGTAGAATAGTCCATTCCACTGGCCAATACAATCCCTTCAGCAAATAGACTTAATTACTTTTCTGAAGGATAAGCAGTTATTTTGTGTCCTGATTACTCAACAAGTAGAACAGCACCAGAGTAATAAATCTGTCATAACAAGTTTTTTCACAAAATAAATAGATTCAAGTTATTGTTAACAATATGTGTTAGTTTATATTTGTAAGTTGAAAAATAGATATTTGAAAAGCTAAGAATGAGACATGAGTAACATTGTTAAAAACAGAGCAAGAAGATATTCTTGTTGACTGAGACATGTTTATTTATTAATACAAAGATTATAGTCATGTTTCTGTGCCTTGTGCATTTTCTAAGAGCTCAGTATTTGCTTGTCTGACTTGGATTTATATAGTTCTTAGAAAGGAACCTGAATCAGACGTGTCCCATTTGAATGGTTAGTTCACTCCGTAGGGAACTTACTTGGTTGTTTCTTCATCCCAGCAAGCTTAGATTGCATTAGGATCTCTGCTGGACACCATTCTGTACAGGATAAAATATGATTTGCACATCAGAAGCCTTCCTTTTCTGTCTAATAACGTAATGTGGTATAGACGTGCCTCAAAAATCAGCTATATTCCTCTCTTCCCTGTACCATTTTCCAGTTTCTAATAATCTTGCCTGTTTTCATCACCACTTTTTGAAATCCATTACTGAAAGTTGGCTATAGCACCAAAATCCATCTGCTATACAATGTCAAAGACTCTTTAATGGGTTTTGGCTTTAGGGATCTGTACACCTAGGGGCAATAGAGAGTACAGTAGATGGAAAGAACCCAATAACACAAATCAACTGAGATTTTTATTTTGCACTTTGATGAAAAAATATCAAGAAAAATTAATGGGGCCAATCAAACATTAGAAAACAGGAACTTAAACCAGCAATTGTGAACTCTTGCTTCCATGGAACCACAACAGTTTCCATGTAGATTAAAGCATCTGAAATACAGCATGAAAAGTACACTAAGCCTCCATTCACTGAAATATGCTGTCTTGTGGTCAGAAAGAACCAGAAAAACCTATTGCATGTATTCATCTATTGCCCTTTGCATGCCAATTTTTATCTGCAGTCATACTCTTACTGTTTTCTAAAAAAATCCAATCTAGTAGAGAGAGGCAGTCCAATACTTGCATATTGGAATCCTACCATCACCAATATAATCGCTGAGTTTCCAACTGCTGCAATTTCTATAAGAATGCATAAGATGTCCTAATGTGGATGTATTCTTATTTTATTCAATTTCTATTTTAACTTAATTTTATAATGTTTTACTGTATTTTATTTTATCTTCCCCTTTCTCTAGTTTTAAAATCTTAATGTTTTAGATTTTATATAATTGTTATATTTCCTTTGTAGTATTTGGTCATTGTTTTTGAGGAAATTTATTTTGCTGATCATTAGCTATAATTAAATAAATTGACTTTGGATTATTGAAAGAAAACATTTCGAAATTATTACAGAGGTAATGTATCTGCTGAGATTTTTACTTCTGAACCACTGTAATTTATATTTAAAAAGAGAGTAGAAATAATCATTCTCTGAACTGTTAATGTTTCATTTACTAAAAATGATTCAAAGTTTTTTGTATCTATGTGAGATTTATGTGAGAACTTATAAAGGTCGGGAGTTGGGCGGCATAGAAATTTAAATAAATAAATAAATAAATAAATAAAGTGCTTAATAGCAAGTTGTAACAAGCTTGAAAGGCATTTTAAAAGCAGTCACATGGTTCTGTCATGAGTGAGATTCCATAGCTTCAGAAATTGAACCTCTGTATGTGCTCATGACTTAGTCTGTTTGAAAATTATTGGATGACTTTGGGTTATTAAATCTAAAGAAAAATGATATCTAAGTGGATCCAGGAGTCTATAAATTCTTCCTTAAGAGAATAAGAGTTCCCAGTTTCCTTAAAACATAAGTGAGGTTACCTGAAGATTTAGTGTATTTTTTTATTTAAAATGGATTTTTTTATTTTTATCAAATTTATGTTAATAAAATGCTTTTGGAATAAAAATCTATCTAAAGATAGTTTTCTATTTAAGATACATTAATAATTTAGTTTATTCAGCATGAAATGGAGGTTAGTTATATAGCATGAGGCTGTATATTCTGCAATATTTACATTTTTGGCAAACTCATTCAATGAATCCAAGCTCTGCAAGCTAAATAGGAATAATAATAATAATAATAATAATAATAATAATAATAATAATAATAATAATAATAATAATAATAATAATAATAATAATAATAATAATAATAATAATAATAATAATAATAATAATAATAATAATAGCCTTTATTGTCATTGTACATTATGTATACAACGAAATTGGTTAATTAACATTCATTTTGTTTGCAAATAATAATAATATTAAAGATTGTAACTACCAGCAAGAATGAGTCGTTACATTTAAAGAGCACCTGTGATTTCAGATCCATCATGGCAGCACCTTTTAGTGGGCATCCACTCATCAGCTGCCCCCCACGTCCCTCACCTTAGTGTGTCAATGCCGCATCACAAGCCTTCCCATTAAAATGAATGGGACTGTTGGTGAGTCAACATCAGGTCAGAGGAGGAGCCGCTGCGGGACAGAGATGACAGTTGCTCTTTAAAAATTATGATTTTTAAGCCTTTTTACTAGTGATTTAAATTGTGATTTAAATCAACTTGCTTTAAATCAAATCCACCCTGCTTTCATGTGTATGTGATAGACAGCATAGTATTGCTAAGTGATGCTTTTTTGAAGAGGGGGCCATTACTGTCTCTTTTTCTTCCTCAAAGAAACAATCACTGTTCAGACCCATCTATATGATCTCCTGAGAGGCCTTGGCAAACCAAAAGAGAAATAGCTCTTACACACTTGTGGCAGAATACTACATCCCTTGACACTACATGTCATGTTCACTTTCTTAAAATTACCAAGTTCAAATTCAGTTTCAGATAGCACTGAATCTCAGTCATTTCCATAGGACCAGTTTGAGTCCAGTTCTGAGTGGATCTGAGTGACTTTATCCAACAGACTCTTAGAGTAATCCTCACAGTTTTGACTGACCTGCAAGAGGGCTCTCCAGGAAAATTTCCAAGATTCCTGTATATAGACAACCCAAACAGGTGTGACCTGATTGAAATCTCAGGGCAGTGGCAATATGATCTGAAATTA
The DNA here is from genome assembly GCA_023053685.1 of Diadophis punctatus similis. Taxonomy (NCBI): domain Eukaryota; kingdom Metazoa; phylum Chordata; class Lepidosauria; order Squamata; family Dipsadidae; genus Diadophis; species Diadophis punctatus. Next base: position 3,867,828 of record JALIGW010000028.1, on the reverse strand, counting down.
GATGTAGTCATTTGCTACATCCCATCTGTCCATCCAATCTCCTATCCTTTGCTTCATCCAGTGTGTCAAAAGAAACAACACTCTGTCAACATTCTGTCAGCAGGACATAGCAAGATAAATCTCTGTTTCTTCATCTCCCTCATGTTTTTTTTTCTTGAGCAGTGAGCATGTCCAGCTTCTTCTTAGTACCTCCTCTCCAAACCTTTTCACTGTAGGTTTGCCAATCAAACCACTCCAGTCCTGTTTGTTTCTCAAGCCTGGAGATATCAAAGATGTGACACCAGAGCTGCTACAATTCAGAAACATAAGAATAGAGGCAAACTCTGGTCCATTTTAGTCTTAACATTTGTACTTCAAGGAAAGGAAAAAGAAGACAGAAAGAAGTCTCAACTGTGCTTTTTTCTTTAAAAGGCATCTGTATTGTTTTTTCCTTGAGAGAAGAAGACGCTTCACTTCTCATCCAAGCTTCATCAGTTCTGATAAAATTTCTTCATCATCAGTGAACATCATCATCAGTGAAGCTTCCTGGATGAGAAGCAAAATATTTTCTTCTTCTTCCTCAAGGAAAAAAACAATACAGTTGCCTTTTGAAGAAAAAAAACACCTTTGAGACATCTGTGACCTGGATGACTGAGAATCTCCATAATAAGACAAGACAAGTAAGATGGATAAGATAGTCACTATACCCTGTGGATAGTCACAATAGCCCTAGGATGCAGGTGGTTTTCTCACAGAACTACTTACTTGCTTCTTCTTCATTGCCATTTGAACTAAAGGTGCCCAAATACCTTCTGTGTCACAAGGGCGAGCATACCAAAGTCACTGTTACCATTGGAACTTCCTGGAAAGTGGCCAGTGGGAGCAGTCACCACTGTGTAGCTGTCATTAGTAACTCAGTCAACATAAAGAACACCATCAACCCACTCTTCTTAGCCTACGAACTCACATAATTATGATTGTATTGTGAATACTGAATACTGTATGCCACTAGCTAGATCAGGGGTGGCCAAACTATGGCTCTTTGAGGACCTGTGGACTTCAACTCCCAGAATTCCTGAGCCAGCTATGCATGCATGGCTAGCTCAGGAATTCTGGGAGTTGAAGTCCACAGGTCCTCAAAGAGCCATAGTTTGGCCACCCCTGAGCTAGATGATCAGTAAACATCTGATCAGTGTTGCTGCTAAGGCTCTTGCTTTGCCAGCAGTTCTCCAAGAGAACTCTTTGTCCATTTCTACAGCTTTGGGACCAGTCTCCAATTCTCCACTAGTTGTATGATGTACTCCAGCTACTCACTGAATACTCTCTGGGCACCACTTTGATAGAATAATAGAGTTGGAAGGAACTTCAGAGTCTTGTAGTCCAACCCGCTCAAGCAGGAGACCCTATACCATTTCAGACAAGTGGTTATGTCCCTTCCTAATAGTCTGCAAACCTGCCATCACTACCATTTCCTCTGCTACATGAAAACAAAAAATGTTTCTAAGACAGTCTAAAACTCACTGGCACCAATACTTGACCACCAATCCCTCCATTATTTATCCTTTCCCATCCTTCTCTGTTAGTTATCACTCATAATAACATTGGTTTCGGTGCACACTCAGACGCTTTGGCTAGCAAATTGAGGAACGGATTGAAATGTATGACCTCTAACAATTTTTCACTGAGTCAGAGAATGCTGTGCACCATTTCAGCATCTTGAAGTTAACCACTGCATTTGACTCAGTGGCAATGCCCCCTGCCCCTAATTCCACCCCTCAAGTGGCTCATATACCCATAGTATGGATTTAGTCCATTTCAATGAGCTAATTTTACTTCTACAGCTTAAAGCCACAGATCCAAAATATTCTATCTGAGATAAACCTCTCAGATCTGCCTTGAATGCCCTTAAAGGATAAAAGAGGATACTTTGTCTCTCAGAATGGAAGGATAAATCTGGCCTGCCTTTGTATATTTTCAGTAGTAGGCAAAACTATTTTTTGTTCTTACTGGATTGTAAACTCTGTCTAGATCGTTTTTCTGCAGTCATATTTATTTTTGATTCTGATACTTTTAGAACTTCTTTCATATTGGCTAGTCGTTTTCCCATTTCATGATTGCAACTAATATTTTTATTTAATTATGCTAAAATAAATTACTTTGGACTTCATTTGTTTTTAGCTGAAAAGCTTTTAGCTATAGGATGACAAATAATTCATGGATATTAATAAATATTTCATGCAATAGTTCTATTTAGGATGGACTATATTAAGTAGATAATTTGCCAACATTAAAATTAATCTTACTTATTTTGCCTTTTCAAAACTAATACTGTACTTCATTCTTAATCCTGCATATAATCTAAATTTTTTTTAAAAAGAAAATCTGCAGATTTTTTTCTTTCTTCCCAACATGACATAGTCAAAGAAACACAAAGTTTGTAAATATTTTAGCATAATAATATCAACAAAGACTAATTGCCTGAATTTTTGAAAAATATAATTAAAAAGTATGGAAATTCACAATAATGGTTTTTTAATTGTGAAACTGCAGAGTTTATTTTCCAAGATGACATTTTACAGTGCACTGTGGAAGCCGGAATTAGATTACGATTTGTTCTCCACATAGTCAACTGATGAAAATCGCTATTTCAAATTAAACTAGATCTTGGCCAAACTTTTTTTCCTTTTGGGCTATCCCTCGGGGCTTATAATGAGCTTTCTACTCTTTGCCCTTTAGGTTTTCTCTAGGAAAAAACTTTAGCCAAACTAAAAGAGGCCAAACTAAAAGAGGCCAAATATCATACTAAACTAAACTAGTGGAATTTCAAACTGTTTCAAGCAAAGGAGTCGATAGAACTGCTATAATGAAAGGTATTGTTCAGAGTGAGATGGTTGAGTTATGGATCTCATGCTGAATATCAGGTTTGTTTGTTTGTTTTATTATGAAACCAGCCTAAGGCCAAACTGGTAAATCTGAAAAAGACACAGAATGAAAGAGAAGGTGTTTCCTGTGGCAGGATTTTTAAGGGCTTTATTCACCAAAAATGTAGAAGAGCTGGAAAAAGAAGAATTGTGTGGCCATGATAGCCATCCCAGTCATCTATTAATGATTTGGAAATGTATGCAATCATATATAAACACATAACAGTGAAAGACAATTTATGAAGCATAAATTATGAAAAATTTATGAAACATAAATTATGAAAAATTTATGAAATCTAAATTATTGAAAAATAGTAATTGCTTGACATTGCAAGAAAAATTAATCAAAATAGTCTTGTTGAAATTTTAGTATTTTATTTTATCTTTATTGATAAGAAAGTTTGTTTATTGTTCTTAAAATAAGGGTGAAAATGATATGATATGAATCAGGAAGTACAGGTGTCATTTTATTTTTCAGAGACCAACATTATTTCTGTACCATTTATAAAATAATACTTTATATGATTCTATTTATTTCATATTTCTTTTTACATATTTCTGTTATCTATGTAGAACAAACATATTTCCTTTTTATATTTCAAGGAATATACATACATCTTAATAAAAAGTATACATGAACTTTTTAATTAATTTTCAGATGCAAAAAACTTTTCATTTCATAGGAATCACCTGAAAATTGGTGGTGTTGTCTACTTCAAGGGTCACCAACCTTTCGGACCTACTAATATGATCTGCCTAATGACTGGCTGGGTGGGCGTGGCTAGGTGGCCATGTTAATGGGTGGGTGTGGCCAACTCAATGTCACTCACGTCAAGGGCGCCTCGCTGGCCTCTACTTGCCCCTTCCCTCCCAGCCACTCCTCGCCTCCCTGCCTGGGCTCCTTAGGGCCCCAACAGGAAGCAGTTGTTGGAGCTAAGCAGCCACCATGAGAAAGAGTTGGCAAAACAGCTGGCTCAATTCAAACTGGATCTGACCAAGAAGGAGGCTCAGCAGAAGCACCTCACTGAGGACTACAAGCATAGGCTTTCCAAGCAGAGGGAAGATCTGCGGGAGTGCAAGGCCAGGTACTGGTGCCTGGAGACTCAGCGGGCTGAGATGGTCAGCCAATTCCAGGCCATCATGCAGTCACTCTTCACCACCAATAGTGCTTCCCTACAGCTTTTGCCCAAAGTCCCATACCAAAAGGCTGAAGCAGACCCCAAGTTGGAATTTCTGCCCCCTCTGACCCACACAAAAAGACCCTGAAGGGGGAGACTCTGCAGCAATCCCGGCATGGGCGATTGCAAGGAGATGGCATGGGCCAAGGTGGGACCGCTGCAGCCCATCCTCCAGCAGCAGAACAAACTGCAAGGGAGCTCAGGCCCCGGTCACGAGAAGTCCCATGGTCCTGGAAAGACTGGGAAGAAGCTCTCCCGTTCACTGGCCTCCCACTCTGGTGTACCTTGGCAACTGGACTGTTTCTCTCCGCCCCCCTTTCCTCTTTTGTCTGCTGGATCGAAGCAGGGGTATGTCAACCTATCTTGACGTTGGGGCGCTGTGTTCCTGGACCAGGCGCTTTCTCTTGGCCTCCTGCCCATCTCTGCTTCTGCGAGGCCTCTGGGTGGGAGGCCCGAGAGAAAGCACCTGGTCCGGGCACACAGCCTTCCAGGGGCCTCTTTTGTGTTCCTTCTCTCAAGGAGAAGCTTTGTGGTCGATCTGAGTGAAGGAAAAAGAAGACAGAAAGACTGACGGTAGCTTGCTGATGTCGGTGAGAAAGTTGGTACCATATTCCAGAGCTCTAGTTACAGGACTGGCCCATTGGTTGTCCTGGAGCAGCTCCTCCATCCAGGTGCACCGGCCTGCCTGGATGACCAGCCCAGGAGCAGGAGGCGCTCCTGGCGCAGCGACATCCCCATCCACATACGAGCATTTTTGCACTTGCAACTAAAGCCACCTGTGCTCCTCCAAGGATCATTTGCTATCCACCCCTGCCCGGCCCGCTGTGATCTCCGCTGAGGTTCTCTGCCCCCTCCAGAGTCTGCAAAGGAAGAAAGAGCACTGCTCCTTCAAGGTCTTCTGTGGCCCTGGCAGAGGGGAGGGAGAGGGGGTCCTAGCCGGACACCAGTCACAACGTGCCAACTAAGATTAGCATGCAAATGACCTAGTCACACCTGTTGTGTGAATGCAGCCTCTGTGATACTCTCCTCAGGCCCAGGTGTAGTGGGTGGATGGGTGGAGAGAACAACCCAGGGATTTGGGCGGCCTTTATGTGGCTGGAATGCCTGCAGGATCCTTGGCTTCTGAGGCCGGCGAGGCCCAGCGTTTGGGCTCCAGCGAGCTCTTCTCCTCCCAGGCGGTGGGAGTTTTGCACACTGCTCTGTGAAGCAACTAGATTCCCAGGATGGAGATAGGGAGGGAGGGGCTGGAGCTACTAAACAGGAGGCCAAGCTAAGTGTCTGAAGGACCCCATCCTGTCACTGGGACTCTGGGCACTTCAGAGAGCAGCGTGTGAAACTTTGGCCGGGCTCGAGAGACGGAGTTTGCAGTTCATACATACATACATATGTATAGATATGAAAAAAAATAACCAGTTAGAAAACTTCATAAAAATATGACAAGATTACAGTGAATAATTCCAAGGAAAATCAATGATCCATGTTAAAGGCATTAAGTACTTGAGCAGATATTTTAGGACTATACAACAAGTTACAAATTGTATCTAAGTTCAGAACTATATAATCAAGAAATTATTCATGCTGAGTGAAATGGATGAGGTCTTTAGACTGCAGACAAATTATTCCCGTAGACATAAGCTACCTAGAGAGGTCCATGTTCGATTTATTAAAAAAAATATTCGAAATGAAATTTATAACAACGCAAGAGAGAGGACGCCGATATTTAAAGAGAAAGAAATTATAGTACTGAGACAAGTCCCCAGAAGAATTAGAGAGAAAAGGAAGGGATACAGTTTTTTAACTACACAATTGATAAAACAAAATATACTATACAGATGGCTGATTCCTGAGGGAATATTGATATCTATGGGAGACAAAAAGTTTAAGATTCTCTCAGTAGAGGAAGCTAGAGAATTTTACAAAGAATATATTGAGGAAGAAGAAGAGCAAGGACTTGCAGAGGAGAGAGAAAGAATAGATCGAGAGGAGCAAGATGCAATTGTAAATGAGATGGTACAGCAAAGAAAGGAGGCGAAAAGGATAGTATATCAGGAAAGAGATGGCGCAAGAACAAGGGCTCAATCAGAGTATAGGAAAAAAGGACAGAGGGAACCAACGAAATGAAGGATCAAAAGAAAGAGAAATAAGTCTTATTTCTATGAATATAAATGGATTAAACGCTCCAAATAAAAGAGAGAAAATTCTATCGAGATTAAAGAAATTGAATTTAGATATATGTTGTCTCCAGGAAGTTCATGTAAAAAATGTCCAATTTAATATTTTAGAAAAACCCTCTTTGGGCAAACTATTTGTGGCTTTGGCTAAAGAAAGAAAGAGAGGTGTGATTGTATACATAAAGAAATGGTTAAACCCAGAAATAATATATTGTGATGACGAAGGGCGACTTTTAATTGTGGAAATAAAGTTGGGATATAAGAAAATATTGTTGGTAATGATTTATGCCCCAAATACAAAGCAAAAACCTTTTTTTTCCAAAATTCATAAACAACTTTTGGAAATTCAATGGGAACATCTTTGTTTAATTGGCGATTTTAACGCGGTAACAGACCGAAAGAAAGATTGTAAAAGTAACAATAGGAGGAAAAAAAGAAGGAAGCTACCTGATTCTTTTGAGGAAATGAGAAAGGAATTTATACTGACTGATGGCTGGCGGTACTTAAATCCTGAAAACAAACAGTTTACTTTTTTTTCATATCCTCATAAGTCATGGTCACGAATAGACATGGCATGGATGACCCCCAAATTGTTAGATGACATAATGGAATTAGATATTCTTCCCAACGCTTGGGGAGATCACAACCCATTAAAAATAAAATGGAAAGGATTAAACCAGGGAAAGAAAAAAAGATGGTCCCTTAATCAAAGAGTTGTCCAGGAGAAAAACTATAGACAAAAAATAGAAAAAGAATTAGAATACTTTTTTGAAATCAATACGAAAGAACAAACCTCATTAATGAATTTATGGGATACAACCAAAGCATATATTAGGGGATTGACGATAGCCTATGTTGCCAACCGAAATAAAGAAAAAAGGAATAACTTAAACCTATTAAACCTTAAACTTAAAGACCTAGAAAATAAACTAGCAATTACCCCACAAGATGACGAAACTTTGGAAAAAATGAACGCAATCAAACATAATATAAATCTGATCTCGCAGGAAGATTTGGCGCAGAAAATTAAAATGTCAAAACAAAATTACTTCGAATTTGCCAATAAACCGGGGAGATGGTTAGCCCATAAATTGAAGAAAGAAAGGATGGACAGACAAATTGACCAACTGAGAGATGAGAACGGGGCGTTGTATCGTAAATCAGAGGAAAAGAAAAATATAGTGCGAAATTTTTATACTGAACTATACAAAAAAGAAAATATTAGTCAAGAAGAAATTAAGGAATATATGGAGAAACTAGAATTGCCAGTCCTATCTGAAGAGGATAGGACGGTTCTAAATAAAAACATAACAACCGCAGAAATTAGAAAGGCCATTGCCAAACAAAAAAACAATAAAACGCCAGGCCCAGATGGTATACCCTCAGAATTTTATAAAAAATTCCAACAACAATTAGAAAAATTAATGTTAGAGGTTTATAATGGGGCTATGGAAGAAGCTAAAATTCCCGAGTCTTGGAAAGAGGCGTATATAACGTTAATCCCGAAAGAAGAAGCAGATAAATTACAAATCCAAAACTACAGACCCATTTCATTATTAAATACAGATTATAAGATATTAGCCTCTATTATGGCAGAAAGACTTAAACCAATACTAAATAAACTAATACACTCTGACCAGAACGGATTTTTGCCAAATAGACAAATCAGCCACAATACAAGAATTATACTGGATGTCCTTGAGTATTACGATATACATATAGGAAAACAGCTGGCATTAATCTTTATTGACGCCCAGAAAGCTTTCGACAACCTGGATTGGCGGTTTTTCATAACCCAGCTTGAGATGATGAATTTTGGTGCTAAATTTTTAAATTTGATTAAGGCAATCTACAAGGAACAATCAGCCAAAGTACTTGTGAATAATGATCTGACGGACAAAGTAAATATTCAGAAAGGAGTTCGCCAAGGGTGCCCCCTATCTCCTCTACTATTTATTCTGGCCTTAGAAATTCTTTTGAGGTGTGTAAGACAAAATCATAATATAAAAGGTTTAAAAATTAAAAAGGAGGACTATAAGGTGCAGGCCTTTGCAGACGATATGACTTATATCCTGGAAGATCCCATAAAATCGGGTCCAATATTAATTGAAGAAATAGAAAAGTTTGGTAAAGTGGCAGGATTAAAAATCAATAAAGAAAAAACAAAAATAATAACTAAAAACTTAACTGAAAAACAAAATAGGACTTTAGAAACAATACTGGGAATTAAAATAGTTAAAAAAGTCAAATATCTAGGGCTATGGCTTACTGCCAAATGTAGCACCATCAAAGAAGACAACTATACAAAATTGAATCAAAAAATACAAAAAGAGTTGCAGAATTGGGCTAAATTGCAACTATCGTTATTAGGTAAAATTGCCGTTATCAAAATGAATGTTTTACCTAAGCTATTATTTCTATTCCAAATTGCACCCATAAAACTTAAAAAGAACTTTTTCACGGAATTAAATAACATCGTCCGCAAATTCATTTGGTCAAAGAAAAAGGCCAGAATTAAACTCCAGACGTTACATGACCGTAGGATTAATGGTGGCTTTGGACTCCCGGACTGGGAAAGCTATTACAAGGCGGCTGCATTAAGCTGGATCAAAGAATGGGTTTTATTACGTAACAGAAGGATCTTAACTCTGGAAGGTTTTAATCTTCAAGTAGGCTGGCATGCATTCCTGTGGGGAGGGAAACATAAGGCACATGCATACTTTCAGAGGCATTATATACGGGGCCCCTTACTAGAAACCTGGCTTAATATAAAAAATGATTACTATAAAAAAATTCCTAAATGGCTATCAACATCTGAAGCCATTATACATCCAAATTTTATAAACAAGAATAAAACTATTATCTATCAACAGCTTTTAGATGAACAAAATAATCTTAGGTCAAGACAAGAACTTAGTATAAAGGGCATAGATTTAGAATGGTGGCACTATCTTCAGATTCAAACCCGATATAAGAAAGATCTCTCCCAATTCGGCTTCCAAAACAGTAATGAATTAGACAAAATATTTATGGGGCCAGATGAAAAAATGATCTCCAAATTTTATAATCTGCAGTTGAAAACTAAATTAAAAGAGAACGAAACTAAAGGCTATATGATCGCTTGGGCTCAAAATTTGGGATATGAAATAAATTTGAATGAATGGAAGGTTATTTGGAAAATCAATTATAAATTGACACTAGCTGCATCTTATAAAGAGAATATCTATAAAATGGTATACCGTTGGCACCTCTCCCCAGATCGCCTGGCAAAGATGTTTCCATCGCTATCACCTAAATGTTGGAAGTGTAAAAAGGAAGCAGGGAGCTACTACCACATGTGGTGGTCGTGCCCCAAGGTTCAAGTATTTTGGAAAAAGATTAGATCTTGGTTGGAACAGATTCTAAATGTGAAAATGGAATTAAAACCAGAAATGTTCTTATTGGGGATCTTCCGGAGCAAATTTACAAAAGAAGAAAGATATTTAATTTTACAAATAACAACCGCAGCTAGACTACTATATGCCCAAAATTGGAAATCTGATATTATTCCCTCCTCAAATATGATAATTCGGAAAATTTTAGAATGCTCAGAAATGAGCAAGTTAACGATGGACATCCATCAAAAAGACAACTCTGATTTCTATGAAATATGGGCAAAATGGTATTCCTGGTTACAATCAAATAAAAATCTAAAACTATGGACATAGAAGAAGACTTGATCCGAAAAATCTTTCCTTACCATCTCCTTTATAACAATAAAAATGATTATTATCGATGCACATAATCCGAGGATATAAATATGAAAAATAATGTAAATATGTATAAATACGTTTTAGATTAGTTTGAACTAAAGAGTAAAAGGGATAAAGGTTAAAAGCAAACAATGTAGTAAGATTGCAAAACTGGATTTAGTTACATAAAGATATAGCTGTTAAATTGAAATGCTGTTTGTTTTTTTCTTTTGTGTATTAGTGTTTGTATTTTTTTTTCTCCTTCTTTTCCCTTTTCCCCCCTTTCTTAATGTTTTCTTTTTTCTTTTTTCTTTTTTCTTTGATGTTGTGTGTTATTATGTATGTTCTTTTTAAAGCTTAAAAACCAAATAAAGATTATTTTTTTTTAAAAAAAAGAAATTATTCATGTAGCCCTAATCCTAACCATATGTCCTTTGAATGTGCTTTTGTGTTTTGGTGTCTACTTTTTTGGAAGTAATAAATCATTTTTAGCAGGATGTTAGAGGAATAATCTGGATTTGAAATGAAACAGAAAAAGCTGAAGCCACTCAAAATCCAGTTGTACAATTTGTGCTTATATCTAAATAAAAATAACCAAAGTACAGCTATCATTTACATCTTTAATGTGTGTAGACTAGATCACTAGAAAAAGGCAACCTCTTTTTTTATAATCCCCAGTGTGGTTATGGGCATTTTCCTTGGCTGTCTCCTTAATCCATCTTTTGAAAGGTACTTTTAAATCAAAATAAAAGCAAAACATCAGCATCTAGTTTTCATTTAATTGTCATTGCCAAGAATGCCTCTGGGACCTGCATGTTATCCATAAAGTTTTTACAAAACAGCATACTTGGTGGCTATAGCCATTTTTTTTATTTGGGAGGTATTTATACTTTAATTATTATTTGTTGACAGGTAAGTACATCCCCAATAAAAATAATTATTTTAGGGATAGATGCATCCAGGAAGCTAATATAATTATCAATGAACACCTACAAAGTGTTTTGAATTCCTATCAATTGGTCATCCACAGCAGAAGACAATATATAATGTTCTGGGTAGAATATATGTAGCTCAGAATTGAACTATGGCATCCTTGATGCTTTCCGAGCTTGATTATTTGCTTGTAGACCTTTCATTTCCCGACTAGGCAATGTTATTGCACACATTTCATTACCCAACTAGGTAACATCATCAGTGCAGTGATGATGTTACCTTTTTGGGTAATGAAACATCTTCAAGCAAACAAACAAGCTTAGAGAGCATCAAGGACACCACAGATAAATTTATTTCAAGTGGCATACATTTTGTAAGGACACCTATAACATGCTTTTAAATTTCCAGATGTATTCACTGGTTTGGAAAATTTTACTTAACTTATCACCATAGAGGTTTTCTATCAAGAAAAAAACACTCCTTTAAACCATTTAGGGATACGAAGGTCAATACCCACACTTCGAATTATGCCTAGTAAGCAATTGGCAGCCAATTCACACCTTTCAGTGCAGGCATTATATGATCTCTGTATCTGGTCTATCTAGATTTAATTTTAGCTTGTTTTTCCTCATTTTATCCATTACTGAATTTAGACAGTGTTGAGAGATGCTAATTGCTGTATACTAAAAAGCATCACCTCAATTCAAAACTCAAAATGACCTCTGCCAACAGTTAAACAGTATGGAAATCAACATGGAATCCTCTGGGACACCATGTGACAGTTCTCTGTATTGTGAACTTAGCTCCATCTTTTGGACATGATCCAAAACCACAAAGCTCAGTCCTGCCTTGTCATCTAGAAGGACACTATTATAGTATTAATAATGGCCAAGAACTCTAAGAAAGCTAATAGGAATCTACTCTTTCAAATCAATTTTGGCATAAGACATCTTCCAAGGTGACAAAAATTGCTTCAGTACATATTGGATTTAGAAAATCAGTATCATTCAGGAATGTGAAGTCACCACTTTATTGATCACCTTTCCCAGAAATGGAATACTTGAGCATATAATGCATATCTCCCAAGTTAAGGGGAATTACTATTGCTTCTTGTAGGCAGGAGGGAATTCTTTCCATAATGAGGCGTAGATCAACTTCCTCAACCATGGTGTCAGTCCTCCTTGGAAAGGCAAAATAAAAAAAACAAATGCCGGATCTTATGTCCCCATATACCTTTTCTCCCCATATATAACTGATTCATATTTACATAATCTAAATGCTACTTTCTTCAGTTCAGTTCTGTGATTCTAAAATATGAAGGCTGACAAGGTAATATTCTTATATTCTAGATCTTAAATGTTTACTGGTTTAGATTTAGATTTTTTTTTAAAAAATGTGTTTTTTAATATTGATTGATTGATTGATTGATTGATTGATTCATTGATTGATTCATTCATTCATTCATTCATTCATTCATTCATTCATTCATTCATTCATTCATTGGATTTATGTGCCACATATTTCACCTAGAGGGTTAGGGTGCTTTTTCAAGAGGCAACTGGACTTTTGGGGGGGGGGATTTTCATAAACGCATGGCACAACATAGGAGAACAAACCCATCAGGACAAGATTCAGCAGTCCATCTGCATTTAAAGGACAAAATATTCTTTTGAAGACAGCAAAGTTCTCATTTTGGACAGAGAGGACCGCCGCTTTGAAAGAGGGATCAAAGAAGCCCTCTCCTTTGTTAAATGTTAACAGCCCTCTCTCAACAGAGGGAGAGGGATACAACATCATCTATCTCCAGTCTACAACACAGTCCTTTCAACAGTTTGAAGAAGTCTCCGCACCTGTTTGCACTACTCAGATGACTCTGACGACACAGGTAAGTAAACTTCCAGGTGGCCTCAACAACTCTCTAAAAGAATGCAAATGACCAGCTGTCTGCAAGGACAGCTTGCAGTTTCCATTCCCCACCATCTAGCCAGAGCTGAAGAAACTTCTTGGATGAGAAGCGAAACATCTTAAAAATAATAATAATCAGAAAGTCCAGTTGCCTTTTGAAAAAGCACCTATTGGACAACCATAACCTGGATGACTGAAAATCTCCATAGACATTTAGCAAAGAAATCATGCTGCAGGTCCAGGGAATTACATCTTGTTGGTCCTTTTGTGCCGCAGTACCTGCCTCATGGAATCTTCTCCCCCAATTCCTCTCCCCCCGGAAGTTAGATTAACTCCATCTCTCTCAACATTCCACAAGTTTTCTAACATCTCCATAATCAAACTTGGGAGTCTCAGGAAACTCAGGAATTTTGCAATGGCTCTCTCAGAATCAATCTAGGTATCTATTTGCAGTTCGGATAACTATCTTTTGTTTGCTTTTGATAAAAGTGAATTTTAGAATATCAGCTTTATATTCCAATAGAAAATAATTGCATGTTTTTATAGTAATTTTATTTAAAATTCTAATTAGGGAAGTAAAAATTAATACAAACTGAAAAATAACAAAGAATAAAAAATAAGGGTACACAAAAGTAAAAAAAAAGAAAAAGAAAAAAAAACATGAGAATATACCGTGTTTCCCCGAAAATAAGACCCTGTCTTATATTTTTTTGAACCCCGAAATAAGCACTTGGCCTTATTTTTGGGGAGGTCTTATTATTTTGGGGCGCATAGAGCAAGACGGGGCTCCTCTTGCCGTCTTACCTGATTTCCAGCTCTGTCTCCCTAACCCTAACCAGAGGAAATGGCGGGGACCGGCTGCTCATGTCTTTAAATATTTTCGGGGAGGGCTTATTTTCGGGGGAGGGCTTATTTTGGGAAAAAACAATAGTAAAGAAAAAGAAAAATATACAAAGAAGCAACTTGGCACTTTCATCACAAGAAGCATTTTTTTAAAAAAAAATTGCATCATGCAAACCTAACTTACAAGGGACACTGAAATCTATAGTATTAATTCTCCTGGACATTTTCTCCTACACATTTCTATAATGCTCCTTATTACTCTTTACTTGGGACCTGAGTAGAATACTTTCACTAATTTACTAATTAGAAAATTTGCTACTAATTGCAGGGCACTCTTACACAGTAACTTAAAAAAAAAAACTCCTGGACTTTAGAATTACACACCCAAGTGTCTCCACTGGGGGTTGCCCTAAAAGCATTTGTTCAACTAACCAATAGGAGAGTGCAAAAATCTGCATCCCAGTTAATATTCAGCCACTTATGGACTTTGATTTAGTATTATATTTGTTTGATGAGGAGGTATAGAAAAATGCCATTATTTGGTAGAGATCATAATGTTATTGAGAAGGAATATGTTCATATGTTTTCAAAGCTTATCAGAATTGAGGTGAAAACATAATAAAGTTGGTTGCTTTCATAAAACCATAGATATGCAAAGAATATGGCAGTACAATTTTGGACTGCTGTATGCAATTTCATTTGCCATGGGGAGCAGCAAAACTATACATCTCTGTTGTGTTTGGAAATTGAACATGAGACAGCTAAATATATCACTCATTCTTGTTCAGATTTCTATTTTCTATGTGGCATTGTACTTCAATATATAACTCTCTTTTAATGGTTGTGTACTAGTATATAGTTGTTTGTGGCGGCCAAATAATATTAGATAAATTAATTTGATGACTTAATTTTTAGCATAATATTCACTGTTGGCAAATGATTTCTTTTTAATAAAATGATATTAAAGGGAAAAACAAAAAGGGAAATTACAAAAATAGCACAAAAATTGGAGGGATGTGTGGTGTCGGTGTGTGTTTAAATCATGCCTTTTTTGATCAGGGAGAAAAGTTAAAGCATCAGTTTGTATTAGAGTCGTTCGGGAGTTGGGTGGCATAGAAGTGTGAAAGAAAGAAAGAAAGAAAGAAAAAAGAAAAAGAAAGAAGGAAAGAAAGAAAGAAAGACAATGAATAATGAATAAATGAATAAATAAATAAATAAATAAATAAATAAATAAATAAATAAATAAATAAATGAACAAATAATAAATAAATAAATAAATAAACAAACAAACAAACAAACAAACAAATAAATAAATAAATAATAAATAAATATTACAAAGATACTAACCTGAAACCCAGTAAAACTACAATACACAATCAGTTTCTCTGGTTGATATTTGACCACCAGTGTTAAACTATCAAGGAAAAAAAAAAGATGGAAAGCAGTCTGCTACAGATGTGACTAGCTATGAATATTCATGAATGTCATTGCCCATCCTTTTCTACTGGCATCCTAGTCATTCAACCTGTCTCTCTCTGTCTCTCTCTTCTCTCCCCCCCCCCACCTGTCTTCCTTTCCTTTCCTCAATACTGTTAAGAAGGCTGCAGCTTTATTTTGGTAACAGCCTAGAATGATACAGTTATCAATGGACTCAGAAGTATTTTCTTCTATTAAGAAAAACAAAGGGGGGACCAAAAGAAAAGGAAAAATTATAATTATCCACAGTTTTATGAATCCACCACCCCTTAATGTTCATTATTTAAACCAGCAGCAATTACGAGTTCAAAGGGGTTTAGAGGGCCAGCAACCCGCATAATCACTGCCAAATTAAGCGGGACTCATTCGTCACAGAAGAGTACACTCTGAGCAGTGAATCATGCATGCAATGACAGGCACTGATTTACATAAAGACGAAATCTGTGCCCTCTAGGGCTGAGCATTACTTTATCTCAGTAGCCCTGTGATATTTGCATTTTCTTACACTGCTGGGAAGGCTCAGAAACTGATGCAATGGTATACAAAATATTTTATTCTGTGCAAAATAGCATCACAAATGTGAATTTGTGTTCTTGTGTGAAGATGTATGTATATGTGTGCATAATTTATACATACATGTATAATATTCCTTTCTCCTTTCCAGCTATCCAAATGTCTTAACCTGTTTCTTCTGACATGAATCTTTTGAATGCTATTTTTCCTTCTGGCTGTTGCTGTTCCATAAAGTAAATAATTCTTGACAGTTCTTTTTCTATCTCCCCTACCTTATCACCATTTTATTGTTTCCAGTTTATTTAAGTTAAAAAAACAAAATCATATAGATTTTTTTAACCATAAGTGGTTAATTCACGGTTTCAAAACCACTGGAAGTGCAGCTTTATGTTAGAAATTGCAAATGTATAATTGTTAACCATAATGTCATTGGTTTTCCTGTACGGTGCCTCGAGATTCCAGGCATGGGTATCACTCTTGTCCTATAGCTCTATAGACTGGGTCTAAACTGAAGACACGCCCTCTGCTGACGCTCCCCAGTTTTGACTCAGTCTATAGCTCTGTATAGATGTGGCAGAGTGAGCTCTGCCAAAAACAGCTTTTGGTTTACCAATAATTTGGAAGGAATGCTAAAAAGTGTCCGGCGACTGCAATTGGTGCAAAATGCAGCTGCGCGAGCTGTGGTGGATATACCTAGATACACCCACGTAACACCTATCCTCCGCCAGCTGCATTGGCTGCCCATTAGTCTCCGGATCCAATTTAAGGTGTTGGTTTTAACCTTTAAAGCCCTACATGGCTCAGGGCCAGGTTACCTTCAGGACCACATCCTGCCGCATACCTCCCTACGACTGGTTAGGGCCCACAGAGTTGGTCTCCTCCAGGTCTCATCGACCAAGCAATGCTGGTTGGTGGGGCCGAGGGGGAGAGCCTTCTCTGTGGGAGCTCCCTCCCTTTGGAACCAGCTTCCTCCAGAGATCAGGACTATCCCCACCCTGCTGGCCTTCCGTAAAGCAATAAAAACTTGGCTCTTCCGGCAGGCGGGGTGAAAGTGAGACCAACCAGACCAGATATGGGTCTCCCCCCTTGATTATGAATGTTAGATGCTCTTTTTAATTTTTGTAGTTTTTAATTGTTGTGTCTTTTTTTATATTGATAAATGGACTGGACATGTTGTGAGCCGCCCAGAGTCCCCTGGGAGTTGGGCGGCATATAAATCCATTTAAATAAAATAAAATAAATAAATAAAAAGAGAGGAAGAAGATTACAGTGTGAAGAGTCCTATGCTCAAGCCCGCTGTTACTGGAGGCTTGGTATTGCAGGAAAGGGAGGCCAGAATGCAGCAGCCATTTTCGGGGGCCTGTGTGAAGAGCCAGTGGCTTGAGCCCGCTACCCCGCAATGAGGGAGGATTGGAAATAAAGGTTGGCTAATGGCGCATTTTGACTCCTCGTGGCTGCCAACGCCATTGGGGTGCGTTCTGGAGGCTTGGGTGGCCTTTTTTTCTAGTTGGCACAAAATGGCAAAGAGGCCAGGTGCCATTTTGAAAGTGGAGTAGTGTGGGGGCATGCTACTCCCAAAAGGCCATTAGTGAGTGTTACCGGCTGATAGCACTCAGAAGAGTGCTATCTCTCAGCTGCCTGCCCAGGAGGGAGTGCAGTTCGGAGTTGTTGCCGGCCCCAGACCACGTGGAGGTTCCTAGGCTGCTTGCCCAATTGAGAGGTTGACCGGGACCTCCAGCATTGACTATACAGAACTGCTAAGGCTCTTTGGCTGCCTGCCATAGGGAGGTAGACCAGGGCCTCCGAAGTACAGCAGCTTTCTGGAACTTTCTAAGTGAGATAATTGAGGGCATTGGAGCCATTTTTCTTTTGGGGCCTTTCCTGGCAGGAAGATTTTTTTTTAAAAGAAGAAGAAGGAAAGGAGAGCTGACTAGTAGATCAGGTATTACTCAGTGTCTGCAGTTTTTTTCACATGCACACAGGGAGATGGCTGAAAGAGCTGAGGCGAGCAGCACTAGCAGTCACGGCTCCAAGCAGAGCTAGCAGTCGTGGCTCCAAGCCCCAAAGATTGGGACCAGGGGAGCAGCAGCCATGACAAAATCCAAGGCTGCCCCCCAACAAGAAGCCTTTTGCAGGGGTGAAATCCAGCAGGTTCTGACAGGTTCTGGAGAACCGATAGCGGAAATGTTGAGTAGTTCGGAGAACCGGTAGCAGAAATTTTGAGTAGTTCAGAGAACTGGCAAATATCACCTCTGGCTGGCCGCAGAGTGGGGTGGGAATGGAGATTTTGCAGTATCCTTCCCCTGCCACACCCACCAAGCCATGCCCACCAAGCCACACTCACAGAACTGGTAGTAAAAAATTTTGGATTTCACCATTGCTTCTAAGGCCCTGGAGAAGGCGGAGCAAAGGCTTCAGAGGGCCTTTGAGAAGCAAGTGGAAAAGGGGGCAAAAGCAGCAAAGAAAAGGAAGCACCTAAGCCCCCTTGTACAAAGGGAGGTTAG
This sequence comes from Diadophis punctatus similis, assembly GCA_023053685.1. Taxonomy (NCBI): domain Eukaryota; kingdom Metazoa; phylum Chordata; class Lepidosauria; order Squamata; family Dipsadidae; genus Diadophis; species Diadophis punctatus. Next base: position 3,849,674 of record JALIGW010000028.1, on the reverse strand, counting down.
GGCTGGCCCTGCTTTCAGCCAGATATCATAGTCTGATAATCTCAGCACTGCAGGAGCCTTGGTTATGCAGGAAGAGCTGGGTTCAGTCTCTAACCCAGATCCTGGGCCATTTACCAGTGGTATTTGGCCTCCACTGGGCCTCTCACCTTTACCACAGGAGAGAGGGGTGGCAAGTCAGAGAAGGCATCCACCCAAGGCTACCTTCACTCCCACGGCGGTGGGGCTCTGCCCGTTGGGGGAGGGTGACTCAGAAATGCCTCCTTTAGTCCAACAATGGATTTCTGAGGCAGTTAAGAAAGGTTTTGAAGCTGGCAGATAGCATTTCTTCCAAACAGCAACGATGGCATCGGAAATGCAGGTGCAGGAGAGATCACCTCAGCATCAGGGGAGGTGCTGAGTTATCTGGCTTCCTGTTCGGACTCTTCCTCGAGGAGTGAAGATTCAGTTTCGGAGGAAGGGGGCCTGATTGATCAGGAATTATCAGAAGATGAGGGTATGGCGCCTGAACAACCTACCTTCAAAGCCTCATTTGTTTAAGGTGCTACATTTTAAGGCTAAGAGTTCAACCCGGCTGGGGGCGGACTTGTCAAAGCCTGAGGCTGCTCGGACCCTGTGGATCCCTCTGATCTCCTCTTTTCAGAGCCTATAACTAAAACAGAGGCCATTCCAGCGCCAAGATTATTATAAGTGGTTAATTCACGGTTTCAAAACCACTGGAATTACAGCTTTATTTTAGAAATTGCAAATGTATAATTGTTAACCATAATGTCATTGGTTTTCTTCCATGATCATATATAGTTCTAGGCCAGAGATGCTCAAAATTTTTCTCAAAACTAAAATAACACTTAGGATTGTATCTAACATTCTGTTCTCTGAAACTCTTTCTTGCAGTAATAATGCAATTCTGTTTAGCATAAATTTGCACCCAACCCATGTGACCTACAAGAAGAATGGTTCTGGTAGATTTCCAGTGGTCTGAAATATGTTTAAAATACATGATCAGAGGAAACGAAGTTGTAGGTTATTTGATATTATTTATATGCAATATAATTCGGTGAAAAATTATTTAAAGGAAAGCACAAAATAAGGAATACTAAGATGCAGGTTGAAAGGAGTGTGTTTCTTAAACAATGTTCAGTTTATGGTATTGTAGTATTTTAAGGTGACACCATTTCCCCCCTAAATTATATAAGGGTTAATTTAGAGATTTTATAAATATAAATTCTTTGCATTTCATTTGCATATACTGTGCTACTAGCAGTTTGAGGAATAGGGTTGATTTTAATAATCAATTTTCATTTTTATTTGGTTCAGCTCATTTAAAATCATGGGGCAATACTAAGTTAAAGTACTCATCAATGTTCTTTTTATTGGACATGCTTTATATATTGTGATGAGATTATATGCCTCCATAGAGGTTGTTAGGAAAAATTTAACATGTCACTGATGTTCAATGAAGGAAAGTTAATTGTATAGATGCCACACGACTGCATCAGTGAGTAGAGCTCTCTATAGTAGCATATCAATCTGTTTTGAATAAGAATTACCAACCAGATTTTAGCCAATAGCCTAAGGTAAAATCCTAATGTTAATAAACATGTACAGATGAATCATTTCTCATCTATCATTTTCACATCTCTGTGTTAAAGATTTACTGATGGGCATCTATGAAAGAGATTTAAAATAAAATGTAAGCAAGTATGCTATGAGGCTTTTTAACACGCAGCCAGAAGCACAGATGATTGGTTTCTAACAAAGACTCACAATGTCCTCTCTATTTGCACACAGAATTCGCAGATTACACATGCACATGCAATTGTGGGGGTCTGATTCTAAACTGGTTCAAATGTATATAACTTTAGTTGTTTTATTTCAATATTTTTGGAGCACTGTCATTTTTAGCTTTTGTTGGTATTTTGTATCAAGTGTTGTTTGTTGGATACAGGAAGGAAGGAAGGAAGGAAGGAAGGAAGGAAGGAAGGAAGGAAGGAAGGAAGGAAGGAAGGAAGGAAGGAAGGAAGGAAGGAAGGAAGGAAGGAAGGAAGGAAGGATGGATGGATGGATTCTGGAAATTGTTGTGGGATGATTGGAAGTACTTGGTCATATGTTTACTATCCTTTTAGTCAGGGGTGGGTTCCAGATTGTGTTACTGCAGGATTGTTCAGGGACACGCTGAGCAGGTGTGGCGCACATGCACAGTACTAAAAAAAGGATTCTGTGCATGCACAGAAGCAAAAAACAAGATGGCGGCACCTATGGCGCCTCCAAGAGAACCAGCTCGCGGGCATGGCAGGCCTGGGTCGCTGTCGGTTCCAGCGACCCAGGCTGACAAGTTACTACCTATTCTCTAGAACCGGTCCGAACCAGTAGGAACCCACCTCTGCTTTTAGTATGAGATGCTGAACTGAACTCTGGCAGGCCTAAATATCACAATAACAGAATGAAATTTCTAATATTCTCACATACATCTTACTTTCCTACTAGTGTTAGTGTACAGAACCAATTACATTGGTCAAATGATCAAACTTGCCTAAAATAGCATAGGTACAAATAGTGCATCCGTGAAGTCAGAATGAAGATATAAGAAACAGATAAGTATATTACTCTTGTGACCAAAGAAATTTCCCTGCTGTATCAAGTATGCAGTCCATTATTATCTGTGTAAATAGTAATTATTTTACTCCTACTGATCATGTAGAGGTGGCAGTGTTAGATAGGATAATGAATTCCTAAAACTAGCCTTAGCAATACACTATTAGTAGTAGTCATTTTCTAGATTCTTGAACTAGTAACCTGCTGTAACAGAAATATGAAAAGCTGAGAATGATGTGCCAATACAATTCTAGATGTTTACATGTAATATATCAATTTTAATAATCTTTAACTGAAATAAGTTTGAACAATCAAACTTCATTTATGGTCTCTTAATCTTGACTGAGAACATGAACGAACCAGTGGTGCTTCCTTCCAGCCTTCTCCCAAAGCCCCACGCTGCACCAGGAGGCTGGAGTTGGAATTTTTGCCCCCCTCTGACCCACACGCAGCTTGGCAATGGGACTGTTTCTCTCCGCCCCCTTTTCCTATTTTGTCTGCCGGATCGGCACAGGGGGACAAACCTAGCATTGCTGCCCATTGTAGCTAGGAATCTCAAAGCCAAGAATGAAAGTTTGTGTTGAAGCTAGCCCGGGTGCTGGATCAGCCCCCTGAAAACTCTGTCTCTGGAGGAGCCCGGCCAAACTTTTGCACACCACTCGCTGAGGCAGAGGGTGGGGTGGAGCTAATAGGTTCCAAGCTAAGTGTCTGAAGAAGCCCAGCTGGCTGGTGTGGAGGCGGGGCATCCCAACACAGGCATCTCTGCAGGAAAAGAAATTGCTTTTTTTTGCCGAGTAGAGACGAAGTGACTGCACATCAGAAATGGCTCTGCATGCCATCACGGTTATAGGATATACATGACACTGCTAGAAAATAATTGCTATCATTTATTTGATTAACAAATATTCTATATTTTTCTACATACAATACTACATACAGTATTTGTTGATCTTTAAACAGTATTGATAGGGACAAGTTATGAGCAACATGTAACAAATGTTGGTTTTTGAAAATACACTGAGTGCTTCTGTACCAGAGACAAATTCCTTGTGTGTCTAACCACACTTGGTCAAGTAAATAAAGTATAAGTATAAATTAATGCAATGTCATAATTAATTATACAAAGGATATTGCCTAATAAGTTACTGATTATCAAACATAAGATATTGCAGTTTTTCAAAATTAATTAATATATTTCAGAATTTAATTTACATAATATTTGTCTACTTAAGTGGAAATGGGAATAATTAATTTGTTTTCGAAATAGTCTGAGCAATTTGCTTAAGGGCTCTTCTTTCTTTTGTAGAAACCTACAAACCTCAGTTTATCATAGTCATGCAGGTGATTACATTCAAACATTTATATGAGAATGTGTAATGATTTAGCTCAGAGTACATATCAGTTGGAAAAGTGCATTAATTTTCTTAGATTAAAAACTGCAAATGATGCAATGCATTCTACAGTTCTAGAGATTTTGAACAGAAATATTTGTTTGATTTTTTGTCTGCATACTTATCTACAGTACTTATGAAACCATCAATCAATATAATCAAAATTAAATTAAAAATATATTGTCACATGTTAATATTCAGCTATTCACTCTCTTCAAGATAATTCAGTGTTAGTTAACATTAAAAAACCACAAGTATTTAATATCTTAGTGCTTTTTTAAAACAGTCTATTGGCCATGTGAGTTATCGGTAAATATTTTCCATTGTATCAAGTCTGTTGAGCCAAACTTCAATATTTTTCCATCTTATCCCATGTTTAACACTTTCTCGTTTCTTAAAAAAATATTGATATATTTTGTAACTAAAAAGGTTTTTACCAGCAGACAAGTCGGTACTGCTAGCTTGCACTAATATATCTGGAATGAGAAACTACTAATATGTAAACTGTGTTCTCCTGACACTGTTGACTGAGACATCCCTTCCATCGTTACTTCAACTTCATGCTCAAATGAAGCTTGTCAGTCATCTGGCCCCTGTAGATTGGATGGCATACCCATGTCTCCCCCCTTCTCCCCAATTCTCCCTCTTTTTCATCATGTAGCCAGGTAGATGATGATTAAATCAACCACTTTGCTGGGACTGGACTCTTAGAGTTTGTTCTGAACAAGCAAGGAGAAAAAAACATCACTAAAGATTTTAGTAACCTATTCAAGGAGAAATAGCAAATCAATTACCTTGGTAATAAAGGGTTAGGTGAATTGACCTAACTTTCATGATTGTACAACATGCAAGTCAGTCAAAATTTGGTTGGCATGGTGTGTACAGAGCCATTGATTATGCTTTGGACATCACAATAATTAAGTTGTGTATAACTAGATAACAGATACAATTATAAAACCTTATAAACAGTATTTATAAGAACCATAACTAAATTTATATATAACTAAATAAACCATAACTAAATTTATAAGAACCATAACTAAAACCGTAACTTAAAAAAGTAAAGTAACTTAGAACTAAGGAGAAATTTTCTGACAGTTAGAACAATTAATCAGTGGAACAGCTTGCCTCCAGAAGTTTTGAATGATCCAACACTGGAAGTTTTTAAGAAAATGTTGGATAACCATTTGTCTGAAGTGGTGTACGGTTTGTTGTTGTTGTTGTTAAATATTTCATGAGGATGCTAAAATACAGCATTATATATAGATACTTGAGTACACTGCATTTGCGTGTGTGTGTGTGTGTGTGTGTGTGTGTGTGTGTGTGTGTGTGTGTGTGTGTTTGGATATCTGTAAAAATTAAGTTTTATCCATAATACATAAGTACATAGATAATGCTGTTAAGCTTCTCAAGTAATGGTCAGTATTGTGAGATATTTATTTTTCTATTAGATCCCACCTTTATTACTTGATAAGTAATTCAAAGTAGCAAATATGCATAATACTACCCCCCCCCATTTTACGCACACTAACCCTGTGAGGTGAGTTGGGAGAGAGAGTCTACTCAAGGTAGACTCGCTTTCATGCCTAATGTGGGACTAGAACTTACAGTCTCCTGGTTTCTAGTCCAGAACCTTTCCTGTATATTATGTAATACATATAATATATATTAAAGTTTTGTAGAAAATGTCTTGCAGTAAAATTACCTTCAAATCATGATGGGTTATTTATGCTAGAGAATTTTTGTCAGTAACTTTCATTATTGTAAACCATATATTTATTCAATTGTGTAAATATTCTGGAAGATAGGTATCAGTATGATTTATTTTAATGTTACAACTTACAAGGTAATTTTGGAACATGCTGCTATAAAGTTTTTTTTAAAGAAGCTATCCTTGTCAGATAAGTGAGGGAAGAACTATTCTATAAAGTTATTTTCTGTTTCTTTTCTGATGTCACACTGAATAGCAGCATCAGTATTGACTGCTAGTAAATAAAAACTATAAGAAATAATTGCATTTGTAGGAAATTATCTGATAAATCCAAGCTTCTAAATATAATATATTTATAGCAAATGTTAGGAGTTTGAATACTTTGCTTAAATTATAAAAGAAGAGGGGGGGGCTAAATACACAAAAGTTACAAGGAGATACAGATCCACCTCATAGACTCACAATACAACTATGTTTTATATGTTTTCTGTTAAGAGCAACTATACCATAGCTTTCCAAGACAATACAGTTGTTATGAAACTCCCCCCCTTATGAATATCTGTTAAAAAGAAAAACATATTAGCCATTTCAAAATAATAGGTGTTTGAAAAAATGGTATTAGGCATTTCCATAAGAAGTACATTCTGTATTTCAGAGGTCTTCACACTTGGCAACTTTAAGACTTGTGGACTTCAACTCCCAGAATTCTCCAGCCGGCTATGCTATGCGGGCTGGAGAATTCTGGGAGTTGAAGTCCACAAGTCTTAAAATTGCCAAGTTTGAAGATCTCTGCTGTATAGAATAGAGAGAACAGGCAATACTATTAGCACTCTGGCCTATGGATATGTAAATTGGTCATTCAGATATGCTTAATTTTCACTATACAAATCATTATATTCCAGCATATTTCTAACCTCATCCCACAGCCGACTCCTTCTTCCCTGTATTTTTGTGTTTATTCTGAGTAGACACATTTTTAAAAGAATATCCATTTGCAAATAATTTTCTTGTAATATAATATGAAAACAGGTATATTCTTTTCTAATATATGAACCAATGACCTCACTTTTGCTTAATAAGCTGAATTTTTAAATTCCATCTGGCATTACTTTCCATTTCTGAAAAACAGATTTTGGTATAGAAATATGCTTGCTTTTTGTCTTAGGTTGGTTGGCAACCATATCCTAGTGCCCATACTTGGCCCTCAGTCTGTAATGGAAGTAATATGATGAAAATTTATGGATTTAATTCAGATATGGATGTGATGTAATCACATATACAGTCTGAAGCAGTGGTGGCGAACCTTTTTCGGCTCACGTGCCAAAAGGGGGGGGCGCGCTCGCATGCCCACACCCATTCCCTCCCCCCCCACATGCACACAACACCCCCCATGCTGCCCTCTGCGCATGCACACACACCCCACCCCCGCACAAAGGCTTACCGGAGCCTGGAACGATGAAACCGGCAAACCGGAAGTGCGAAAAAACGCACTTCCGGTTTGCCGGTGTGCTGTTTTTTGCACTCCGGAGGGTTCAGGGAAGCTCCCTGAAGCTCCGGAATGCAAAAAACTACAAAATGGACAAACCGGAAGTGCGAAAAAGTGCACTTCCGGTTTGTCCGTTTTGTAGTTTTTTGCATTCCGGAGCTTCAGGGAGCTTGCCTGAACCCTCCGGAGTGCAAAAAACAGCACACCGGCAAACCGGAAGTGCGTTTTTCCGGTTTGCCGGTGGGAACCCTCGCGTGCCATAGGTTCGCCACCACGGGTCTGAAGCCTCAGACTATTTATATTCTTAGAATCTTTGGATGTGGCTTCCCTCAAATACTTGTAATTTATATAGTTTTTAAAAATGTATGTATGTATGTATGTATTTATAAATGTGTACACAGAAAGTGTAATAAGTCATAGATGCATGTGCACATACACACACGTATACCTATCATGGTCTGTAGATTTTTGAGTGAAAATTACAGGTAAAAGTTATTTATTAATTTGTCATCTGCTAGTATTGTTGATTTAATTTTAGCTGATAATATTTAATGAATGTGATCTTAAAAAACCAAAAAGTTTATAATTAAAATATATTTGTTCCATTAAGTAATATACAAGAAAAAAATAAACAGAACCAAAAGAAATTTCTCTTTTGGAAACTACGGTATTTAAAATAATGTTTATGAAGGGACGAAAATTGCCAATTTTATTTGGCACTAATATTATTAAACATTTATTTGATGCCAACAATGTCAGCTGCAGTACAAAAGACATGACATGATCTTCTGACAGAGAGGTACATTTTTTTAAAACAGGACAAAGATGAAAGAAGATGATAAGACCTTTAAAGTGGAAAAGTGGAAAACCTCAGGCATGCTGATTTTGAAGAAAGAGAATATATAAATAAAATAAAATAAAAAAGGAAAGCAACATTGTTTATAGGGGAAATTGAATTTAAAAAGTGACATTATTGTGATTCAGTAAATGATTTACATTTGATTTTTTTGAAGAGACAATTAAAAAAGGAGAGAGCTTGTTCGATGGCCTGAAATGTCAGCTTTTTCAAAGCACTGTTAGGAGATACAGTAGGAAAAACAAAGGCTAGAATGAGAGAAGGAAATGAAGGAATCTTTTCTATCCTAAGGCCAGAATTACTTTTGGATATAAATTAATTCTGTTATCTTACCAAATATGTAGCTGATAACTTCTTTATTTATTGCTATATATTTTATGCAAAGGGTAACAACAGTGCAATAAATGTAAACATTTTTTATATTCTCATAATGAGAAGTATAGCTATCTTAGACTGTTGATTGTTTTGCATTTCATTGTGGTAGACACCAGGGGCTCCTGAAAAGAATGGAGACAAATGTCAACAAAGTCAATGACTGGTCTGCATCAAAATGGTTTTAATCATTGGAAATGATGACCTTCTTATGATGATTGTTTTAGTTAAACCAAGTGTCCAGTACGGTATAGAGCAGGTGTGTCAAACTCAATTTCATTGAGGGCTGCATCAGCATTATGGTTGCCCTTAAAGGGCCAGTTGTATGGAAGACTATGAGGTGGCCGTGACTGGGTGGGCGTGGCCAGCTCTCGAGCTCACGGGGCACCGGGACCCCGCAGTCCAGTCCAGCCCCGTTTCCCCGATGGGGTGCCTGGCCATGCTTATCCCCTCGAGGCTGCTGCTGCTGCTGTCGGTGCTGCTACGGGGTGAAGTGAGGCAAGGCCGGGCGAGGAGAGGTGGGGCTGAGGTGGCGGGGGCCCACCCACTCACCATTTCCAGAGCAGCCCAGTAGGCAAGATCTAGCCATATCTTGAGTTTGACACCCTTGGTGTAGAGTGAGGTGAATTTTGTCAGGTTACACCTGTTTTGGAATTGCACCAGAATCATGAAATGAGGAAGCAGCAATAGATACCCATTATATTGGATAATGACTACTTTTGCATTGTAATATGTTTATGTTTCGCTAAGAAAAACAATGATTTCATTTATAAATTAATGGTAATTTAATTAATGTACAATCAATGATTCATACTTCAAGTAGTGACTAAATATTGTTCACATAAAACTGTTGTTTTCAATCAGTATTTCAAAATTATAATGTGGCCTAAAATATAGAGAATTGGAAAGTGATTCAGACATAATTTAGCCTTTTGAAATAAAATACATATTAAAATATTTATTCTCCATTGGTTCAGGACTTAATTCTCTCATGCTTTTATCACTGGAATTTGAAATAGCTTAGTACTTGTCTGGATCACACTTTCTGTTATTTATTAATTTGGAGCTATTATAAACAGAAGTCTTCTTTTTCTAGCAATTTTTTTCATACTTCAGATTTCAGAAGTTGGATAACCATGTTTTGAGCTTGGAAGATAAGCAGAGTTGGCTGTGGCTAGCAATTGAATGGTCTGTCAAGGATTACAAGACTAATTAGACATGATTAGACTACCAATGGAAATTCACTTCCATATTGTTGACAAGAAGGTTAAATGGATATCTATCTATCTATCTATCTATCTATCTATCTATCTATCTATCTATCTATCTATCTATCTATCTATCTATCTATCTATCCATCCATCCATCCATCCATCCATCCATCCATCCATCCATCCATCCATCCATCCATCTATTTTAACTTATCTTAAATGACACTGGGCAGCTTACAGTTAAAAAGGGATTTAGTAGTAAAATAAATGAAACTGAGCAGAAAAGCCAGGCCCTATGTTAAAGATGATGATGAACACTTTGAATCACACCCAGAAGCCAACTGGCAATGTATCCATTGTATCCCCCATCACTGCCCATGCCACTTCATTCTAAATCTCCTTTAGGCTCATCAAGGGCAGCCCCCTATAGAATGTATTACAGTAATCCAATTGTGCAGTGACTATGACATGAATGACTGCCTGAGAGGGTTCCTGGTTCAGGAAGGGACATACCTGGCACACACTGATATCTGTGCAAAGTCACTCTATTCACCACTTCTACTTGCTCTTGATGGATATGAGAAACCAGGATGACTGCAGACTGCATATAAATCTTGATGGGGAAGTACATCATTGTAAGTCAACAATAGAATATCTCCTTATCCAGAGGGATCAAACAGATTAAGACTTACTAGGATTGATCCTGAGTCTGTTTTTCTCCATCCAGCTCCACACAGCAGGTCAGGATTTCAATCACACACTTGGTCAGTCAGAGATCAAAATGTACAGTTGGGTATCATCTGCCTCCTGATCCCAATTCGGGTGCTTCCATATAGATTGAAGGGAAAAATGATGAAATTTTGAGTCTGATCTTTGGAGTGTGAACCTGATGTTTCAAAAATGTTAACTTTGAACTTTCCCTATCTGTCAACACTTATTGAAACCAATCGCAGAAAAAGAAGATGGTAAAATGTGATGGTATTGAAAGCCACTGAGATTTCAAGGAACATAAGAAAGGGCAGACCACTTCCACCCCAGCTCCACCATAAGCCATCAACAAGTGAAGCCAATGCCATTCCTGGCCTGAGAGCTGACTGAAATGGGTCCAAACAATCTTCTTCCTCCAGGGTCCTCTGGAGTTGAAGTGTGACCAGCCTATTAAAATTGAGCACAGTTCACCTAATGATCACTTTGCTTAGCAACAGAAGTTCCAATCACAATTGTTGTAAGTTGAGGTCTGTCTGTAATTAATAAAAGACATTTTAGATTGTTTATGAGAACTGGGCTATATGACAGAATGGTAAAGTTGCAAAATAAAATTAATAAAGAGAGGCTAAATAGAGAAAGCATTATAGATTTTGATACATTGAAAGAGATAAAGAAATAGATACAAAAACTCAATCAATTATCTATAACAATATATATTTTATATATACACTTTTATAAAGTATTACATTATTTGTGTACATACATATACAGTTTAAATGATACACAAGTGTATCTACGTACCCATAAATACAAATATTAATAACTTATAAGTGAGAACAGCAAATATCGGATCAGCTAATTCACTGAAGATTCAGTGTTGACTTTCTTTATAAATCCGTCTCAGCATGGGCAAGAAAGGTATTAAAGAAATGTATTTCTGTATATATTGAACTGCAATGAAATTCTGTAAGTTGGGGTCTGCTGGCATGTAATAACTTGATCTGCTTCATGCAGACAAAATATATTGAAAGTATGGACGAGTGAAGTTTATGCCCCAGGGAGAAGGCAAGATAATACATTGAAATTGTTCAGAGGTAGTTAGATGCCTAATGGACTAATATGTGAGCTATGTGAGGTCTGGGGTTTCGGTCTCATAAATTCTGGCTAGACTGATCTTGTAATTTCAAGGAAAAGTTAAAAGTATTAGCAGAGTCATCAGTGTTCAGGGTCCATGATGCTGGCTATTATTCATGTAAAGTCTCAGGCAAAACAGTCAAAGAACATTCCTAGAATAGATATGAATTTGTGGACATGTATATTTAGTTTTATATAAATACGTTTAGTAGAAAACAATCAGTTTTGCATTTTACAGCATGCTTCAGACTTTGATGTTGTGCTTCAACTCCTATTACCTTGTGTAGCTCAGAAGTTAACTATGAATAATAAAGATTAGTTCAACCTCAGGAAAGCACCTAATTGGGAAAGTTGCTATGAGTGATGTCTGAAATCTTTAAAAAATATTGCATACATTGGTTTATTGTGTGTAAAGGAATTTGTCCCTGTATTCATGACAAAGAATTTTCTAAATAAAAAGTTTGTGATAATAGCAGAAGCTGGAAAAAACAAACAGCAGGGATAAAAAAATGAAAGATTATTTTGTTGCATGATATCACTAGCTTATTAACTGCTTTTTGACAAATAGATGCGCTTTGCAGCCATCGCTGTGTTACAGTATATCTTATATTTGATCATAGGTAACTGCTACTTCAAATATTCCTGCTTGGGCTCGTTGTGTATATCAGATTAGAGTTTCCTGTCTATTTTGTACAGCCCCACAAATCGATATCCTTTCTTATGGTATGTTAATATAGTTGATAATTGATTTTTAACATGTCAAACTGGTCATAGGAAAAATTTCCAAGTGAATGTAAATTCCTCAAATATAAAAATATAGAAATATAGAAAATAGCCTGTAAATTTATGTAAATAGCCTGTTCTATATAGAAATATAGAAAATAGCCTGTAAATTTATGAAGATCAGTATTTTCCTGTCTGAATTTTTTAATTTGTTTTTATCTTTCAAAGAACAAACAATAAATATTTCTGTTTCTTACATGACATTATGCACAGTGATCCCCCCCCCCCCCATCCTGAGCTATTTTGGAATAATGCTGTAAAGGATCTTTCTTTGCTAAGCCTTGCCCCTCCAACCAGTTTGGGCTTCTCGGCAAATATAAAAAAAGAAGGCTTCCTCATTTTACTATTGTAGAGGTATCTTTTTTTAAAAGAATTTTTTTATTACATATGCTAAATAAAACAACTACAAATAATACAATCACCTAAACATACATAAATCATAATATATAACAATTATTTGCTTAAATATAAATTGTTAAACACAATACAACCAATCAACAAGTGCTCCCCCACCCCTCGGGATCATTCCTGCTTCCGAAATCTTAAAGCCTCTTCTGGTGGTGGTATCCCACTTCCCCCAGAAAACACAAACATTAGGAACTGTTTCCAAATTCCATCAAATTCATTCACTTTTATTATGCCTCTCCTTACTTTAATATTACCTAACTATCTAAATTTTTGTTGGGATTTGGACAGCATATAAATTTAATAAATATATTTGTACATGATCAGGGCATTGATACATGTAGTTTGAAACTTTTAATAGGAACCTGTTGTGGTCTGCCAGCAGCCAGCAGGGCTGGCAGCAGATTCGGACAGTGAAGAGGTTGGGGAGGAACATGGACCAGTCCTGAAGGCTGGGGAAGGCTGGGACGAGGGCTCTGTGTCGGAGGCAGAGAGGAGGCGAAGACCATCTGGCAGTTATCAGCTGCCTCTGGAGCTAGACAGCAATGAGGCAGAGGAACAGCTGGAGCCCGTTCCCAGTGTGCTCATGCGCAGAGCTGCCAGAAGAAAAGAACAGCTAAGAAATCAGGGTCGACTTGGGAGTAAAGCCACAGGTGGTCGATGAATGGCCCCTCCCATAGGAAGTAAAAGAGGAGCGAAAGGGGAGGGGTGTTTGCAGGAGACAATTAGTTCATTTGGGAGAAGATCTGTTCCTGCATTCTGGCCAAGTATTGTCTGTTATAGTGTGGAGTCTGAAAGATATTGGCTTGGCAGCTCTCCAAGCCTGATAAAGGTCTGTAATTGGATAATATCTTGAAAAACTGTTGGCCGGGACTTTGCTGGAGAGGAATTCATTGTAAACTAAATAAAAGAGATTTTATCGGGATGTGGAGTTGGCTTTGTGCTTTTGGGGAAGCCTAGGTCAGAACAGAACCAACATATCAATTTTAAGCAATCTATTGCTAGTCAGCATACCAATATTGATCTGCAACTTATTAGGAACACCTATAAGTTATAAATACTTACGTGCATATTGCTAGTTTCGGTACAATATCTTAATTTGTTCACATCCCCAATTAAAATATGGAAAATAAATATAATTCTAAATATATTGTAGAGCAATACTTCTTCCACGGGTATTTGTATCAATCTATCTTTTGGTTTACATTTAAAAGGCAGTTAAATATTTCAGTTTATTTGAGATATCAGAATTCCTGTGTATTTTGATGTTCTACTTATTAAAAAGATAGGGCAGACTGGTCATACGGAGAGCAGGGCTTGTGAATATCTTCTAACCAAAACACAGCTGGCAGATCTAATTTTAGATTCTATAGCTTTGATCATGGGTCTTTAATGTACTGAATAGAGGGGGAAGCATTTAGCAAGATTACAGGAAGCATCACAAAAGTTCAGTTCCAAATTCGATAAATTTAGTCTTGACATTGCTATGTTTCCTATCTCCTTTTTCTTAATTTTCCTATGATATATGGTACCTGTGAAAGTTGCCAGGTTACTATTTTGAGAACAATGAGTAGTTGTATATAATGTTACACTATCCAAGTCTTCAGAAAGAGACTTTCTTTATGGCTGGAAGCATAGTTAAGTCTCAGTATTTATTCAGAACCTCACTGTGAAGCCAATAAAAATGATAGGATTTATTAATATGTGCCACTGAATTTCATGGGAGGAGGTTGGATTTGCTTAAATCTTGGCCCTTCTTTGTTATTATTACAGTTGGGTTTTTTAAATGAGGGCAAAACTAAGGGAACATTTTATGGTACAATTTAAGAAGATGAACAAATTAGTATGTTCCATTCATAAATGGAATGCTGGCAATAATTAAAAATATACTGTGAATTGTTCTAAATATGTTTGGGACAATAATATCCTAAGCACAATCTGATTGTTAGCTAAAATAATGAAACAGTATACTTTAAATGCATTAATTTTTGAGTGCTTTTAACTACAATATAGATTGAAACTACAATATACAATATTTGTTATAATATTTTAGTTCTCAGAGCAACTTAATAATATAGTAAAAGCATAAATTAACGGCAATTGATATTAAAGCAAAAGAAGGTAAAACAAGTATCATAAAATATTCTGAGACATCATAGAAGTAAATCACTTTTAAAAAGAGCAATAGAAATATGAGAGCATTAAAGAATAAGAACAGATAAAAATATATTCGGCAATGAAAAGATAAAGGAGGTGTCAGGTAAGTTAAACAGTAGGGAGTATTCTATAGTTGCTAATGAAAAGGCATATTCCCATATAGACACTACTTGTACCTTAGTATACAAAGTCTCTCAGACCTTGCATTGACTATCTCTGAGCTCACAGGTAGCAATGTAGAGAAATAATTATTTTTTCAGCTATAATAGTATGATTTGATGGTTTGATGTTTATGATTTCTTAGTGCATTAATACTAACATTTTTACTATATTTAATCAAAAGGAAGATTATTTTTCTCCAATATATTTTATCTTAAAATTTGAAGAGTTGATTTTGATGGTAAATTCAAAGTTATCTTCCTTTTTGATAAGTATGTTTCTTTCACTATCACAACATAACTTTTGCTTATCTAGCCAAATACAACCAAAATGTTCTCCATTACAATTCTTTTTCAGTATTCAATAGAGCAGTGAGTGCTGACTTTATTTTTTAGTATGCCCTTATTTTTCTCTTCTTTTCAAAGAATGTTGACCCCAGTGGACAGCTACTATAGATTATGGAATGCAAACCAACAGGCTCCAACTAGAGTGAGTGCCACAAAAATTGTTAATGAATATAAATTAAGAGAAAAAGAAAACATATACAGTGGTACATTGGTACTCAAATGGTTTGAAACTCATTAACTTTGGTACTCAACACTGTAGATCAGGGCTGCCAAACTCGAAGCTCGCGGGTCGGATGCATCATGTGCTGGCCACGCTCATGCCAGGTTTAGCAAAGGGGGGGAAAGTCATGATATGTCACATGACGATGCTGTGACGATGCGAGTTTGACACCCCTACTGTAGATGGACCCACTAGGGATGGTTGGTAGCTAAATCACCTACCCAGTCTTTCTGGCTCTTTAGGTTTGTGCCAAAGTTTAAAGCATCTGAAGTATTTTGCCACACACTTATACTTTTTTAAATGGCAAGGGACTACAACACCTTAATGGTACATCTTAGCAATAACTTGGTTACAGTTCAAACTGTTGACTTGTTGCCAAAAACATTTTAAATGAGACACCATTTCTAGCATGCCATTGGTAATTCTTTATGGTGATGTTGGACTAGGGAGCTCATGTTGTTCTCTTTATCTTAATTATTACAGATACAGATAAAAGCCTCAAAAGTGATAGTGACTGCATACAACTTGCAAAAGCTTACTAAGTAACTATTAGTAAGTTAGTAACTGTTAGTACTAGTTAGTACTAAGCTGTTAGTAAGCCCAAGATAGATTATATATACAAAGAAATGGGGACCACAATACTGCACCTCATCATTTCTTCTGTAGTGACACTACAGCAAATTCTCATAGTGGTTTTCAAGCCATAATTTTTCTCTGTCCATCCTGAAATACCTTAATATGTGTTTAATGCTGATTCTATAATGCTTCACAAGCAACTTAGCATTTCTTAATGCTATAGTAAATAATATTTTCCATCTCATATTCTTTATTCTGTACTACCCCATTTGGCAGAAGTACTTTTCTATTATCACTCAATTCAATTTTTATTAAAATTGCAAGATTTGTTAGTATAAAAAGTAAATATGCATTAATTCACAAAGAAAACAAAAAAACTTTTTATCTAATTATATTGCTTATCATATTACATCCTGGAAAACACAAAAGACTTTTTTCGATAAAAATATGCTGGGTTTCTTGTAATCTTTACATATAGTGCCACATGCTTCACTTGTGGGAGGTCAGAAGCTGCCTGTCAGGCTTGCCCCAGCTAGGTTCCCAGCCCTATACCATTTATGAATGCCCTGTGAACAATTTTTTCTAAAAGAACTGAATTATGTCTGTTATTTGATTAAAATTGGAGAAAATCAAAGAGTTGGGCTTTTGGAAATTATTAAAGGTCTCCAATATTTTTAACCAAACATTGAATATTATAGAGAAAATGATTTGTTAATTGTTTCAGTGTGATGGTTGAAATGTTCGTTTTCAAGGCTTTCTTTTGCTGGTCAATTATTGAAATAAACAAACTTGATGTCATTTTCCCTGAGAATTTGTGAATGTTATAATTTCTCTTATGATAAAGTATCTGGGGAATTTGAAGGGGTTGCTATGGCTTTGTCCAAAATAAAATTATAAGTGGATTTTAACTTTTCTATTATGGATAAATAACCTTCGTTTTAAATTTGAAAAAATTAAATAATAGTGACAAGTGAACATTTTCAATAAGTTTTGACTTATTCCAATATTGGTGACTCTCATTAAATGGTTTTGCACACTGATACAGTAATTTAAATGTAGTACATGACTTATTTGTGAGCATAGCAGTGCTTCTATATACTGTAAGTAGGAGTTTTCCAAAATTATAAACCAAATTAGCTTTTTACAGGCTATGTTTAAATTTGTTCGTCTTGTTTGTTAACAAAGCAAATTGTAAGTCAAATGATAATGATGATTAGATTTGTAACCCACCTTATTAAATAGATTTTGATTAACTTGAGGTGATAAATAAAACTGCCCCCTATTTTCACTGTGCTGAGCTGAGAGAGAGTCTCTGGCCCAGTCATCTAATCAGCTTTCTTGCCTCAGGGAAGAGAAGGAGAGCTTGAACTCACAGTGTCCTTGTTTCTAGGACCGCACCCTAACCACTACACCAAATTGGCTTTCTTTTATTATGCACAATCATACAAGTTCAGTGTGATAAGCACCTCAGTGTTAATTTATCTTACACCATCACTTAGTCTGATGATTTATATTTAGGTTTGTATCTTTCCTTTTCTAGCTCATCTCTTATGGTGTCTCACTTCATTTTATCCCCACAACAGATCCTTGTGAAATAGGTCAGGCTATAAAAGAATAACTGGTCCAAGGCCATTTTATAAATGTCCACATTTGAATGAGGACCTGTGTTTTCTTGGTCCAGTACAACTTACCCATAAGGAGGGGAACAATAACAAATAGAACCAGCGAGGTCCACAAGCAGATGTGGCATTGTGATCTGAACCCTGCCCCTTTTGTATGTGAATCATTGTATCTGCCATTTTGCCTGTTTTGACCTGTTCCTGCAAATTCCACGGAATGGAACACAACAGGCCCTAACCTTTCCCCCCCCCTTTCCGTTTCCTAAAACTCCATCCACCCCCTCCAATATTGAACCATCAGAATTGTTAACAAGCTATCGAACAACTGCACTTGGTATAAAAAAAAGAGTTACATGTTAAGCAGTCAGAGTATTTTTTTAAAAAAAGAAATATGTCAGAATATGAGTTACAGGTCAAGGTCTCATTGAAACAGGCAAGAAAAATAAAGAGTGTTTAAAAGAAAAGAAAAAAGAAAATCCTGCTGCAAGGTTTCTAAGAAAATTGTTATGTGGCCACCTCACCTATAATACGATGATGATGATGATGATGATGATGATGATGATGATGATGATGATGATGATGAAGAAGAAGAAATTAATAATAATAATAATAATAATAATAATAATAATAATAATAATAATAATAATAATAATATACAGAAAAAATGTGATAAAATCAAGAATGGAGAGTTGGCAAAATAAAGCATTACATGGCCAATTTCTGGAAAAAATAAAAGACAAAGTGGACAGTGAAAAAACTTGGTTATGGTTAACATCTGGTACTTTAAAGAAAGAAACAGAATCATTGATCCTGGCCGCACAAGAACAGGCAATTCGTACAAATGCCATAAAGGCCAAAATTGATAAATCCTCAAATGATGCTAAATGCAGATTATACAAGGAAGCTGATGAAACTGTAGCCCATGTGCTCAGCTGCTGCAAGAAAATCGCGCAGACTGATTACAAATTACGGCACAACTCTGTTGCACAAATGATCCACTGGAATTTATGCAAAAATTATAATATCCATACTGCTACAAACTGGTGGGAACACAAGCCTAAAAAAGTCACTGAAAATCAGATGGTCAAGATCTTGTGGGATTTTCGTATACAAACAGAGAAGATACTGGCGCATAATACACCAGACATAACGCTGGTCGAGAAAAACAAGGTGACTATCATTGACATTGCAATACCAGGTGATAGCAAGGTCGATGAAAAGGAACACGAAAAAATCGCAAAATACCAGGACTTAAAAATCGAAATTCAACGATTATGGCACAAACCAGCAGTGGTAATTCCAGTGGTGATTGGAACACTGGGTGCTATCCCAAAAGCACTGGAATTACATTTAAAACAGCTCAAAATTGACAAAATCACCATCAGTCAAATGCAGAAAGCCGCACTGCTTGGTTCCACACATATACTTCGAAAATACATTACGACGTCCTAGGCCCCTGGGTGGGGCTCGACTAGTAATCAATGCCAAATCCGGCGAAACAACTGGCCGCTGTGATACAATTGTATAATAGTAATAATAATAATAATAATAATAATAATAATAATAATAATAAGCTTCAATCAATAAGGAGTTCTTCTGCACATTAGTCCCCCCCCAATTATTTGAAGCAAAGCAGCTCATCAAGGGACTTAAATCCTGCCTTGAGGCTTCAAAATGAGGTAAAAATACAGTATAGTGAAGGGCCTTATTGAGGTGATTGTAATCCATCTGCATAAGTCCAAACAATCAAATTATAATTACTAGGACTTTGCAAAGTATTTCAGGGAGCATTTTGCAAAGCTTGCTAGTGAAATCATAGCAACACTCCTTGAAAGACTGAGAGAATTGTATCCTCCAGAAAGCTCAATGCTATTCCTTTAAGAACTTTTCTAGTTCATCTCCACATTGTGTGTGCTTGCACAACCAAATTCCCTTTGCTGAACTGTTTTTGTTGCATGCAAACAAATAACCTTGAAAGCCTTGAAATAGCATTGGTAAGTCTTATGGAGGATGTGGTTGTCTCAGTGCTTTGTGGAGGATTGCTTTCCCTGTGAATCTTCATATAATACTTTGGAGCATTTACTATAACTGTAGAAATATAGAATATATCAAATTGTAGAAAAATGTAGAATCCAATTGTGTAACAGTCCCTGCAGAAAAGTGACATTCTCAGTGTTGAGTAAAGTTGGTAGAGAAAACGGGCAATGGCAGATCTGCCATCTTCAGCTTCAGCTTGGTGCCTCGCTGGCATCCTGCCATCAACTGCTAGGGGAGGGGGGGAAGAGGAAATTGGCATGCAGAGGGTAGAGATGACTGGGAGAGGGACCGGTGACAGGTTTGATGGAAACCAGAGGTGTGAGAACCATCTTGTTCCAGTCTTCAAGGCCGCGGAACCTGAGAAAGGAATGTGAATTGCACCAAACATCTGAGTGTTTGGTGCACACCACAGTGGCACACCACTGGTCAAAGACAAACTAGTCAGTGGGGAAGGGCTGGGATGAAGGGGAAAGGTTTGCACCTTTTGCACCTTTTGCACAGGAATTTTAGTTCTAGCTTGCTTTTGCTTCATCCACTAATTCCTAGTAAAAGAACCTATCACTTCAGTCAAATGGATTCGAGGGTCTTTCTTTCCTGGGAACCTAGCTGGGGCAAGCCTGACAGGCAGTGAATTAGGGTAATGTGAAATTCTTCAGCAGAGTACATGGTAAGTATAAAGAAAATTAATATGTAGGGAAGTAGAAGAAAGTATACTCAAGTACAGTATTAAGCATACAGCACAACCCAGATATATGTATCTGTATTTTATTTAGTACCTCTTGAATAAATAGTCCTTTGTTAGAGAAAGATTTCTGGTATTTGATGGTGAGAAATCTGTTTAATCTAAATCAGGAATTTGGAAATTCTGACACAAGAATTTCCTGACAACCTAAACAATATCTGTGTTGTTACAGAAACACCCTGGGTAGAGAGATTGCATACAATTTAGTGGCTGATTTGGAAAAAAAATTCTACTAGCAAGAGAATGGGAAGAACACACAAGCTTACATTTTGCTAACTTGCCAAGCTGCTGTGCTTTGTCAGGGATAAAGAAGGTTGTTTTGCTGCTTTATGCAATTTAACATTGTGCTCTTCCCATATCTAACTGCATGAAGGTCAGCATAAAACTCCTTTTCAGCAGAATCCAAATGCAAGCTTGGAAATAAATTCCATAAGTGGGGCCATCATATCTCAGCTGCAGAAATCTTTTGATGGCAACAAAGAGATATAGAAAGTTTTAGCAGCTTTGATGTGGTAGACTTCCATTATTTTAACAAAATTTAGTCAGAGCTCCCCTCTTTTTCTGGAAGATTGGAATGTTCTGGATTAGTGATTCTTGACTGGATTGGATTGAGTGATAAGAATTGATTTGATTGGAGCATTGCTTGGACCTTGCCTTGGATGGTAGTCAGAGGAGAAAGGGGTAGCTGCCTTTGATCTGTCTTCAGATGTATTAGACAGTGTGGTGCCATGGTCCATCAATCCATGGGGGATTGATTGATTGGTTTATCCTATTTGTATTATTGTTACAAATAACTCAAAGCATCAAACATATCCAACGGACCTATTAGCAACACACCAGATTCTGGTGGTTCAATAATGCATATAGTAGGTAGGAACAGTGGAGGTGAAGGATGGGGTGATTGTGTTGGTAGGATTTCCTAAGTGCTGGAGACAGAGTCCCCCTTCTCTTTGGCATAATACTTCTCAAATTTTACATAGGCTTGTCCTTCAGTCCTATCTTCTGGGACCAATCTATTGAGATGGTCTATCTATCCCATCACTGATTTTTGAATTACTTAACAAATACATGATGCTCCTTAGCCTGTCTTCCTGACACTTTGTTTTCTGAATAATCATCACTGCTTGGACAAAATGATGCAAGTAAAATTCAACAAGTCGAGGCTGGGGAAAAGAAATGAACAGGGAGAATAATAGGTTAAGTATGAAGAAACAGGCATGAGATGCAGTGCAGGCTGACAGTATGAACACAGCACATTCACATGCTGCATTGTCATAAGTGCACTGAACATCAGCTAAATTTGAGGCAAATACTGAGTGAACAGTACTTTACAGACAAAAGGGGCTGCATAGATCCTGTCTTGCATGCAAATTTCCAAACTGCCTCCATGGAAGTCCTCCTGTGTAGAGATTGTGAAAGCAAAAACCTCTTCACAAGAAACTGGCAAAACTGAGCTAACTATTTGAAAAATGTTGGCATATAGCCAAGGATGGGAAGACAGAGTAGAGCATGAAAGATCACAGAGATTACCATCAGTAATTCATCCTGTACAATGTGATTTAATAAAAGGATGCCATCCTTCTGATAATGCCAGATATTTTAGTCATCCATTCAGAGAAATACGAAATGGCTGTCATGACTTTGTTGGATGTGGAAAACGCCTTTGATATGGCACTAATTAAATTTTGGAATAGCTTACACAAAAAATGGATTTCCATAAAATTTTATTTCTTGAATCAAAATTTATTATTCTAGGCCTTCTGCTCAAATACGTACTAATGGATTATTTCCTCCCCCGTCAAGATGTATCATGAAACCTGTCAAAGATGCTTTTAGTTTTGTATTGGAACCTTTTGCTTATCTTACTAGATAATTATGTGATATTCAAGATATACAGGTGGCAGGAATTGAACATGTTGCTATTGTATGGGGGTGATATTTGGGGCTTTTAAAAGATTATTAAATTTTTTTGTCTTGATTTGGAGGTATTGTACAACAGCAGGATGTATTATATACAGTGCTTTGGAATAAATCTAACATTTTGCCTATAGCTAATACAGTTTTTGTGAAAACATATCAAATGAGTTTTATCTTTTGCTCAAATCCTATTAAATATTTGAGGATAATTACTCTTAGAAAAATATCCTTATTGGTAAATTCGAACATTTCAAAAAGATTACTAAAGATTAATGCCGATGCTAATAAATAGTTGAAAATGCCAATGGAATTATGGAGAGATTAAATGTGAAATGACTGTTATTTTAAGATTGATATTTTAAGAAGGGTATCTAGCGATAATTCTGCTTAGATATTTTTAAGTGATCAATTAATTTCATCACCCTGGTTCACAACTGTGGAAGAGTTACTACATGTATTGTGGGTGTCTTGCCTTTGTATGAAAGCCCTTCTGCCCTTCCTCTCGGTGAGAGCTATTTAAGAGACCAAGGGAGAGGGTGTTTGTATTGGATGGGAAGTGAGCTCCCAAATAGTCAATGAAAGAGGCTTGGCAGAGGTCCTATGTGGGTAGTAAACTGTTGAGTGGAAGGTAGTTTACTGGGATTCCTCATAGTTCTAAGAGCAATGGTTGAAGTGCTCAAGGATCCCACTCACCATTCCTGGCATGATAGGTTTGATGTGTATGGATCCCCTCTCTTGTGAACTGAGGCATATAGGTTGGGGAAGTATTGGGATCTTAGGAGGGCTTGGTGTGCATTTAAACATCTCACTGTTGATAGACACGGGGAGCTAGGGAATAGGCCACTCTTGGGGAAGACAATTTCTGTTCCAATTTCATATTTCAGTCCCCTGAGGTCATTCCCAATGCCTGGCCAGCAGATCCTCAGAAGCCCTGGCTTTTTGTTGCTGCTGCTAAATGGCATAGTAGGTCAGCCTGTAAAAAGGTGTCTCTCATTTGTGATTTGATCACAGATAACAGAGCTAATCTGGCATGTATTACCGAGATCTTGCTAGATCTGGAAGGGGAACAGCCCCCTTTGGAAATATGGTAAGTGAATTTTATGTGTGGCTGAGATTTTAGGATAGGGGGGAGTATTGACTGTCATTAAGGAGTATCTAACAACTTTCAAAGGCTATGCTCCACAGGCTACCAAAGGTGAGACTCTTTTCATTTAAGTTACTTTCTACAGTTCATCTGGGACTGTTGCTACATAACCACCTTCCTGCTATGCAGCAATCTCCCTGCCTGAGTGCCTTGATTCCATTTCTAGGTTGGCAGTAGAATTTCCCAGGCTTGTGATCCTGGCAGGTATACTCTTCCTTCTCTAGAAATAAGGTCAGAGTTCACCTAGTAATTCATTGCCATTATGACAATTATGAGCCTGACCACTGTAAGAAGGCAGGAACCATTTGAGCATTCCACCTCTGATGTTGATTGATGGGCCTAGATGTGTTTCAAAGGGAGCTGAGAATTGTTCCTGATGGTTTCCTGAATGGTCTGCCTGAGACCTTGGTCATTGCCAGGAATAAGGGGGCAGAGGAGGCCTTAGGTTAGATGGAACCTATGCAGCCTCTCTGCTTTTGCAGTTCCCATCACTCTCCATGTTTTATGGAAGAGTTGAGGGAGATGAAATGGGTTGATACTAAAGTGCTTCTGGAGATCAATGAAGAAAGAATTCAATCAAACATGAGTCCCAGTGTACAACTGGGGCTTCTTCTTGACTCATGACTTCTGCTTGATGAATAGGTGGCAGTCAATTGGACTGCCAGATTATGTGTCAGTTGCACATATTCTTGGATTGGAGGCTCTAAACTCCATCACTCATGGCCTGGTCACTTCCTGTATGGATTACTTTAATATGCTATACATGGGACTATTCTTGAAAAGCATTAGGAATCAACAGTTGGTACAAAATATGGTGACACAGGTAGTTATTTGGGGTGGACAGATTCCCATTCCCATCCCAAAGAATGTCATCTGATGGGACCCAGGAAAAGAGCCTATACTGTAATAGCATCCATCTTTTGGAACATTATTGCCCTTGACATCAGACTGACCCTAAACTTGTTTTTTAGGAAGTTGTTAAAGATGTGTATTTGTCATTTGGCCTGAGGATCTGGTAGTTCTTATTTAGAGTCTGCAAAGTGTCTTTATGGTTTGTGAAGTTGATTATGTTCTGCTCCAAATGGTTTTTATGGCTTTAATTGCTTTTTGTTGTTATGTGTCTGACTTTTATTTGTATTGTTTTTCTGTTTTTAACTTTGTAAGTCCTCTATTTGCTTACATCAAATGGAGAATATATAGATTGAACAAACAATTAATGATTTGTTTTGTAAAAATTTATGGGATGATGACTTTTCCTTTGAAAATTATGATTTTCTTATGAAAATGGATACTTGGAAAAGACTGCTTTGATAAACTTTCAGCCTCTGACTGTATAAAGTATAAAGCAATATTTCACACTGTTTTAAGATGTGTGAGTTTCAACTCCCAGAATTCCCCAGTTAGTATGCTAGGGCTACTGAAGTTGAGAGATAGTGGCATAAAAAAGATGGAATGATCCAATTTTCTGTTAAAAAGCAAATTGGTAACAATTTCTTTATAAATGTAACTGTTTATTATTATTTTTAATTTAATTTTGATTAATTTAGAAAAGTGTTTTTTTTTCTTTTTTGTTAGTTCTGTTATTTATGTTCTGATTCATTTTGCTTGCATTTACATCTTTTTTGATTGTTTATAGTTGTATATTAAATATCGATAGAAATATTTTCATTTCTATTTAATGACTAAGAGGTACGCTTGAGCTGTTTGAATATACTTGATAAAAACTCGAAGAATTTACAAATTAAATCTATGTAGTTAGATGTAAATAAATACCTCTGAATTTACTGAAAATTCTTGCTAGATAAATACATAAGATTGGTCATTATTATCTTAATGAATTATGCATTGTTTTATTTCATATTTGGTACTGTTGAGTATGTGTTTATGTTTGCTTGTGTTTGTGTATTGTTATGATGCACTTCTCCATAAATTTCCTCCCTGCACTGTGGACCTCAGGAGATTATCTATTTACCTCTAATGTATATCTGAAAAAAATAATAGATAAAGGGAATGCAATAGTGGCAAAGCTTCTTTCTGCTCAATTACTAAGGACACAATACTACACACAGGCCTCTGCAGCAGAATTATCTTTTGGAAATAAGCCTTCTAATTTTTGTTAGTACTTAATAAAACAAACTATGGTGCTGGAGAAGACTCCTGCAAGTCCCTTGGACTGCAAGGCGATCAAAACGGTCAGTCCTAGAGGAGATCAATCCTAACTGCTCTTTAGAAGGTCAGATCCTAAAGATGAAACTCAAATACTTTGGCCACGTAATGAGAAGGAAGGACTCACTGGAGAAGAGCCTAATGCTGGTAAAGATTGAGGGCAAAAGAAGAAGGGGATGACAGAGAATGAGGTGGCTGGATGGAGTCACTGAAGCAGTCGGCGTGAGCTTAAATGGACTCTGGGGGATGGTAGAGGACAGGAAGGCCTGGAGGAACGTTGTCCATGGGGCCGCGATGGGTCGGACATGACTTCACGACTAACAACAAAAATAAAAGAAATATGTCATTTTAACCTTAGCATATACAGTACTTGGAAGCAACCTTAGGCCAACCTACTACTGTGTATAGGAATACAAATTAAGTCATCTAGGCCACTGCTTCTATACATCTGGAAAGGGGAGCCCATATTTCTCTAGATAAATAATCTATTGTCAAATTCTTATTATTATTAGGAAATCCAACTGACATTGTTTTCCTGTAATTTAAACCCATTACTGATTGCCCAGCTCTCTAAGGTAACATAGAACAGTCTTGGCCTTTTTCTCTATAACCTTCTTTCAAATATTTGAAAAGTTATATCATATCCCTAGCGTTCTCTTCTTAGGAATCTTATAATAAGACCTGCACATGCAATATGGCATAAAAACTTTGCATGGGAATAGCATTATAATCCATAACCACTTGGATGAATCCAGTAAATTTGAGCCAGATTTATGAAAATTGGACTTGGGATACAGCCGAATTGCCAAGTCTTATCATGGCTGAAATATTTTTGTGGTTAATATGTTGAAGCAGAAATTGTTGGTAGGAGTAAACTTTCATGTAAGCAATACTTAAGATCATGCCAAAATTAGTGAGAGTTTGGCAGCATTATACAAGCAGCAAATCATCCAGTCACAAAATGTAAACCTGCCTAGGGCAGTTTCAGCATGTGTGCCCAACTTTCTAAAAATATTTCAAAGCTTTTCATTCAAGAGTGAGTCAGTTCTGTTTGCTTTTTCTCTGTTCTGAACTTGCTTTCCTTTCTCAACCTACTTAGCTACCGGTAGATGTGAGTTTATCTTGTGTTTCAGACTGAATCTGTATCACTCAGTACAGATTTTGAAATTAATCTACAGTACTCTTTGCATCATTTTTTGAATTTGAATCCTAAATTTCTTTGCTTTCTTTGTGAAAAGGCCCGAAACTGGCAAAAATATATATATCACAAAATGTGGTCATATGAACATGGAATACTGTGACTGTTTGTAAAGATAAGCTGCTTGCTAAATGTTCAAAGCACAGTCATGTGACCGTGGAGGTATGTGCAGTCACCGGAACTCTGGAACCATATTATAAATAAGTAAGTAAGAAAATAAGGAGTATTATGTAGGTTCTCTGCCTTGAGTTACTTACAAAGTAAATCTGGGATAAAACTTTTTAAAAATAAAGTAGCTTTAAAATGGCAATAAATATGTCAATAAGGCAAATTTATGTAGCATAAATATGTCAATAAGGCAAATTTATTTAAAGATATCAGATGTGTCCATTTCTTTTGGCATCGAAACAGAGGAACAACATAATTTTTTAAGGCTTCAATATTATGTATACTTATCTGGGAATAGTCAAACAAAAGCAGGGAAGGAACTGATTTAAGAATGTTAAGCGTGACTTTAGAATAATGTCCTAATCTCCTATACATAACAGCCTGCAAATAAAGTCAACTTAGTTTTTTTCTGATTTACAAGTATTGATTTGAGACATTTTCCTGATTTTTTGTTCTGTTTTATTGAACAGTTAGAATTTAAATGCCTGAGCAATCCTTGCCCAGTTTGTACAGCCAGATGAATTTGCTTCCAGATAAATAGGTGTAGATTCAGTCTGAATGTTTACTGCCTATAATGATTAAATAATAAATAAATAATAATAAATGATTAAATAATAAATAATAAAGGAAAGAACAAAATTAGGCACAATCATCTTCATATTTAAGATAAAAATGATAGATGATAATCTCATTTGGCATACAAATATTAATTCTCCAGCTAACCTCCAAGAATGGGATGACACCGTCCCTTCAGCCAATGAGGACTGAGTCTGTCAAATTGTATATCTTCGTCGTCCTGCCTTAATTCCCCCTCTTTTGACTCAGTCCTCAGGCTGCATAGGACATGTGTTCTTCAACTGCTCCCATTCTTGTGAGGTGTCTTCACCACATCTGTCATTGAGAATTCAAACTGTGAGTTTTCTCACCAGCTGACGTCAGTTTCCATTGGAGTCGCTGGGTTGAGCACGGTGAGGGCTTCGGCTCTCACGCTTGCCGAGCCTCGAGCCGAGGGCCATTATCTATAGGGGGGTTTCCCTCTCGCTTTCGGCCTTAAGGGATCGCTCCGTTAAAATTATTCCGGCTCCGTGTGAGGCATTTTGGCCTGGCCTTGACAGCATTTCTCTAATCTAGACACTTGCTGTCATTGTTCCTTGTTTCCCCTGTCTCTGGAGCTATTGTGCTTGTGGGACCAATGGCCAGGGGAGTCTTCCACTCTGTTGCCGCTCAGCTCGGGCGTGACAGCCTGGACTTGTACTTTCGCTGCTGGAGCTATCATGCTGGAGCGGCTGGCTGTCATCTGCCCTCCAGCATAGGGGTTTTTGTCCCTCAGTCCGGCATTTGCCATCCATTATTGCCATGCATTCCACCTCATCGGCCTCGCCAGTAGCACTTTCAACGCTCCCACATTGTAGCCGTTGCGCTGTGCGCCCTTTTGTCTTGTACAGCTGAAGTGAACGGAAAAGACAGCGGTGGCCATTTTAACTGGCCATATTGGTGGGCAGTGGCCATCTTTACTCCACTCTGCAAGGCGGTGGCCATCTTGTGAGCGGCAGCCATTTTGAGTGTGGCATAGAATGATTCGGCCTTCCCATCAAAAAATTTTAAGGTTATTCAGGTTCTCATTATGAGTATAGGGCCCTCCCATTTGGCCTCTCCTCAGCACCGATGGTTTTCACCAAGGTGGTGGCAGTGCTAGCCGTGCATTTGAGATCAATACCCATGCGTGTCCAATGTTACCTGGATGATATTCTCATCTAGTCATCGTCCAGGCACCAGGCGTCCAGGTAACGGTTGACACCCTCAGGCACCATGGGTTTTCTATAAATTTGGACAAGAGTCATCTGTCCCCTACCACCAGGCTGACCCATTTAGGAGCCATTGTTGATTCGCTGGAGTGCAGGGTGTACCTTTCCCAGGAGCGACAGGACAGTATCTCAGAACTTTCCCAACAAGTCCTGAGAAAGCCCAGGGTTCCCCTGAAGCTGCTTTCCATGCTCCTGGGTAAAATGATACCGGCCATACATATTACCCCTTGGGCTCACCTACACTCCAGGGAATTGCAATGGTTTCTCTTACCCTTTCAGAGGTTGGGACGCAGCACGTTGGCATCCAGGGTCCTGGTTCCATCACATGTCCGATGCTCGCTCCATTGGTGGACTTCGCTGGCCATCGTGAAGGCTTCCTACTTTCTGGAGCCACGCAGGATCACCATCACCATGAACGCCAGACTGTATGGCTGGGGGGCCCATGCTCAATCGACAGCAGTTCAGGGCAAATGGTCCCCGAGAGAGGCGCAGTACCCCATAAACAGACTAGAGCTCTGCACAGTTTACCTGGTGCTCAAATAGCTGAAACATCTGCTGGCCGGTTGGCACGTTCTGGTGCTTACAGACAATGTGGCTGCAAAAGCCCACATAAACCGGCAGGGGGGTACTATGTCCCGCCAGCTCATGGAGGATGCCACAACCCTGGGTCTCTGGGCAGAACGACACCTTCTGTCCCTCTTGGCACAGCACATCTCTGGGGTAACCAATGTGACCGCAGACTGGCTCAGCCGCACCACTATAGACCAGGCGGAGTGAAGCCTCCACCTGTCCCTCTTTCAGGCCCTGGTGAGTCGGTTCGGTCTGGACCTCTTCGCCATCACGGAGAACGTCAAGCTACCCAGGTATTTCACTGTAATTGGTCAGCTGGCCTGCTGTACACGTTTCCCCCTCTGCTTCTCCTCCCCAAGGTCATCAGGAAAATCTTGGAGCAGAGGGCCAAAGTACTGCTCCTCACCCCTCACTGGCCCAGGAGGGCCTAGCTTGCGGATTTGAAATCCCTGTCCGTCTGCCAGCCTTGGAGAATCCTGCCGACAGAGTCGTTGCTCTGCCAGGGGTTGGTGGACCCCCAGTGGTACCAACTGACCACCTGGTGCTTGAGTGGGGCACTCTGAGGTACCGCAATGTTCCGGACAGTGTCATTTGCACTCTCCAGGCCTCCAGGAGGCCGTCTACAGAGAGAATTTATTCAGCCACCTGGAAGATTTTTTGCTTCTGGTGCTCAAAGGAGGGATATTCTCCTGTTGATCTGTCTATTGCCAACGTCCTCGAGTTTTTGCAGCATGGCCTTAACAAGGGTCTTTTGCCCAACACGTTCCACTGTCAGGTGGCAGCGCTCTCTTCCATTTTGTCCTGTGGCTCTCTGGACTCTCTATCACAACATTCAGTGTTGCGTAGGTTCTTGAAAGGGGCTGTAATTTGTGCCCCCCGTCATTCATCGGTACCTGGTCTGGGACTTTTCGAAGGTGCTCCTTTCGCTGATGGGAGCCCCCTACGAGCCCTTGAGGACCACTTCACTTTGCCACCTTACCTGCAAGGTGGCATTCCTTGTGACAGTTACCTCCGCTCGGGGAATCTCTGAGCTTGCTGCCTTGTCGGTCAGGGGGGATCTCTGTATATTTCATTCTGATCGAGTGATCCTCCAACTAGACCCCACGTTTGTCCCAAAAATAAACTCTTATTTTCACAGAGCCCAGGAAATTGTCCTGCCCAATTTTTCCCCCCATCCTTCGCACTCACTAGAGAGACAGTGGCACACGTTTGATGTTAGGAGGGCCCTGAAGATCTACCTCAAGCGTACTTCTACCCTGCACAGAATGGAGGTGCTTTTCATCTCCTTTCAACCCACCTCTTTGGGACAAAAGGCATCCTCCTCCACCGTTGGGCCCTGGCTCCGTAGCACAATAGCGAAGGCTTATGACCTGCAGTCCTTGCCACGACCAGCCAGAGTGACAGCGCACTCAACCCGCAGTGCTGCAATGATGGCGGCATGGTCCATTCAGGTGTCCATTGAGGAGGTCTGCCGGGCGGCCACTTGGGTTTCTCCAACTCCCTTTATCCGCCACTACAAAATTGACATTTTTGCGCCATCTGAGGCGGCGTTTGGTTACAGAGTTCTCTAATGCGTGGTGCCACAGACTAGGGAAGCCATCCAGACTTAGCTCTCCCAACGGACAGACTGCTTTGGTATGTCCCATTCTTGGAGGCTAGCTCCACCCACTATGAAGAAGGGGTGTTGGTCTTACCTGATACGCCTCTTCTCATAGGGTGGAGCTTAACTCCAATCCCACCCAAAGTTAGTCTGGTCTGGCCTTCGGGGAGTCAAATTATTATCTTCTACCTTGTTTTGACTTTGGGAGCTACACACCGAGTTTGTCCATTGTTCTTCGTCAAAGAGAGGGAATTAAAGCAGGACAACGAAGATATACAATTTGACAGACTCAGTCCTCATTGTCTGAAGGGACAGTGACATCCCATTCTTAGAGGTTAGCTCCACCCTACGAGAAGAGGCGTATCAGGTAAGACCAACACCCCTTCTAGTTGTCTTTCAGTAGTCTATTCTTGGATGCTATTGGAAAAAGAAAGAAAGGTCTACTATACTTTTTGTATATTTAATTTTGTTGAAATTCTGTTAATGTCTCCAACAAGCATTCACTATCCAGCATTCAAGTCATTCTGTATCAATGTTTTAATGATTAGAATCAGTGGAATACATAGTGATAGTGATAAGAGCTGATACATTATATGTCTAAAAGTTTCAGTGGGAATTAATAGAGCCACCATGTGGCAAGTTTTAAATCCTTATTATTTGAAATGAAGAACATTTGGAATTTTTTTTTGTTCTTTGTGTATTGTCACAGTCATATAGCTGTGAATTGAAGGACTGTGCTTCACACAAAGCAGTCATATTGATTCTACTGTACAGAGCTTTTTCCTTTGCCATTTGTTACTATCTCTCATTGTTATAGCTTAATTCTTTAAAAATAAATATAGTTCCCCCCTGGCTTCCAAGAAAAGAATAGAGTAGGAGCTGCATATTTTACAAGATCCAAAAAAATAATAATATTAAAAGTAGAATAAATGCTTTCTCTGGGTTTCATTTACCCTATTGTAAAACTATATTGGTACAAACAATAAAGTTCTTGAGAAATTTTAACATCTTACAATACTTTGAACATTTTAATATTCTTATTAAATCAACAGTACTCAGAATGTATTTGATATGTTATCAGTCTATTAGTTTTTGAATTAGTCAAAATTCTTGATTAAAAAAAAAAAGTCCAGAGCCCATGGGCCTGTGATTTTGCCTTTGCAGGCTGGAAATTATAGAAATATCCTATAGATCTGGAAATCTGCCAGGTCAGAAAGTTAAAGGGAAGAGACAAAATAAAAAATGTGATATATGCAGTAATGGGGGTGGGGGTGGGGTGAGGGCAGGCTAAACCAATACAAAAAATACTTAAGCTTTGCATAGTGTGGAATATGGTTTAAATATAGAATTTAAAAATAAAACCAACCAAGCTCTTCATACCAGAATAGGAATAATATTTTTTTAATCTACAGTCTCTGGAGAATTTCTTCTCCAGAGATTAAAAGTAAACTATGAGGCAGCAGCATCATTGTAAAGGAAAATTGATTCCTGAAACAGTATTTTTTAAATTTATTTTTCAAACTCTTAGTAAGTATTCTATGCAGATTTTTAAACTATTAGATAATACATTTAGTGTGACTCATTATTCTGCATTCTGTTAGTTTAATTCCTCTGGATGTGTTTGATTCCTATTAGATGTTTGATGAGCAAAGTTTTCAGAAAGACTTTGGGAAATGAAGCACAGGAAGAGATCCCTGGAGCTCTGTTGGAGGAAAATAAACAAATCTGATTGAGCCTAATATGACCCATATTAGGCACTACATTGTGATGATAAGGGCGCCAAAATATTCTTATTTCTCTGCCCTTATTGCATCTACCAATAGCTATCTGTTATCTCTTTTTAGGGGCTAAGACGCTGAGCTTGTCGATCAAAAAGGTCGGCAGTCGGCGGTTCGAATCCCTAGCGCCGCATAATGGAGTGAGCTCCCATTACTTGCCCCAGCTTCTGCCAACCTACCAGTTTGAAAGCATGTAAAAATGCAAGTAGAAAAATAGGGACCACTTTGGTGGGAAGGTAACAGTGTTCCGTGCGCCTTCGGCGTTTAGTCATGTCGGCCACATGACCACGGAGACGTCTTCGGACAGCGCTCGCTCTTTGGCTTTGAAACGGAGATGAGCACCGCCCCTTAGAGTTGGGAACGATTAGCACATATGTGCAAGGGGAACCTTTACCTTTACCTTTACCTTATTCCCATTTCAGAAGGTTGAGCCTGAGGACCATCTGCAGAGCTGTT
Source organism: Diadophis punctatus similis (assembly GCA_023053685.1). Lineage (NCBI taxonomy): Eukaryota > Metazoa > Chordata > Lepidosauria > Squamata > Dipsadidae > Diadophis > Diadophis punctatus. Next base: position 3,816,366 of record JALIGW010000028.1, on the reverse strand, counting down.
GTGAAAAATATTTAAGATTTATACATAATCTGGAGGCCCTCTTGGATTTTGCTTGTAAAACAGATGGAAGCTGTAGCTGACAATAGCTTTGTTATAGATACATCATGCGCATCTTTTCCTGAATTGGGGAGGTTCTTCAGACAATCACTCATGTTCTCCATAGTGGGTGGAGCTAACCTCCAAGAATGGGATGACACTGTCCCTTCAGCCAATGAGGACGGAGTCTGAGATTTAATATCTTCGTCCTCCTGCCTCAGTTCCCCCTTTTTGACCCCTGGCTGAACAGGATGCGTGCAAAATCGCTCCCATTCTTGGAAGATAGATTCACCTGTCAAAGGATTTCTTGTGAGTTCTCTCCAGCTGACTGGATTGCCAATGCAGTCGCTGGGTCGAGTGCGGAAGGGCTTCGTCTCTTTCTGCCATTTCGGCATCGAGCCAGGGCCATCAAGGGGGGTTGCCCCTCTATTGGCCTCGGGAGCTTTGCTCCATTCTGATTCTCCATCTCGCTTTGGTGTTGCGTCCTGGCCCTTAGAGTGATTGTCATTCACTCAGTCTTTCAGAGTGGTGGCCATTTTGAAGGGTGGTGGCCATCTTGTCTTCACAGAAGGGGCTCTGAGGTTGAGGCCAAAGCCATCGCATGAGGGCTCCTTGCCCACTTCAGCCATTGTTAAGGAGAAGCACCTGACTTTGTGCTGTTGACAAGTGAGGCAATAGACTAGGCCAGGAGGTTCAAATGGCCGATACAACAAATAAAATGGCCGCCCTTCACTTCCGTGAGCTGCCACTACAAGTAAAATGGCTGCCCTTCACGGAGGTCCAGGATCAGGTGCCCGAACAGCCGGGACAGATCCTCAAATAAGCTGGGGTGGAGTCTCCACTGTGGTCCACGGTGGCTCTGCTCAGCCAGTCTGCCTGCACGTTGGAAGTGCCTGCAATATGAGCTGCCCTGAGTGACAATAAATGAGTCTCCGCCCACTTGCACAGAGACTCCACCTCCCCCATGAGGCCCAAGACCTGGTCCCCCTTTGCCTATTTACATGAGCCATGGTAGTCACATTGTCCATGAGCAGGAGGACCTGTTGGCCCGAAACTTCCTCCTCAAAGGCCCTGAGAGCGAGACAAGCCGCCCTGAGCTCCAGCCAATTGATGTTATGCTAGAGCTCCTGTGGGATCCATCAACCTTGCGCCACCCTGGAACCGAGGTGGGCCCCCCAGCTGAATTGACTGGCATCAAAGTTAACAGTCTGTTCTGCTCCCAAAAAGGGCAGCCCTGCAACAGGGCCCAGGGCCCCCATCAGTGGAGTGAGTGGAGCACCTCCGAAGGCACTCGAATATGTGTCTGGGAGGAACCACGACCTGCTCTCTGAAATGGAAGCAGGAACCACTGAAGTGGCCTAGCATGGAAATGGGCCCAGGGCACGATGGTAGTGTCTAGGTCCCGAAAAGCTTGACCCTGAGAGGACGCCTGAATAAGGAGGTCATCAAGGTAACACTGGATGCGAATAGGCAACAATCTGAGGTAGGCTACCAGTGTGGCCATGATTTTAGTAAACGTTCGGGGGGCCGGAGCCAGCCCAAATGGGAGGACTGAATACTGGAAATGCTGGCCATTATAGCAGAACCTCAGGAATTTCCTATGGGCTGGGTGAATTGGAACATGGAGATAGGCCTCTGTAAGGTCTACCGAGGCTAAGAAATCTCCCTCCCAAATGCCCGCCAGGATTGAACCGAGGGAGTGCATTTTAAACCTCCGGTACACCAGATATCTATTGAGGCCTTTGAGATTCAGAATCGCCCTCCATCCCCCCCCCAAGGTTTCGGGTACTATGAATAGCATTGAATAGAACCCTGTCCCCCGCTGATCTGGCAGAACTGATGAATGGCCTGAATATCCAGCAAATGCTGGATAGCCGATTCCATGAGTGCCTGCCAAACGGGGTTCCCGGAAATAGGACAGCGGGGGTGTGGAAAGAAATTCCAGGGAGAGACCATGAGTGATGATCTCATGGACCCAGGCATCCAGTGTAGTGTCCTTCCAGCGGTCCTAAAACAAACCAAGGCAACCTCCAATGGGGGGAAGGATGCAGCCATTATTTCCTGCAACGGAGAGATCAAGAGTTGCCTCTGAAGTCGCTCTTTTCCAGAAATTGTTTTCTGCCTCTACTGGAGTAACCAGAGCAGTCACCCTGAAATCCAGACCTGAAAGAGAAGGGCCTCTTCTGACAGGGAAAGCTAGCCCCGGCCACCCCCAACTTAAAGGAGGGCTGTCTATAATAGGGCGCGGATCTGAAATCAGAGCGTCTACTTAAAGATGAAAAGACCTTCCTCTTGTCCCTTGTCTCGATGAGGAAGGGCTCAAGGGACCGCCCAAGCAAGTCGTCCCCTTCAAATGAGGCCGCTGCCAACTTCCACTTATTTTTCATGTCCATTTTCCAATGGCGGAGCCAGATCATCCTGCATGCTGTCACAGCTGATGCCATGGCTCTGGCCGAGAATCTGGCCATGGTAAGAGAATATTCCGTTGCCGCGATAATCTTTCTAAGGTCCTGATGAGCACGCAGGTCCGCAGCCGGCAGGCGGGCCTGCAATTGGTGCAGCCACCGCAGCGAAGCCCTGGTAAAAAAAAGAGGAAGCAGTTGAGGCCTGGATTGCCCAGGAGACCGCCGTATGAGTCCTGCGGAGCGCCATCTCCTGCTTTCTGTCCTACGCCTTCAAGGCGTCCTCCGCATCTGGGGAGAGTATAGAGGAAGAAGTTAGTGCCGCAACCGGAGTATCCACCCTGGGGACCTCAATTAAATCCACAAGATCAGAGTCCACCCCAAACAATATGTGCTGTGAGCCACTAGGTGTCATAGTGGCCACAGGCGAGGTCCACTGTCGCCGAATCACATCCAAAAACATTGGAGGAATGGGGATGGCGTCCAGTTCCGAGGCCCTTTCTGTGAACAGAAAATCATCCTGTTCAGTCACCTCAGACAGTGAGTCCAACTGGTGAGACACCTTCAGCAGGCGCGCCATGCTGCGAGCCTTTAAAAGAAGGGGCTTAAAAAGGGCCGGATTAAATAGACCCTTGAATGCCGGTCTGTCAGAGAACTCAACCTCACAGTCAGAGAGATCCCCCTCCTCCGGCAGCTCTCCCTCCGAAAGGGAGGATCCATCCTGATCGGACTGAAAGATGGGATAGGGACATTGGTAAGAAGCATCCCTGGGGGGAACCCAAAGGTCCCTGGCGACCCCTAAGGTTTGCTCCTGGCACGGGAGCCGATGAGCCTGTTGGAGATCCTGGAACACCTCCTCCCGAACTACCTGGGCGATCCACTGCCTGAGGAAGGAGGGCACCTCCTGCTCTAGGGAACCCCCCGAATGGAGCCCTTCGGCTGTCGGAGTGAATGATGCCTCTGTAGGTCATCTATGTACCCCCAAGGTAGCCCCCTTGTCTATGGGAATGCCCTGGGGCTGAGCCATCAGTTGGGCGGACGAGGCCACTTGAGCGGAAACCTGGTCACTCCCTGTGAAGGGAGACCAGGATCTGGCAGGCAGAGAAGAAAGGTCCATTTGCTGCTGTGCTGGCCCAGCAATAGGTGAGATGTGGCCACCCGCAGAGGCTAATGGTTGAACTGGTTCTATGGCCGCTTTCTTAGCTCGGTCAAACTCTCTGTCTAGCGCCCTCTGTCGCTGTCTGGCGGCTTTATCCTCCGCCCTGGATGCCTTCTTTTGAGCATCGTGACTTCCTACAATTTCATCGTGATTATATGGAATAATATTTTAATTTTTTTATTCCTTAATCTCCTCACTTGCAAAAAAAATAATTTTGTAGCAGCAATCCAGTTGAAGCAATAATACCTTTTTGGAATCTCTTGTACTCTTTGAAGTACAACTTGGAATTTAATTACACATTACAGTGACATGACCGTCTTGTAAGAAGGTAAGTTATACTGAATTCTTATAAGCTAATACAAGAATTCTCTAAATATAAATTAGAATACTCTTCTCTGTGCATTTACCCCAGAACTATGTTACCATGTATATATATACAATTATTCATATGGGGTGGGGGGGGGAAATGATCAAAAACAAACTGGGCAAAGCACTCCCTTTTTCTTTACGTTTTAAATTGCATGCTTCAGATTTCAGCAGTGGACCAGAATTAAGCAAGACTGACCTTTTCCATTAGGAAGAGTGAGGGACCGCCTCAAGCAGCAGATCAGAGGTGAAAGAAAGTGTGTGCTAGTACAGGTAATCCCGAGTTTAGAAAGTTTTCCACTCTCAAAGTCTTTCCTTAAATGTAATTGTATGTGTTGCATAATACTGTATAAGTAGTATTGTGTAATGAACTTGAACCATTGTGTATTTAACTTGAATCATCATGTATATAACTAGAAATTTGCTACAACAGGCTCTGTTATTAACTATGAGTCATCCGTAAACCAAGGTGCTGCAATTATTTATATTGTTTCTTCTCTGGTGAAACTCAAGGAAACAAAATTAAAAGGCAACAACAGAATACAAAAAATTAAACATCAATAAAACTTAAATAAAATATTTTAATATTTATTTTATTGATGTTTTATTGATATTTACATTTTTATTAGATCTTCTACGGTGGAGAAGAGAGTTTTCCTATAACAAAGCCCATTCTGTGTCCACTAGAGGAGACTGGTGCCTTCAGGCACAGTAAGGAACACTGTATCGTTGACAATATTAAAGAAAGATTCTGCTGTCAGACTTTTCTACGTGGGAACAGAGAAATTACATCTTATTTCTCTTAAGAAGCAAAAATATGTTTTGGGTCATCATTAATTCTAATGGTTTTTGTTCCTGTTCCTTCTAATTTGAACTTTAATCAAGTAACAAAAGCTCATGATGCTCAATTATTAGTTTCAGGTTTTTGAAGGGCTCATTAATTTTGCCTCTTATTAACTTCTAAGGTAACATTATTAACTCTTATCAACTGTTATTTTTGGCATTTGTTTCATTATTGGAACTATTTAAATACTTGGTTTAACTGCAGGGTATAATAGCATGTATATTTTCTGCTCACTATATAAAAAGTGTAAAATGACACATTATAATATTTTCTTACCTCACTTGAAGGCTTTCTAGGATTTTGCTATCTTGCCAGTGAACTTAAATTTCAATGGAAACTTACGTTCCAATCTCTTAACATATTTTAATACAATATTGCTTGTTTAATTTTTCATAAGTTCAGTTTTTCCCCCATTTCAGTTTCTTTCTGAATCTTGTGATAGCTGTAGGAGTAAGAAGTCTATAACGGGATAAATCAGATATTTGTGGTACAAGTATCATCATATCCAGTTAACAGAGGAAAATGAACTGTAAATAATTAAACTCCATGGGGATAATTTTGGCTAAGGTACTATAGATGACATTTTTTTTCCTGAATGAGAGCTGTAGAAGGTTATTTCTGTCTTCTAGTCTGGCTGCATTGATTGCTTTTCACTTTAATATTGGGTTTTCTGATCTAAAAATATCACATGTATATCTTTGTATTTATCCAATTGATTATCAAAGCTTCACCAGTGGAAATCTATTTGTGGTATTTTGAGTAGACTCTGGAATCATGTACTATATATATGGTTATATATAATGGTTAGTGATTTTCTCACATAACATGGTGCTTTGATGTCTGTTATGTAGTTAAACAGTAGTGTACTGACAATAAATTTGTTGCATGGTCTGGTGTAGGTTCAGATTTTTGTTATTGTGCAAGTCATTTGAATCCCAATAGAATTTCTTAAGTGCCTTTTTTCCATAAGTCCAGATAATAAGGATATTAGCAATGTATGTCTTAACTGAGAAAAAGTATTCTTTGAATAGAGCATGGAAAGCATTGATTTAAGTCAGCCTTGATGAGATGCTGGCATACTGCAGAAGTCAGATGTGTGAATTATTTAATGATACATTTTCTTCTAAAACTAAAACAATTATGGTAAAGTATGTTCTGATGTACAGTTAGTTTGGTAATTTGCGGTTTATAGTATCGGAATGGATCATCTTAATATTTTGTAGTCCATATAATAATAATAATAATAATAATAATAATAATAATAATAATAATAATAATAACAACAACAACAACAACAACAACAACAACAACAACAACAACAACAACAACAGAGTTGGAAGGGACCTTGGAGGTCTTCTAGTCCAACCCTTCTTAGGCAGGAATCTTTAAGTTGTTGCTATAAAAAATCAGTATTTATAACTGAGGTAGTATTATTAATTGTCAAGTAATAGTTTATACAGAAAGTAGCAGTAACCAAGATAATTAGCAAAAACTGAGTTACCAGACAATCTAAATAGAGTGACCAAATACCTAAAACATAAAGTCATCCAAAATTGTTTATATTTTATTTGTAAAAGATCCTTGGAAAAAGCTCCTGGATTGAAACTTCTATAGAAAATAAATCCATCAATTTATCTAATTCCTTTTCTCATTTTGTTACTTGAATCTCAGATAGGGATCTGCAGAAATGTTGTATTAGAATATAATCCAACCAGTCATTATTACAGCTCATTCTTTGCCACTCTAATTATGATATTATGATTGTTTCAAGGCTATAATACTGATTGTAATATTACAACCATCTGGAAGGATCCAAACTGAATTATTTCATTTATCTTCTGTAATATTGAGAAGATATTTTCCTGCAGTGTGTTGAGACAGGATTAAGGTAGGTCAATATTGAACTGGAAATATTCATTTTAGCATAGAGAGAAAGCAGAAAAAGCAGCTATTACCACAAAATTGAGTCATGGATTTGATCAGCAGAGACAGATTCCCTTTTAGTCTGGTTCAGTGCATGTAGTATAGATTAACAATATTGTTGACTGATCCCAGGGTTTCTCTTATTGTATGTCCATTTATCTTATGTTCTGTTAAAGAACCTGATCATTTATTTCCTTAACTTCTGGTTAAACAAAGAAGATCTGCAGCAAACCATACGGGTGCAAAAACAATGATATGCATGATAATGATGTGAAGCAAATCCTGCCCATATTTATATATTTGCATCCCAGACATAACCAGTATTTGCATCATGGTATATATTTGCTTACTCCTTCATACCACCTGCAAGCCTACAGCCACCCATGTCCTTTGGTTGCAATCCTGTAGTCAACTACCTGGGACTAAACTCCAAAGGGTTTATTTTGAGTAGAGCTGTGTAGAATTGTATTTTAGAAGCATGGACATATTTTTTGAGCCAAAACCATCTTCATTATGGGAAAATCATTTATAATTAATGGATAATGTGTAAAACATCTTTCACATTTAAAAATGCTACTTCAGATTTGTCTCGTCATAAAGTAATTACTGCCTTACACATGAATGGGTTATATGTTCTACTGTGCAGTTTGTTTAAAACAATAGTACATTTTGTGACTGATTATAAACGTTGGCAAACATTTAATGATTTTTTTTTAAAAAAAGACGATGCCCAAAATGTTAACTAATTCTGTTTCATTTATACCCATCTGGTGATTTAAAAAAAAAGTATTGCAATTTTTAAAACACATAAAATGACAAGGTAAAATTATGAAAAGATTTAATTTTGCTTACTTGTATTACTAAGTACAGTATTTTTGACCTGACTGAATAATATGTCTTGGGAAAAAATTACGTATAGGGTTGGATCCTAGATTCTACACAGAGCTCTTTCTGAAAGATCAGTTTGTACTGCTCATATGTTTGGCAGGCAGATTTGTGTTCTAGAACCTTACACCATCTCAGTGAATATAAATTGATGGTATAAAGCAAATGGGCATTTGGCAAAAATCCAGAAGTATTTTGAAGAGAAGACAGCTTATTGTTGAGAGGGCAGCCTGGTGTTTTACAGAATAGTTTTCATGATTATTATTTACCACAACTCTGCCGAGTTCTTGAGTTTAAGTGTGGCCTTTTAAATTTTTGAAATAATAAAAGTTTTATTTCTCCTGACACATGCATTGAAGCTGTTTATATCAGCTCAAGAGTTGTTACCTAGCATATAAAAGGACCAAAAAGCAAGATGGATTGTAAACAATACAAAAATCTCTATTATACTGCAGTTACCACTGACATGAGAATAGCATATAAGGTCAGGTGGAACAGCAGAAAATGACCATTCATTTAACTTTAATGTATCCTGAAGCATTTAACTCATAAAAGCAGGAACTCTTATGAACATATAAACCTGGGAGGGGTAAGGAATCAAAACTCAAAAATAAGAGTGTAATAACAATATAATTGATACTACAAAAAATACCCCCAAGGCTCTCTTAAGATTAGTGAGAACATATGGGCTAGTCCCTTAATAGTGAGACTTCACTGTGCACTGAGACCATGCCAGTGTCCTAGTGCTGTGCATTCAGCTGATATTAGGAGATAGTAACTTGCCTAAAAATAGAAATGATGGATGGCTTTGTGCTTTGCTTTTTGTTTGTTAAAAGTTACTTCAAAATGGATTCTACAGTGTCAGCAGTTGCCTGATAATCTTGGGCTGTGAAAGCAACTTGAGAAGGACAAGTGCACTGTACAGAGTGGCAAGAAAACATAAATCCTATGCATAGGTTTACTATATGTGGCTGCAGTATGATAAGGTATGTTTAGATCTTGACTGGAACAGTGTACCTCTGAAGAAATGCATATTAAAAATATTGCAAAACTGCACATTTGTCCTCCCATAGCTGCTTCTGTGACTGCTTTCCTCGTTGATATAGGATATACAGCAGTGGTGGGGTTCAATTTTTTAAACAACTGGTTCTGTGGGCGTGGCTTATTTGGGGACATTGCTTGGTGGTCATGTGACTGGGTGGGCGTGGCTAGTTGGTCATGTGACTGGGTGGGCATGGCTACATGCATAGGGACTACTCAGAGGCTGAAAAAAGTGAATCATGACCAGTCCTCGCACTTACGACCGGTCTGCACACTTATGACCATCCTCACATTTATGCCCGTTGCAGCATTCTTAACAACCGTGTCACTCATTTCACAACTGTGGTGCTTCTCTTCATGGTGACAAGATAGGATGCAAAATGTAAAATGTGAGGACAGTCATAAGTGCGAGGACCGGTCAAAAATCACTTTTTCAGCCCTCTGAGTAGTCCCTATATGCACCCGGCATGGCCAGGTAATCATGTGATTGGGTGGGCATTGCCAACTCGACGTCACTCACGTCGAGGGGCGCTTCTCCTCGCCTGACCTCTCATGACCGTGGGGATGCTGCAACGGTCATAAGGTGAAAAATGGTCATGTCACTTTTTTCAGTGCCATTGTAACTTTGAATGGTCACTAAATGAACTGTTTTAAGTCAAGGATTACCTGTACAAAAAATACAAAAAGCTTCTTTGCTTGCAAAAAGTTGCCCTAAATACCAATCATTAGATTAGAAATACCTGTAAGCTAGAGTTACAAATCAGGCAGGGTGCCAGAGCACCTTGAGGAATTAAAATAGTTAAAATGCAATGACAACTATCAGCAGCCAACTCTTGCTCATAAAGTGAAATCCTTTAGCAGAGAGGTCATTTAAGCTCTCCAGAAATAGCACACCCAGGAGAAGCAATCCTTAGATCCATTTGCACTACTTAAAGGTACCAGCTGGTCTCACTCACCTCATAAAATATCCTAAGAAAATCATCCAGATTTAAAGAAAGATCACATGCCCCCCAGAAAGGCAGTAAAAAAATCAGTGCCAAGCTTGCATCCTGCCTCTTGGAAGTACACCCCAAAAGGACAGTGCCAAGAACCACTAAAGCAGTGAAGGAAGACCCCATCCCCAGATAGAAAAAGCACTTGAGATAAGCCTAACTAGAATGAAGCAAAGGAGCAAACACAGTAGCTGTTGCTTGTTAAACCAATTAGCAGAACAAATAGACCCAGGAACTAGCCAGATTTCTGAAGCTGCTTCTTTTCAGGAACAGAGATTAACATTTTTCCTTCCAAACAAAGCTGAATAGGGAAAATTATCCCATCAATGAACACAGGATTAAGCATCACCAAGCACAGAATTAAACTTCACCAAAAACCAGTTTTAGACCAAAAATCAGAAAGGGTATGTAAACTCATGTTTGAATATCAATCTTTCTAACTAGCCAAGAAGCCTTGCTGAATGTCACTCATCTTGGTTCCTTGTCATTAAAAGCTTCTTTCCGGCAGCTCTGTGCTGGAAGAACTCCAACAGGGGAGTATTTCCTCCCACAGCAGTGTTTAAAAGCTTAAAACAACCCTTCCCCTCTAAGAAAGTCAAGCAAAGAAAAAAAAAGTACCAGCAAAGTTTATGTAAGCAGGGCAATAAAGATTAGGCTATAGAAACAACACCAGAATGTTGTAATTCCTTACAGGATTAACCCTGTAAAGTGGAAAAAAACAAAAGGAGATTTCTTGTAACAACCGGTTCTCCGAACTGCTTAGAAGGTTAACAACTGGTTCCAGAGAACCTGTTAGAATCGGTAGAATCCCACCTCTGATATACAGGACACACTAATTTTGATGTCAGTAGACTTAAATGTTAAAATAACAAGATTTAAAATCTTGATCAGGGGTGAAATCCTCCCGGTTCGCCCGGGCCAGTCCTTCGGCGTATAGCCGATTGAACTGGTGGCGGTCGTGGCGCGGAGCTTCTCCCACCCGCTTTCCTGGCCTGGCTGAACGCCGCCATTCGGGTTATTTTTCCCTCTGTGCATGCGCGCGCATGCACAGAGGGAAAAATAACCCAAATGGCGGCGTTTAGCCGGGCCGGGAAAGCGGGCGGGAGAAGCTCCGCGCCGCGACCGCCGCCAGTTCAATCGGCTATATGCCGAAGGACTGGCCCGGGCAAACCGGGAGGATTTCACCCCTGCTCTAGATGTTCCTTAAGAACATAAAATGTCCTTAAATGTACTTAAATCTGTAGCTTTAGATATGGGGTGTCTTATCATTACCTTTTCTATGTTTTTAAATGTGGACTTATCTTTCTTTTATCAATATTATAATACTACAGTATATACTTAAGAACATAATTCCAAAATTTAAATTCCAAGTCTTATTTTGGTCTGTGAAACTAGATTCTTACATATTTTTTAAATTTTGCCTAACTTATGAATCTTTTTCCTAAAAGCAAAAAGATCACTCACAGAATGTAATGTTAATATTTTGGATAATCCGTGTCTATATCAGACTGGTATAAGGCCAGAGTATTGGGTTGAAATTGGTCATTTTCATGAATGGGACTTGGATGGAGGTTAGTTTTACCATCTTTGTCTTCCTAGGCTTCTCAGTGGCTTTTAGTGCTGTCAAACACACTATCTGTCTGGACCATCTGTTAGGATGGGAAGTTTTTTGGCACTGCTGCTTGTGCTTCTTTGTGCTGTTTCCTGACCTGTCTGACTGGAAGGTACAGCTATAGTATTAAGGGGAGAGAAGTTAAGCATTCAGAGACTCTTCTATGAAATGCCCTAGGGCTTGATTGTTTTCTCTGGCCTATTTAATATGCTATACCTACATGAAATTGTTAGGAAAACTCATCTGTTGTTTGGGGTTAAGTATCATCAATAAGCTGCTGCTACCCTAGGCCCAATAGAAATACAGTAGATGTATCTGGAGGTTGGATGAAGAAAAACAGGTTCATTGAATTTATGTTGCCAAATTCATGAGCTGCCTCTTCTGTGGCCTTTGCATGCAGTGTTAGAGTTTCTGGTGTTAGAAAAAAGCCTGTTTTGCAAACTCAGAAATGGCAGGAGAAGCGTCTTATATTTGATTTCCTGTTCTAAGGACAGAGCTCTCCTATCCCCATGAATAGGATATCAAATGAATCATGAACTAACCCTCTGCTGTTAAATTTAAATAATTAAAATATTGTTAAAATATTGCGGGATTAAAAATATTGTTATCAAGTTTGCAGACAACATACCTTACAGTGAGAATTTTAAAACTTTTTCAGGCTGTGGAAAGAAGATTGGCTGCATTTCAGTGAACCTTTTCTTTTCTTTTTCTGTTTCCTTTTTTTTCTGCCCATAGTCTCTCACAGAACCCCTAGGTTCTATGAAACAGAGTTTGAAAAACCCTGCCTTGAAGAATAATATTAGAATTCAGGAGTGTCTTGGTAAAGTGGAACAATGGGCAGAAACTGGTTAAGTTGAATTTCACCAGAATTAAATGCAAAGTATTATATTTGGATAGGAAAAATAAATACATGATTATAGGGCCATGATAGTGAACCTATGGCACGTGTGCCAGAGGTGGCACGCAGTGCCCTCTCTGATGGCATGCGAGCCGTCGACCCAGCTCAGCTCCACCGCACATGCACGCACGTGTCCCAATGGCCAGCTGATTTTCAGGTCTCTGCCATGCATTCGTGGGGGACGGGGCACAAGCCGGAGATGCATGCGCATGCGTGGGGGGAGGCGGCCACGCACGCATGCATGGGGGTCATGTGCGGGGGAGCACAGGGGGAGGGAGAGCATGGGGGGAGTCATGCATGTATGCATGGGGGTGGGGAGTGTGGGGAGCATGCATGGGGGTGGGGGGAGTGTGGAGGTCATGCATGCACACACGGGGGGAGCACGGGAGCCCCACACGCTTTCGGCACGTGGCGACAAAAAGGTTAGCCATCATTGTTATAAGGTGTATGAGAAGTATACCAGCAGCAGTGTCTAGAGTGGAGGCAAGAGGTTGTAGAATGAATAAAACAGTATCACAGCATTGCAAAATATGCCCTATCCCTTTTATTCATATACTATAGCACATGTACAAAATGGATGAAGCTTATGATGCAACACTGGTTTAATCTTTCTGATAAAAATAGCATGTTTATTATGCACCAATACATATGAAAAAGATTTTGGTGTCTTGACAGATCACAAGCTGGATATGAGCCAATAGGGTGATACAGCTATATAAAAAGAGAAAATACAAGATATGGTTGCATCAAGAGAACTATAAGGGAGCCAGTTTGTTTTAGTGGTTAAGGCACTAGTCTAAAAAGTGTGAAACTATGAGTTGAAGTCCCACCTTAGCCATGAAAGCCAACTGGGTGACTTTCGGCCAATCACACTCTCTCAGCCAAAGCCACATCACAGGGAAGTTGTTCAGGGGAAAGTAGGAGGAAGGAGGTATGTTGTATATGTTCGCCACCTTGAGTTATTTGTAAAAATAATAAAGATGGGATATCAATAAATAAATATTACCAAAGTCGTCATCTGTTCTGTAGTGGTCAGATTAAACTAAAATATTGTGTTCAGTTCTAGGGATTGTATTTTTAAAGGAGGCCATTAATAAACTGGATAGGGTCTTGAAGAAAGCAATTAGTTGGAAAACCTATGAATAATGGTTGGAAGCACTGGGTAAGTTTAGCATGAGAAGTTCTCTCATGCAGAAATAGGTGCATAGTTGTTCCAGAAGGCAAGGCGAGATAATAAACTGCGTGTTTAAATTCTTGAGAGAAAGATTTTGATTGTAAATTAAGAAAACTGCCTAAATGCTTTATTGTATTTTTCTTGTTTTAGTTGTTGCGAGCTTCCCAAAGGTGCTGGGAGTTAGGCAGAATACAAATTTAATAAATAAATAAAATAAATGCTGTTTTATGCTGTGGTAGACCCTCCTTCTTCGAAGACCCAGATTCTGCTGCATAATGCAGCTGTCTTATTTTGCCTAGTGCTTAGACCACAAGTGTCAAACTCTCAGCGTCACATTGCCATCACATGACATTTCACGACGGTTTTCCCATTCACAGAGCTGGGGTGGGTGTGGCCTGTGAATCCGGCCTGCGGGCCGCCAGTTTGACACCCCTGGTAAACCATTCTAGAAAAACAAACAAGCAAGTATGTTATGTTTTCACTTGAGACTTTGGGATATAGGGTACTGAAGAGATAAGTCTTTGATTTGACTAAGCAAAGTTCTTTTTATGTTCTTTGTATGACCAGCACTGGCTTTAGGTTAAGGCTAAGTAGATACTAGCCTAGGGAGCAAAGTTTAAGAGGCACCAACACCACTCCTCATTTCAAATAATTCTAAAAATTCAAATCTCCCTGGCAGGCGGAAGGGCCATCAGCCAACGTGGCATAGAGACACTATTTTCTCTTGAGACAGCACTATATTTGACAGTACCTAAAAGTTCATTTACAAAATCTCTACTAGCATTCCTCTGTCATCTGAATAACTATTTTAAAAAGCAGTGCTTTGAAAAACAATGAATTTCTATTACTTATTGAGAAGGAAGAATTAATGAGGTTAAATGGTTTTTCAGGATATTCCTGAAAATATTCCTCCATCTTGTGTAGCTAGAGCAAAACCTTCTGTTCTCATTATTTCATAAAATGATGATCTTATCCAATCACTATGTTGTTAATAAAGCTTTCAATTAATTTCAGAACAGAAAAAGATCCATGACTCTGTATTGTTTATAAAAGGAGACATGGGAGATATTTTGGCAAATTTACCTATGGGAAAGAAAATGTTGGAAAACAATATGTGGAATAATGGCCATGTATTGTGCCTTTTTTGTTACATTAATTTTAAAAGCATAGTCTAGCATCTATGAAAAACATACAATTATTTTCACTATTCTTAAAGCCTGTGAACCTGAGTCCCCTTCCACCTCCTCCTTCAGATGGGGTGATAATTTTTTTTCACAGCTTTGTTGCACATTATTACTTTATTAATTAACTATGTTCCCTTCTGTTGTACAGTCAATATTTCTTGCACAGTGCTTTACCAAAACTGGCCTTTCAATGCATGCAGCTGTTTGTCTTTCTTGCTTTATTTTGAATTAGCAAAATGTAAAAAGTTAAAAGTCTGTTTCATAGAGATTGTCCTTTAACTGAACACATTGTCATTTTGAATTTGTTAATTCATTTTATGGCATTTGAACATTTTGAAATAATTTTGTGGAGCTATAATCCCTTCCTTTAAAAAGTTATCTATAAGTTCTTTTTTAGTTACTTTTCTTTTTCTTCTCTTTAGCTGTTGTTTACTGTTTCAGCAAGATGTTCTTTAGGCTTTTCTCCTTTTGTATTGTATAGTTTCAGTCATAGAAATTATTAGTGGCTTTAGCAAAACAGTACTACTTTTGATGAACGATTGATTAAATTTGACTCAATATGTCTTTAATATGAGTAAAGAAATGTGGGATGGAGACAAACACAGGTTCCTGGAACCTTCACTTGCTGCATTGCCACACTTGACTGGATAACTGTACTAGTGTAGTTCTGCAAAACAAGATTTACACCTTAAATGTGGAATAGTTGAGTATTGGGTAATATGACTACTAGCTGTTTCAAAATAACAAATAACCTGCATATTGGGGAATGTATTAAAACACCAATAAATGATGTGCATCCACTAGGCCAGGGGTCGGGAACCTATGGCTCGCGAGCCAGATGTGGCTCTTTTGATGATTGTATATGGCTCGGTTCGCGCTCTTGCATCTCCGCCACCGACGGGGGCGGGTGCCGGGCGAACGTGCCCACTCCCAGCGCGGGGAACTGCGGCCCCGCATCCAGCAGCATGCCGCTCGAACCCCCCTCCAAGGTCCGGGGCTCTGGGCTGCCGCCGCCGCCGGAGCGAAAGAAAGAACGAACGGCGCTACCGAGGCGAGTCCAGGCGCAGGCGGCGACCCGAAGGGTATTAAACGGCTGAGGCGGGGGCGGGCCGGCCGACCGGCAGGCGGGAAGGGCAGCCCTGAAGGGACGAAGGCAAAGAGCAGTCCGGGGAGAGGAAGGGGGGAGAGAGAGAGAAAGAGAGAGAGAGAGAGTGGGGGGGTGAGGGAGAGGGGGGGTCTCGCTTTTCCCTGGGAAAATAAAAACACAAGGCACAAACCCCCAGCGAAGAGATGTCAGCGCCACAGTCACACCAACAGGCTCTCGCACACACAGGCGGGCAGATATAGTGAGAGCCGCGCGCGCGCTCTCTCTCGCGCGCGCCCGCACGTACACAGGGATGAAAAAGAAGTGTGCACGCACGCGCGGGCGAATGAGAGTGGCGGCTTTTTCCTCACGCGCCACACGCTTTCCGAAAACAAACACACCGTCCGCCTCAGCCGCACTTCTCCGAGGCTCCCCCGCTTTCCCACCACCCCCTCTACTCCCGGCCCTGCTTGGGATCACTGCCCTCCTTCTCTTTCGCCGCTGCCCGCCATTCGCTTTGCCTGGCCGGCTCCAAAGTTGCAGGCGCCGCCGCGGCTTCCTGAGCGAGGGAGGAAACCGGCGCCTTTTTCTTCGCCTCAACCACCCAACCGCTCACTTTAAGTTGGGAAGGGGGGGAGGGGGAGGGGTAAGGAGGGAGGGCGGTGAGGGGGATTGAAAGAAAAGAAGAAGAAGAAAGGAAAAGAGGAAAGAAGGCAGTCCGGAACAATAAGGCAGGCGGTGGGAAGTGCCCAATGTGCGTCCCTCAGGCCGGGCGCGGGTCCCACTCAGGCATGGCTAGCGCCAACCGCGAGGGGGAGCGGGAAGAGCCGGTCCTTTCTCCTCCTCCTCCTCTCCCTTCTCTTTGGCGCGCGCGGAGGGGGGGGCGCGTCCTCCCTGGTCTTCCCTTCGCCTCTCCTCCTCGTTTCCTTGTTGAGGTGGGCGCCGCTGCGGTGGCTGGTTTTTATCCCCCGCTCTCCACCCTCGTCTCCTCCCAGCCTCTCCCGCTAGCACCCCGTCCTGCGTGCAGAGATAGGATCCCACCTCTGCCTGCGTGCCCCGCCCCGTGCCCCGTATGATGAGTGTTATAACAACATTATTTAAAAGAATAAATTCAGAGGCTTATTATACTGACATTTAGTTGAATTCACTTTTAAAATATATTATATGGCTCTCATTGAAATAAATTTCCAAATTTTTTGCTTTCATGGCTCTCTTAGTCAAAAAGGTTCCCGACCCCTGCACTAGGCTGAAAAGTTTCAGAGAATTCTAAATCTAATCCAAATTAGGGAATTCCAAATTAAGATGTTTCTATAGACAGACCTTGGTTGCAGACCAAGCTATTATTTCTAAAGACTGTGAAGGGCTATGATTTACAAAGATTTTTTAAAAAAACCTCCCTCTAGGTATGGTGAGTTAGCTATGATAAAATGCCTGTTTGAGCTGCCAGAAAAGCTATATCAGTACTAGAGTAATGCTGGAAGTTTAATTCAAAACAATACTAATGAGAATTTAGTGTTTTTATTGCATCAGCAATGATCCAATGCTCCCTCAGGCTAACTATTCCTGGATATCTATCCAAGTTCTGATTACATTGCTGCTTCTCACACCACAGTGTCTGACACCTCCCAAGTAATTAACAAAGTCATAACAATAACATCTCTTTTACTTCCCAGCAGGTAAGAACAAATGCTTGATTAGAGTTAAGATTTGTTTGTGTTTGCATGTGCAAATAAGAGAAAGCAAGACAGGAACGCTTGTGTTGTGGGAAAGGTTTTTAAAACATTTTTGTTTTATTTTCAAATACTGTAAAATATATTATCATTCTTTCCCCATCTGGAAATTCTTTAGGACTTTGTTCCTATAACTTTTTTTTTGCATGAATGATGAGTTGATGCATATGCACATGACTTAACAACAGACAGAAGCTATAAGGAGATCCATTGAACCTGACTTTGGGACAAGTGCTTGTCTTTCCCAAGAAAAGTAGAGCAGTTTATGAACAGACACAGTATGGCAAATTGGTTTGTCCCTAAAAGAGATACAGCTGTCCCAGACCTACTTTTAGCATGATTTTTCTGATGATGCAGCCAATAGAATAGAATAGAATAGAATTTTTTATTGGCCAAGTGTGATTGGACACACAAGGAATTTGTCTTGGTGCATATGCTCTCAGTGTACATAAAAGAAAAGATACGTTCGTCAAGAATAATAAGGTACAACACTTAATGATAGTCCAGGTACAAATAAGCAATCAAATCATATTAGGAACCAGTCAATATAAATCGTAAGGATACAAGCAACAAAGTTACAGTCAAACATTCAGATTTCCAATAACCATCAACATTATTTTTCACAGTTACTGTTTGATTTAAAAAGTTAACTTTTTCAGGAAAATGTTCATATGTAAATAGCAATCCAAACTATTTTGAATTTAAAACTTTACTAAAAGTAATAATTGTATACTTTTGTTTTGCTTTTTGACCACTCTTTTTGTGTCCCTTACTGAATATTGCGCTCTTTATAACCAAATAAACTAATCTCATCTGAAATGTTATACACAAACACATTCAAGAAAATGTTAGATAAATATGTACACTGAAAGTAACTTTTAAATGAAACAGACTAAAACAGTGCCAATATGCATGAATGCTCTTCACTTTGGAATTATTAGTTTCCACAAATATTTAATTTATTTCAGCTAGCAATTAACCACATGGACCGTACCACAGAATGGGGGTGGGGGAGATTATATTTCCAATGCTCACTTGAGGTTCATGTAAACACTTTCCAGGCATAATTTGGAGACCTAGTTATCATTTTTTTGAAGTCTTTTAAAGCTTAGGACTGTAGCATCTCATATGAATCAGCCTCTTCATTAAGATTTACAAAGGAACTTTTGTCATGATTTCAGTTGTGAAATGAGCTTTATATTCATGCTGAGTCTTGGAAGCTTTTCTATAGTCTTCTGAATGCTTAAAAATTGGCTTATCAAATTATTGATTTCTTTCCAGTATATAAATATTTTAAAACTTTTGACTAATCTATTGTAGTTAAACCTTTTAAATTGTGTCTGTTGCCTTGTAATCACACTGAGGATTTTTTTTAGATGGAAAGGCAGGAGGGACAGTCTCATCCTTGGCAAAGCTGCCCCTGATGCTTGCCCTAATCCCTACCCTAGAACAAATTGTAGCCCAATGCCCTGAGCACCTTTGACCAGCTGGATTTTTTTGCTATTGAAATTTCACTGACATAAAGTCACTCCAGGGTGCTGTGAAGAGTTAAAATGATAATGAGACCTATTTGCCTGTGGCTATTTGGGGTATAGCCTTTAGATAAACCTGCCACATCATTCTCTCTATGCTTGAGAGTATGATATAAGTTTTGCAAAACTTATTCTTGCCACCCCAGTTTTCTCCAATTACTTCTGTGACAGTAGGTTATAAATTGATCTGGGAATGTTGTGCTACATTCATATGTGACAGTTATTTGTGAGTTGAGACTTTTCTCCATTTCACTTGTCCTTCTCTATGGCAGAGATCCAAAAATTAAACCCTGGCAGTTAATGAGGTCTATCGAAGTCCTTTTAGTAGCCTTTAATCCTTTTCTAAAAGTGGAAGGAAAAGCCCAGCTCTATTTACATTTTTTTAAAAACAAAAAAATGGAGTAGGGTATAAAGATCAAAATGGGATTCACCCCTTTAGGCCTCCAAAACTATTATCAAAACAGTTTCCAGCTTTATCTACTTTTGGACTGAAACTCTTGATACGCTATGCAAAGGCTGGTGTGGCTCTTGAGTTGATGGATGTTGCGCTTCCCTGAAACTTCCTGCAGTCCTGCTGCTAATGCAGAAGTCAATCTAATTAGCTGAGACCAATCTTTTTGCTTTCTTATTCTGATACGTTAAGGATTTTTAGTATGATTTTTTTCCCAAAGTGAAGCTTCAGATACTGATAAGATACTTCCAGGCAAGGCTTAGGATCGAAGAATATGATGGCTGATTTTGGATGTGTGTGTGTGTGACTGAAACATGGTACATTCTTACACCTGTGAAAATATCTAAAGAGATTCTCAGACATCCAGATCATGGTTGTCTCAAAAGTGTTTTTTTCAAAAGGCAACTGGACTATGTTTTTTACTTGAGGAAGAAGACCTTTACCTTCTCATCCAATGAGATTAATTAAAGCAAAATGTCTTCTTCCTCAAGGAAAAAACATAGTCCAGTTCCTTTTGAAAAATGACCTTTGAGATGACCTGTGAAAATACTTTTAAGCCTATTTAATGCTTAACCATATAAAACCATCGCACATGCTGTAGTACCACACTAGTAACGTCACTTGCTTTTTAGTGACTTGGAAACATAAGGAAATTGTAAGTTGTGGCTTCAGTCATATCTTGTAATATACCAATGAAATTATTGAAGTGCTATTTGTCACCATGTTACACTGTGTACTCATATAAGAATATTTACCCACTATATAGATGAGGAAATGACCAATGCCTGTCAATTAGTAATGTATAGACTAAACCAGTGATGGCGAACCTTTTTTTCCTCGAGTGCCAAAAGTGCATGTGCGCATGCTATCGCACATGCACGAGTGCCCACACCCATAATTCATTGCCTGGGGAGGGCAAAAATGGCCTCCCCCGATCCCCGGAGGCCCTCTGGAGGCTGGAAATGGTCCATTTCCCAACTTCTGGTGGGCCCGGTAGTCCCATTTTTCACCCTCCCCAGGCTCCAGAGGCTTCCCTGGAGCCTAGGGAGGGCAAAAACACCCTCCCCCATCCCCCCGGAGGCCCTCCGGAAGCCAAAAACCCCCTCCCAGAGCCTCCATGCGAGCCAAAAATCAGCTGGCCAGCACGCACATGCGTGCTGGAGCTGAGCTAGGCAACAGCTCGCGTGCCGGCAAATATGGCTCCGCGTGCCACCTGTGGCACGCGTGCCATAGGTTCGCCATCACTGGACTAAACCATCGCTTTAGTCAGACAACCAATTATGTCTTCTAGTTTCTTTCTAGTTTCAAAGAACAAGCATTGCAGAGTTTATTTTAAAACTGAGCTAGTTAAACATTTAGTAATAAGAGATCAGAAAAGAATTGAAAGCCTTCCATGTTTATTATTTCAATATCATGTATGCTCTAATAAAGTGTAGGCAGGCATGTGATAGACTAACTTCTGCAAACTTTAATTTAGTATTAAATGTACTCATATTTATAAATTAATCTAAAACATATTGCTGTGATCGGAACTATTTAAAATGTGATTGTTTTCACATTTTTTATTTAATTTCAGAGCTACAATGGCAACCTGCCAAAACACTTTTAGATAAAGAATCCAACCTATCTTTAAAATGCCATACTATCACTGATTTTTAAAGGGAAGAAAAAAATACCAGCTAAATTTGTGTGGGGTGAATTCTATAATTAGCTCATCTTGGCTTTATATTGACCTGTGGTGCAAAAATTATCCCACTCAAAGAAGGAAAGGTCTAGTTTTCCCAGTGTGACTTAAGCAGTTTGTACAGATTTACTAATATTAGACTATTCCTCTGTGTGTGTGTGTGTGTGTGTGTGTGTGTGTGTGTGTGTGTGTGTGTGTGTGCAGATATATACACTAGTTCAATATAGCTAATTGACAGCTTTTCTGATATGATTTTTTGCTGAATTTATTAAAAAGGAGTCCCTATGGATTTTACTCTGCTAGTTGTTGCCGACTATAGGGGGTAGTGCTCATCTCTGTTTTAAGACCGTTGAGCCATCACTATCTGAAGACATTTCCGTGGTCATGTGGCCAGCATGATGTCATGGAACGCTGTTACCTTCCCACCATAATGGTACCTGTTTATCTACTTGCATTTTCATGCGTTCAAACTGCTAGGTTGGCAGGAGCTGGAATGAGAATAGGAGGTCACTCCGTTGCGTGGAGCTCAGGTCTTGAACCCGGGCTGAACCTTTCCAGCTGATAAGCCCAGCATCTTAACCGCTGAGCCACCCCACTGCCCCACTAAGTTTAATAGATGAATATTAATGAATGTAATATTCCTCTACGTATTTGTAGTCTGACACTAAATAGAGTCACTTATAAGTACTATTAAAACAGTTAGGATTCCCTGATTTTCCTGCAAACCTTCAATATGTAATTACATTTTTTAAAAAAAATGTTAATGCTAATATTAAAGTATTAGTTCTATTTATAGATGGTCTTGTAATTTAATAATCTTTTGCAGAACCATATTCCTCAGCTATTTCATGCATAGTATTTGTATTCACTATTTCTAGATGATATTTCCTTAGGAAAATATAGTCCCCTAAATGAAATTAAATCATCTTCCAGAAATAAACCATTTCTTTCACATTTATTGCCAACCCTGAATTTCAGTCAATTAAAATTTGTACTCAAGGCTTTTCAGCTTGAAACAAGCCCTGTGCCTGTGATGAGCAATCCTTCTTGTTTGTGCAGTCATTCATTATCTCCATTACCAAGAGGAGAATAGAGGACAATTACATTGTTTGGACGAATCAGAGTGTTAGGAGGAGTATTTATCATGGTGGCAGAGTGCAGCACCTGACAGCAAAGGATTGATGGCCAGGAATGAGTGAGTGGCCAAAGCAGCCTCATATGATGCAAATTACTGACTGTGGATTCCAATTTATCCTGTTCATTTTTCTTTCCTATACTGAAGACTATTAGTGGTTTTTGAAGCAGTGAAAGGGTCATTACTAATATGGTCTCAAAGCAAGAGGGGAAGGAAGGGGAAAGCCTTCTATAATTACAGAGCTTAAAAAAATACTTGAGGAACTAGCCAAAAAACCGTCAACACTTAGCAATCACAAAAATTTATTTTCATTTCATCCTTAACCCACATTAACTCAACATTATCATTCTTCTTTGTTAATATTTTCAGAATATTAAAAGCCTTATTTCTGTATTCATTCACATCTACTTAACCCTTTTTCTGAAGAGCTATATTGTTTAGCTTGCCATGACACTATTCTTAATGTTAATATACTAGGAACATTTTAAAATGGGGCTGCAAAATACCTATATACCTATAGTTGTGATATCAAATAATATTAACAAATTTTAAAATTAGATATTCTGTACTTGAGACAGGTATATTGAAAAATTTTATGTGTGTGTGTGAGTGTGTATATAACATACATATACATGTACACGTACACACACACACACACACACACACACACACACACACACAAGAATATTTAATATAAAGCTTATTTCAACTACATCTCATTGTTTTATTGATGAAATCATTCTAAAAAGGAAACACCACTCAAAAATAAGGCAAGATAAAAAAATTATTAGGTTTATTTATGCAAATGTTTAATTTATTTTATGCTCTTTTATTCTCTTATCAGAAAAATTAGTGATGAATAATGTAACTCAGCAAGCAATTGCTATTAAATATGTTCTGTTTTAGTCATCAGACATTACTGAATCAGACATTGATTAAGATTTGCCCAAGGGGTCTGCTATCTAACTATCCACAATATATTACCTTGACCAATGAGATAAAGAACAAGGCTTCCTTGATGGTGACCCTTTGAAATAAACTATGCTGAGGTGTTGTGTATGCACAGTTCTGGAAACTAGAATTTTTATGTTTAGAAAACATCTTACAAGTGTTCAAAGGGGATAATGTTGTATTTCCTTAATATTCTTTGGAATATTACATGTAATATTAAGAAGTCTTAGATTTATTCCCTCCCTTCCTAGTATCCATGGTATTCCCTCTGATTTTCCCCAAAACAATTGTATGGTGTATGTTATGCTGAGAAATAAAATGACTCAAACTGTGGTCATTCAGTCCTAGTACAATATCTTTTCCATTACACAACATTGGCCTTTAGCTATGGTTTATTGTAGCTCATACAAACCTGGTTCACATATAATATTAAAGCATAGTAGATAACTTCATGGCTTCAAAATCTAAGGGACTGGTTTGGACAAAACTCAACAACACTTTTTCGTGCTGCTGTGGCTACAAATAGGATCATCAACATGATTGCCAGCGTCCGATGACGGATATGGCACAAGAAGAAGATGCTGTATGGCATAGCATTATGTAAACCAGATCATAACTTTTGTTGGGAAATATTTATTTGAATTTTGCATATCTTATTAAAATCTTGAGAATAGAACAATATACTTAATCACTAAATATTTTATAAATGCAAAGCCTTCTGAAACTCATTAAACCATTAAGTACAGTACTGTATGTTCATAAACCATCAACTTAATCCATTGTTTTCAGTACCATTATCCAGTCCAGTGTGCTCCAGATCCATTGGACTTAGAAAGCCATAATTTATGCCCAGCATGAAAAAGTTTTCTAATAATAATGAATGACAGAGTTGGAAGGGATCTTAGAGGTCATTGAGTCCAACCCCCTGCTCAAGCAGGAAACCCTATACCATTTCAAACAAATGGCTGTCCAGTCTCTTCTTGAGAGCCTACAGAAAGCACCTTCAGCTTCTGAAAGCAAGCCATTCTACTGGTTCATTGTTCTCACTGTTAGGAAATTTCTCCTTAATTCTAGGTTGCTTTTCTCCTTGATTAGTTTCCATCCATTGTTTCTTGTCTTGCCTTCAGGTGCTTTGGGAAATAGTTTGATCCCCCTCATCATTGTGGCAGCCCCTCAAATACTTCCTACCAATTTCTTCTGACCCTGACTAATTGAAAATACTGCCAGGTAAACAGCAATGCAGCTATATTTTATTTCCATCCAGAATTTCCTTCCATCTCTTTGAAATAATGCCTGGGCACATTGCACTGCTTATGTTTCAGTCACCCCTAGATACAGATCAAACTTTGAGGGTTTAGGTAGAGGAGGACACAGCTCTATTATGTCCTAGGCAAATTCCTTGAGATGCTTACAAATCTGTGAACTACAGTATATCAAGGGTGGGGATAGATTTGTGGCCTATAATATTATGCAGTTTCAGTGTAATACTTTTGGAAAGATTCCAGTTTATGATTATAAATAGCTTACTACTCATCCTATATATTCTGTATCAACGTATTACAGTGGAATTGACTATCATGAGTCCTAAGATGAGGAATTGAATATAACTTTTCAAGTTAAAATATAGAGCACTTTACCATAGACAAATTAAAGCAGTAGTCCTCAGTCTTTTTAGAACTGGAAAATAGTTTACTGATGATGTTAAAAAACATTTAATGTTTTTGACCTTCCTTGGGTCAGGCTCTAATCCAGTATTGATTTGCAATGACAAATAGCCATTTTCAAAATTATCATCTGTTTGTCTGTCTGTCTGTCTGTCTGTTCATCCACCCACCCACCCACCCACCCACCCATCCATCCATCCATCCATCCATCCATCCATCCATCCATCCATCCATCCATCCATCCAGTTAGTAATGAGGCATCTTTTTAGGGAGTTTAGACATTAACCTATTTTGAGTTTAAGATTCTTGGCCAGGATCCTATGGTGATTTATCTGAAACATTTTTCTTTGTAATATGCGAAGATAAATGCATACTAGACAAGTATCCCTACTGTACAATTGTAAGTGGCATCAATATGATAAGGGGTACATAAATAAATTGTGATAATACAGATCTGAAAAGCAGATTTTCCTCCTAGATTGATTAATTGATTTACACATCATATTTTTCCAAGCAAAGTTCCAAACTTTTTGCACCATGAGAAAATGATGCCCTCTGACCATGCTAACCATGCATTTTGTCAATCACAACATATTCATATACAAGAAGGTAAAAGTTATATGCGAAGGCCTGTGCATATAATTCAGCAGTGCATTCTGCTTAGGAGTGATTTATATTGAGAGCCACACAACCATAGATCATCAAAGCCTATCAATGAGGCTTGGCTCTGAAACTTATACAAAGTCTAAGTGTCCTTAGGAAAGTGGCTGCTTTGTGTCTTTGATCTGTTGATTCAGAGACTGGACTTCACAAATTGTCCTTAAGGCTGGATAATTGCTGTTCTGACTTGCTTTGTGGTATATTATTGTTGTTATTAAAAATCATTTGATACAGTAGGTGTCACAGGAAGTACCATGTTAGAGATCCGGGATGTTTGTTATAATATGGTTTGTTTGGTTGGTTTTGGCTTACTGTATATGAATCTAGCCACTGTATTTTATAAAACATGAGTTAAAAACAAGTTACACTGTATGAAGTTAGCTAATTGTCGTTTAATGAGTAAACTGTATAAAGGACAGCATGCTTTAATACAATATCTGAACCCAGTAATTGGCAGTTGATAGTGCAATTTGAAATATATGTTTTGTATTTTATATATGACATGTATACGGTTTGATTATTGTGCCCATCTGATAATGTTTCACAGGACAGGCAAATTTGATCGATGATTTAGGATTATATGTCAGTGGATGTAAGTGATAAAATGAAGTTATATTAAACCTTCAGGAATATACACAACAAAGATGCTTTCATTTTTAAAGCATTATATTTCTTAAGTTCTGATTCATTTTTAAAACATTTCTTTTTATTAGCATCCGTATCCTTCAGAGGAGCAGAAGAAACAGTTAGCCCAAGACACGGGACTTACAATTCTACAAGTAAACAACTGGTAAGTTACTCTAAAACAATATATTTACTTCCATGGCTGAAATGCTATTCTTTTTTTTATTTCTAAACCAATACAACTAAATGTCAGGTTTCTCTTAAGCCTGGAACAATACTTACAGAGAGCTAAAACTAATAGGTATAAATTATCTTTTCAAGATCATTCTCTTTTCAAACTCTCCAGCAACTGTTCAAATCCTATAAATGTTATTTCATGGGAAAACACCTGAAAAATTGTATAGTTTTGAAATTCTTATGCTATCAATTGTTAAATAGATTTCTTTGTTCAGGAGTTGAATAGAGACTTAGATTTCAGCCTATAAATGATCCTTTATAGGAATATATTCTTTGATATTTTACATAGGCAAAGAAGGTCTACCATTTTTGTTTTTTGATTTGGTAGTATGTGAACCATCCGTCTTTTGTACATGGCTTAGTGTATAACTAAGGAAGGAGGGGGTAGAGGATTAAATAAAATGATCACAGTGGCCAAGAAATGATATAGGAATTACTTATCAAAATACTGGCCCAGGTTTTATCAGCAGCTTAATTTTGTTCAGTACATTCTTGGGGTGATGTTCAGATTAATTGAACTGACAGTTCTCTTTCAAAATTCAGGAAAAGTATTTGCACGGATTTCAGACCTTATACAAACTTAATTACATGGAACTCCATTTTATCATTCTAATTCCATGTAGCAGAGGTTGTATTTACAAATGAGAAGTCTCTGCCTTTATTCACAGCTTTCCTTAATATATTTATCAAAGCAGGTTCATTTACAAAGTGCTCTATCTGTGGGATACAGGCAGGCAGACATTAACAAAGCTTTTAGGTTTATCAGGCTCGCTGCCTGATGAGCTACCCGAGGGTCAATTGATTTTGTGGTTCTGTGATTCATTTTTTTCTCATTTTTCTAGGATCACAATGAGAGACATGGTTGGAGAATTAGCCAGTTTGTCTGCCTTATCTGTCAGGCAATTTTTTTTCCCAGGGAAGTCAAGCTACTTAAATTGGCCACAGGAACTGCCGTTATCTGACTTTAATGCACCCTATAGTGTGGATAGCATTTCAATTACACCAGTAACCAAAGCTTAGCTGCAGCCCTTTTCATGCCTAGTGCTGTACAGAAAGTGATGTGCCTACCTACAGAAGCAGAAAATTGAGTTGCCTTGCTTCTGTCAGGGTGATTAATGCAGAAATAAACTGCTAACCTGAAAAGAAAGGGGGAAGGGGAAAAAAGGAGAATATAGAATACTTGCAGTTGAAGTCAGTTTAATTCTGTTTTAAAGATTGAAATGAAGCACATTTAAAACATGCACTTACACTAAAAGAGAGCACAAAAGATAAGCTTTTGTTTTAGAAGAAAAAGACATATATATGTTTATTTTGACTTATTCCGTGCCTTATGCGAATTTGGACTGTAACTTGAAAATTCATACTCTGGCAATAAATGCATAATATTTATTTATTTGCAGTCATTTTTAAATTGTTGTTATAGTTATAATATTAGATTGTATTTGTCTTTCCAAGACAAATGTGTATTAAAAAGCCTCTCTTCAAAGCAAAACAACATTTACTTAATTAGTGTAATTAAATGTTGATACATCATCAGTCACAGATAAGTATTTTCCTTTGGATGAGGAGAAAGGTGGAGTAATGAAGAAAATTATAACTTAATTTGATCATTTTTTGTGAATGATCATTGTTTGTGAAATCATCATGAACTTCTCATTCCTTTGATTCTGAAAGTATGTCCATGTTACCTATTTGACATATACTTTAGACATAGCTGAGATAAAACCACCTTTGTGTATGCAAAGCTAATCCAGTCAATGGGTTATGGAAATCTCAGAAAGACTAATTTGCAAGTGATAGTATTCTTGAAAAATTATTAACCATAATCAGAAACTAGTTGGGTAGAGTAAAACCACTATAGTCTTCCTTGTTATATTTTTTATCATCAGAGATACAGATATATATTTTTTAATCTTAGCACCAAAACAGCATGCTAGAAAATAATTGAACTGTTTTATGTTTAACAAAAGAAAAAGAACACTATCTCCTTTTTTAAAAAAAGTAATAAATTTATGTGCCACCCATTTTACTATTAATACGATTCTGGATGGCTTAATCATACTGATATTGATTGCATTTCCTTGTTAATTTTCATTAGAAATCGACTTATGATTAATAATTTAACCAAGAGTAGATTATTGGGGGGGGTGAAATTTAGAAAACTTTTCTCTGAAATAATGACTTTCTCATCACTGAAGTGACATAATAGTTGTTAAAAATGTACTATTTGTGTGAAGTAGCTGTCTATGCTGCTGCAACCACTATTTTCAAGGATCTTGCATTGTCATGATTGATACTGCAATGGAATGTGGTTTCAAATAGTTACCATGGTGAAATCTATGAAGATAAAACATAGCAACAGTGTAAGTCCAGGGGCTTTACTACACAAGAGAAGATATGCTATTAGCTCATGAATGACTTGATAACAAACCATTACCCTGTGAGTTTCAAATGCATAGTTTTTCATCAAAGAAAATATTTCCAATAGTTCAACAGATACAGAAAAGGCATCTACTTTTCATTTAAAAATTTCCTTTACCTATTTACAAAAAGCTTCTTCTATCTACAAAGTTCCATATCTTTCTGATAATATATAGCAGTGACGGTGAACCTTTTTTTCCTCGGGTGCCAAAAGCGTGTGTGGGCACGCTATCTCACACGTGCACGTGTGCCCACACCCATAATTAAATGCCCCCCAAGCACCCCACCTCCTGCACATGCATGTGCACATGACCCCCCAGCTCCCCCGTTTCCCGACTTCCGGTGGGCCTGGTAGGCCCATTTTTCAACCTCCCCAGGCTCCAGAGGCTTTCTTGGAGCCTGGGGAGAGCAAAAACGGCCTCTCCCGCCCCTCCCTGGAGGCCCTCCAGAGCTGGAAATGGCCCATTTCCCAACTTCCGATGGGTCCAGTAGGCCCATTTTTCACCCTCCCCAGGCTCCAGAGGCTTCCCTGGAGCCTGGGGAGGGTGAAAATGGTCTCCCCCCCGAAGCCCTCTGGAGGCCAGAAATGCCCTCCCAGAGCCTCTGCACAAGCCGAAAATCAGCTGGTCGGCACGCACATGTGTGCTGGAGCTGAGCTAGGGCAATGGCTTGCATACCAGCATATATGGTTCACCATGATGGATATATAGCATTCAAATATTTTTCAATATGAAAATACATAGTCACAGCCACTTGCAAAATATCATCATTAGCAGTTTGCTTTTATGTTTGTTTGCTGTAACTAGGATAGATTTTTATCTTTATAATTTTTGTACAGAAAACTGAAAATTCATTTGAGTATACTGTAGTGAAATGAATAGCTTGAAATATAAGCAAGACATTAAGAAAGGAGTAAATTTTAGATGAGGATATAAAGGAATTCCTGTGCTGAATTTAAATAATAAGGCTGTTTGTGTATGCTTCACATATATAAATATATCATACCTGGGAAGAAAATCCTATATTGGTCATAGAAATATAAAAATATAGAAAAATGAGGAGATAATCCCTGTAGTATCAGTAATTCAATTCACTTTCAGAAAGTGACACTAGGCTAAACACGTATGAATTAAGTCCTTGAGGAAAACAAATAATAAAAAATGTTAATTAAAATGTCAAATAGAATATTAATTATGTATGTTTTAGGAAATAGCAAAACACTCATATATTACTTCAATACCCTAATAGGAATGTGAACATCTATTTTTATAGAATAAAAGAATTGGCAGACTTTAGTCTAACACTACATCCTCCCTGTTCAGCATAGAAATCTGCTGGTCCTTTTCTAATATGTAGTCATTTAGACTTTGTTTCAAAACATCTAATAAGAAAAATCCATCACTGTTCTAGGCAGACTATTGTAATGTTTAACAGCTTTTATTTTCAAATATTTTTGTTACGAACAACCCGAATCTCACTTTTTAAAATTTTAAGTACTTGCAAGTTCTGCTATTTTAGATTTTGTATCATATCTGCCCTCAATGTTTCCTATTGCAAGCTAAAGTTAACTGATAAGAAAGAAAGAATATTTCTTGCCAGACATAAAAAATGATGATTAATTTAAAAAATAATAAAAATGTATTTTAATTTAAATTAATGATTTTAAGTTAAAACCATATTTTAAATTTTTATTTCAATATTTGGTAAAAACAAGTGGACATAACTTAAAGATGTAATCAAGGATATAACTTAAAGATGTAATCAAGGATATCATTTATAAGTGAGCTGTTTGTTACTAAGGTATTTGAGAGCTACAGTAAGTTAACAGAGCTGGTAACTGACTTCCTTCTAAAAGCACAGAATTAAAGATCAGTTATGGTGGTCCTCTTAGCACATAATAAAGGAATTTTTTTTACAAACATCCACAACAATTAGCTGAAGTTGAGTTGACTTAACTCCTAATGACTTCACATGTATCTGCTTGATTTGTACTAAATTCATATTTCAATTTTTAAAATGAAAATTAATGTGAAAAAATGACTAATTTCTTCATATAATTCATGTATCTTTTAAAAATAAAATTGTCTCTGAATTCTGAAGAATATGAAAACAGACTAGCAAAGAAGGAAAATGCATTCTGACTGCAAACTAAAGTCATAGATTCTTTCTGGCAAATAAATACATTGTAATTTAAATACCTACCTTTCAACTAGTGATTTAAATCAGTACTTTTATTTAAATTATATCTGCTTTGATTTCCTGTATTAGTTCATAACTCAAGAGTTTATTTAGGCAAATCTCTACCCAGTTAATCTAATGACTTTTTAATCATGGGCTACTTCAGTATTTCTAAGAGCAAATACAAAGGAACTTCCTTTTGTTCTCTTCCTCTTCTTCCTACCATATAACTGTACCTAGAGAACAGGTTGATATATGCAGACTGAAGGCTAGGAGAAGAAGATATATTACACATAATTGGATAGAACATTGTGAGTTTAATATAGTCTGTAATCAAGCTTTTCCCTTTGTCTTTTTCTCTTCTATGTTGCCTGTGCATATATTTCACTAAACCATATTTTTGTTTTTTTCTTTAACATGTTGCATTCCTTTATGCCTCATAAACATTTAGATTGTGCCTTAGTATAATGAATAATTTCAGTATTGAATAATGGTTACACTAGAACTAGGACCAGGAGTTCCTTACTATTGAAGCTCAGTGTGTAACAATGTGTGTGTGTGTCAGGGGCGGGTTACTCACTTACCTCACTGCCGGAGCCATGCGCGCGCATCTCCATGCTTTGGGGGGGTGCCTCCTCGCACCATTTTGCTTCTGTGCATGTGCGGAAGCAAAATCACGCCGAAATCTCACGAGGGGATGCGCGAGAGAGATATATTTCGGCACAATTTTGCTTCCACGCATGCGCGGAGGCGAAATCTTGCCAAAATCTTGCACCGCGTGTGTCCCCTCATGAGATTTTGGTGTGATTTTGCTTCCGCGCATGCGCAGAAGCAAAATCGCCCGAAAATCTCCGAAAAAAATGGTGATGCGCCGGGTGGACCAGCAGAGAGGGCTCCGGAGCAGTTGCGAAATCCGCCGCTCCCTACCGGAGCTGTGTACTGGGCAGCTCCGGCAGGAACCCACCTCTGGTGTGTGTGTGTGTGTGTGTGTGTGTGTGTGTGTGTGTGTGTGTGTGTGTGTGTGTGTGTGTGTGTGTGTGTGTGTGTATCTCACCTTGAACTCCTGGGGGAAAGCAGAATCACTTTATTTATCTAATAACTAAATAGTAAATAAATAAATAAATAGTAAATCATCTTATGTTGTACACCGCCTAGAGTCCCTAGGGAGTTGGGTGGCCTATAAAATAGATAGATAGATAGATAGATAGATAGATAGATAGATAGATAGATAGATAGATAGATAGATAGATAGATAATAAATAAATAAATAATTGTAGTTTATTTATTTATTGCCTTTATTAAAACTCCCTTTTTACAACCCTTTAATCCCTTAATTTGGGGTAGAGTCAGAGCAGCTGGATGGAGGTGAGCATTTACTGGCTGTATGCCCTTCCTGATGCCACATGAAGTGTGAAGCAGGTATTTTTTCTTTATGCCGTAGGAGAGAAACATATGCCGCTACCTAGGATTGAATTCTTAACCTTCCGAATGGGAAGAAGGTTCTTCAGCACTAGGCCACCATGCCACTCACATCTACATGCCACTCATTATTCACCTTTATTGTTTTTACAAATAGCTCAAGGTGGTGAACATATCCAACACACCTGCTTCCTCCTATATTGCCCTCAACAACAACCCTGTGAGATGGGTTGGGCTGAGAGAGAGTGACTGGCTCAATGTCACCCAGCTGGTTTTCATGGTTAAGGTGGGACTTCAATTCACAGTCTCCCACTTTCTACCCTAGTGCCTTAACCCCCAGACCAAACAAAAAGCATAATTTCTTATGGTGCTGAAGAAAGCATGCTTTCTCATGATGACAAACTAAGGCATAGTATATATTGATAAAATTCTGTCTAATCTGGGGCTAAAAAGAAAAAGCTGTTGCAAAATTGGTGACGAAAAATCTAGTAAGTAAAAATCTTGATTTAATGGGTGCTTTCCTTGTTTTAACTCATTGTCTCTTGTTTTTCATTCTGGGGTTATACAGAATAAGTCCATTTCCTTTTCTGTGTGACAATCATTCAGATATCCGAAGACTGGTATCAGATCTTCCCTCAGATGTCTCTTCTTAGGCTAAGCATACACAGATGCTTTACATATCTGTTCTTTATAGTACTTGATTTAGAGATCTTTCATCTTCTTAGTACATTCTCTGAACTTGTTCCAACTAGTCCTTGCCATCTTATTTATCCAATTTTTATAGCAGCACATCTCATATATGTGACTCTGGGTGACTTACAAACAGATGAAACAGTATAAAATATTCAGACAATAGAACAATTAAAATCAATATATTTATTGGTGATTGGAAGCCTCTTATGGACTTTTTGCATAAAAAAGAATCAAATGAAGGTGTCATTTGTGGTTTTGATTATTAGACATGATAAATTTATAGCTGAGATAATCACATCTGACAGTAACACTGAGTAATACTGAGTAATTGTGAGTGCTAAAACGTTTTCAACTATGGTGCCTGGAACTGCACAAAATATTGCATGCTATTACATCAGAGTAGAGTGGAAAAGTGACATCCTTAATCTGGACCTTTTGCTTCTGTTAATATATCCTAAAATAACATTTGCCTTTTTAGCAGCTGCACCATACTGCTGATTATGTTTAATTTGTGCTAAACATGAACCATAATTTCTTTACATATACTATCCAAACCAGATCTTCTCTACCTTATACTTGTACTGTTCATTTTTTCTAGCTAAGTGTACAATATTACATTTCTCTCACTAAATTCCAGTCTATTAATTTTAGTCCATTGCTCAAGATTTTTCTGCCTCTTTTCTAAAGTATTACCTAATGCTGCTAGTTTTATGCAACTTTGCAAATATTCCTAAACAATCTATACACATCACTGATAAGAATGAGATCTGTAGTTGTATACAAAATAAAGTGCAGTTATTAACATGCTGTCTTTGAGTATGATAATAAAGGCAATTGTGAGACCATCTAATTGTGAGTCAGTTTACTATATCCCATATTTTACCATGTTATTAAGGAAAAATAATGAGGAATTCCTACAGTTTTTCAGGTCTTTGTATTCTCTGATTATGTCCCTATTTTTTTTATATATAGTGTACAATAGGTATGTCTCAGGTCAATCACAATAGGTTTTATATTACTGTATTTAAGAATGTTCAAAGGTCATGCATCAAATGGGTAAGGAAGTGTTTAGAAGAAAATAGTGTCCAGTTAATAAATTTTCTATGGAGCCTGATGCTTGGTATACTCTGCATATATTCTTTTTTGTTTGTTTGTTTGTTTGTTTTAGACAGCTACCCATAGTGGCTTCTTTAGATTTCTCCTTTTGTTGAAATTCTTTGTTATTAATCCTTCTATACCCATTTCACAGAATTTCCAATAGTTTGTGGATAATTTACTCCTTCAGGATTTTATGCTGTTTGCATCTAACCTATCTTCCTTTGGAGTTCATCAAATCCCTTCTTTCAAAGTCCAATTTGTTGATTGACTCTTCTCTGTTTCTCTTTTCTGGCTATCACACATTCAAGAATAATGTAATCACTTCACTCAAGGTACCAGTCACCTTCATTTCATCAACTAATTCCTTCCTATTAATGAGGATTATATTCAAGATAGCAAGCTTCCTACTTTTATCATCGACCTCGTGACAAATTAAGTTGTCAACAAGAGTGGACAAGAATTTGTTGGACCTCTGACTCTTAGCTGAGTTAGATTCCCAGCAGATGTCAATTGAAATAATTGAAATCTGCCATTACCACAGTTGCACATCTTTTTGAAAGACTGGTCAACTGATACAGAATAGCTTTATCTGTATCTTCTGCTACTAAGGCAATCTGAAGTAAACTCCCATGATAATATTAATTTTATTTCTCTTTCTCATGTTTTTGTCTCCAAATAAATATATATTTAATTAGCATTATGTTGACAGTTTTCCAATAGTGAATGCATCTAAAACTTTCAAATGATGAACAAGCAGTTTTTATCTTTACAACTTCAATATTACTAAAGAGCTAAATTTATAGACACCGGGTCTAAGTATAAATACAAAATGACGGTGTCTTTTTTTAATCCAATATACTTGGGTTTCAATTTCACTGGAATTTTATATTTAAAAAAATAAAAGTTTTCACATCTTTGATGCAAGTCCTCATATGATTAGGATTTTTAAAAAATAGTTTATGCTTTTTAGATGTACTTTATATGTGGAAAAATCAAATTAGAAATGTTCATATATGAAGATTAGCTTCAGTCTCTAATATTTACAATTAGGGACCCTACGTATGCATGCATGGAAATACAATTTCTTGCGATTTTTGAATAGTTCTATTCTGAGAAGGTAGGCTGCCTGACAATCGGCTAGCACCTGGGCCCTTTAAGACCTCTTCCTACCCAGCATTGCTGCTCAGCAACAAACAGCTATAAAAACCCAGCAGAAAAGTAGCTAGGTGTGAGGGGTGTTGTTCTTACAGTGAGAGGGGAGGTAGTTTCTGTTACTCTGTATAGACCCAATGGAAGCAGTCAAAGACTCAGAGACTGTGGAAGGCTTCTACTACTAAGAGCAGCAATAGATCTAGGAAGTGTGTGAGCACTATCCATTGTGTGCTTGTGGATGGGTTGCCTAAAGACCAAGGAGGCTTGTGTTGGCCTTCTTGGGTTTTGAGAGTCCCCTGAATTTGGAAACTTCTGAAAGTACCTGTGACGGGGGGGGGGGAACCTGTATTGAAACTTTAAAAATTATATGTTTGAATTGTCTAGCATATTTTGTCTTTTGAATGGATAACGTAACATGAAGATGTCCTATGTGAATTTCATAAGCATGTCTTGATAGTGCAGACTATATTCAATACATATAGCTGCATAAGTGAGGATGAACACCAGTGTGCTTGAGGACTACTCACTTATCACTTGACAGGCTTCCTATTACACTTAATTTTAATTTTTTTGTGCTCTGCGAGAATAGTTCTTTAACATGGAGTACATAAAAGTCCTGAAATTCCCTGTAACAAGAGCCACAGAGGAGCATGTGGCTTAGGGACTTCAAAGAACTGTTTCTGACATGGGCTTTTGTAATGCCCCCACACAGGACTACAGAGGTTAGTGTGTCCAATGTGGTCAAGGTGAAGACCCCCATTGTAATGGAGAAGAGATATGCATATATCAATTTTAAAAATAAATCTATGAACCATGGGGCTGAATTCTAGGCTTAGACTGATTTTGAAATCATTATTCCAAATATTCTCCTTAAAGATGACTGCTGACATTTTCAAACTTTAATCAGCAGAAGCCCTCCAAAGAGAGATCTAAAAACTGCAATGTGTTATTGGCTTTTGTCAGGCAGGTTGATTTAAAATAATCTCTGGGAAGCCATGGATTCAGACCCACAGAGAAAAGATAATTTTATCTAGAAATTAATGAGTTAGTATTAGACTCTGGTACCCGTGCAAACTACACTTGTCTCTCTACCCTTATTATAAAGCAGCATTCTGATATGTTTGCTATCATAAAAAATACCACACCTTAGAATAGCCCTAACTCTAACCATTCTCATACAGACTTCCCTTGGTAGATGAAAGACGTAAGACTTTCCCTTCAGACATAGTGCAAAACCTACACCATGTGCCAGAGAGGTGCAAGACATATTAAATGAAACAAATTTGTAAATTAAAATACTCTTAATTATCAATTAATATAGTCTAATGGGCAAATTTAAATATAGCCTGGAAGCTATAAAGAGAATCAATGAGTATCTTTATGTAAATCATTTATTTCAGTTTGCTTTTTCTTTCTGCAAATCACCTTGCTTTCAATTAATACCTACCTTCAATAGGTGCATGTGCATATATAAGGTAAACATTTGACTGCTTCATTTTCTATCTTCCTATATTGCCCAATTCTAATATTTGTGAACAGCTCATATCAAACAATAATATTAAAAAGGATTTATAACCTAACAAAACTTCTCTGAATTGCACCACCCAACAGGGATTGTTTAATCCTTTTTTGCCTCCAGATGCTTTCCTTTCTATGTCTTTCTGGCAGACTAGCAGGGTGGGGGCAATCTGGCTAGTCAGAGCAAGCTGTTCCATAGAAGGAAAACTATCACTAAGAAGTCAGAACTACAGGGCTAAAGAAAGGCTATGAGTCATATCGAAGCATGTAATGTGTCTTGCTATAAATATTTCATTTCTACTAATTGCTAGTCAATTAATTTTTAAAGCCATATTTAATTTCTTCTTATAATAAAATACAAGTCACCACCTGTTCTCCATTGTGGGTAGAGCTAGCATTCAGGATGGGTTGTCCTCATCCATTAAGAATGAGGAGCGAGTCTGTCAATTTTGACGGGATCCGCCTTGCCAGCTTCAACTCGATCCTCAGACTGGACGGATATGGCTAACATTGGCTCCTTTCCTGTTTGCTAGTTCCACCATTCCTATGGACTATTGTTCCTGGACAAGCGTGAGTCAATCCCCAGTTTCCTCAGCTACATCAGAGAATCATGGGGAGTTCGACAGCAGAGCTTTGGCTCCTGCTGAGGCAGCGTTTGCCGTGCCTTTCGTGACATTGACTGGAAAGGGCTGCAGTCCGGTCTGCCACTCGAGCTTCACGCTTGCAGAAGTCACTGAGGCACTTCTTTGACAGGTGCCGACGGCTCCGAGCTATTGGGCGGTGCGGCTGTGGCCTAGGGAGCTCATGCTCCTTCCTCCTGGTTTTCTTGACTTTTCAACCAGGGTGGTCAGAGCATCTTCCTCAGCGTCCTTCTTCGCCCGTACGTCGCTCATCTGGCTTTGCCAGATTCAAGAGCAAATCCCTGCTTGAAACTTAAGGGCACAGCAGGACATCAACAAGGTCTTCGTGGCCACTCAGTTTTCAGTGGATGCCACCCTGCATGCATCTCGATTCACATCCAAGGCTATCACTGCTTCTGCAGTGGCCAGACGTATGCACTGGCTCCGCCAGTGGCCGGCTGACACCTGCCACAAGTGGCTCTTGGCCTCTGTGCCCCTACAGGGTCCAAATTTGTTTGGGGAGATGCTGGACCCTATTTTGGTTGAGTCCTGGGACCGGAGAAAGGTCCTTCCATCTTTCTCCCAGAAGGGCAATTTTTGCCTATTTCCGGCGGCCCTTTGGGCTCCTGATCAGGGTTACATCTTCTCCCATCCCCAAGGTCAGTACAGGTCTAGACAGCACCAGGATAGATCTGGGAGGGGAGGCAATCTAAGCACCCATTCCGGGGTGGAGGAGGAGGTCAGCCTTTCTGACGCTCCAGATAATTCCCTGCCAGATCCTCCCATCAGGAGTCATCTGGCCCTTTATTCCAACATCTGGGAATGGACCACCCAGGACAGATGGGTTTATGAGACGATCCGTTGGGGTCTCTTTCTGGAATTTCTCTCCCTTCCCCCGAGGTTTTTTATCCATTGCCCTGTACCTAAAGTCCCCTCAAAGAAAGCACTTATGGATTCGGCGGTACAACACCTGCTGGAAATTCAAGCCATCTTTAACCATCATTATTTGTCTGTATGTATATGTGTGTGCATATACATAGGCTTTCCAAGTATACAAAAGAGAAATTGCACATCACACACTTGATTAGGTTTTTTGTTTTGTTTGTTTTGCTTTTACTTATCATGGTCTATGACAGTGATGGTGAACCTTTTTTAGCTCGGGTGCCAAAAGGGTGCGCATGCACGCGATAGCGTGTGCACATGTGCCCACACCCACAATGCAATGCCCTCCCCCCATGCATGCGCACAACCCCTGTGCAGCCCCCGCGCATGCACACAACCCCCCATGCTGCCTCCCCCATGCATGTGCACAGGCCTCACTGAAGCCTCCAGACATCCGGTAGGCCCGTTGGGCTGTTTTTTGCTCTCCCCAGGGTTCAGGAAAGCCTCCTGAAGCCTGGGGAGAGCGAAAAAACGGCCAAACGGGCCAACTGGAAGTTCAGAAACCAACTTCCGGTTGGCCCATTTTTTGCGGGCCCCAGGGTTCAGGAGGCTTTCCTGAAGCCTGGGGAGAGCAAACACGGCCAAAAAGAAGGCCAAAAATCAGCTGACCAGCGCGTGTATGCGTGCTGGAGCTGACATAGGGCAGCACCTCACGTGCCCTCAGATATGGCCATAGGTTTGCCATCACTGGTTTATGACAATGGATTCCTTTGCTCAGGTAGTGAATAAACACTCATAATTGAGTAGTCATACAGAGACTGAACAACCCCTTGTGAATGATGTTTTAATTTAGATTCCATAATTGAGCTGAAGTGGTGCAGTGGTTAAATGCTGCGACTGCAGGCTGACTGCTAGTTCAGCAGTTCAGCTGTTCAAATCTCACTAGGCTCAAGGTTGACTCAGCCTTCCATCCTTCTGAGGTCGGTAAAATGAGGACCCAGATTGTTGGGGGCAATATGCTGAACTCTGTAAACCACTTAGAGAGGGCTGTAAAGCACTATGAAGCGGTATATAAGTAAAGTGCTATTGCTATTGCTATTGAGGAAGAGTTTGGTTTTGGTAACCTAAATAGCCTTTCCAATGTAATGATCCTGTTTCTGTAAGTGCTTATTTAATACATTGTTTTAAAAACTATATTTAGTATTTAATATTATCCAATTATAATCTTACTTCATCATTATAACATCTCAACTGTTAGATCTTTACTTGTTTAAGGCTAAATGTGAAGGCAGGTTTTATCACATTCTCTCAATTTCATATGAGGTTTACCTGAGAATGGAAATTATGGAGTAGGTGAGATGAAATGCAAAATAGATGAGCAGGCCATCATGGTTTTACCTCCAGCGTTTTTCAACAATATCATTGACATTGTCCCTTAGCTGATTTTTAAGGGGCGTAAGAGACTGCAGGTAAAGAGAAATTTGTCTTCTCTCCTGTTAAGCCAATTCTGAATGAGTTTCATTCCATGAACAGAAGATCAATTCTATCCATAGGAAGGAGATGACTGCTTCTATTTGCTTGTTATGCCAGTTCACCCTTGCCATAAACAATGACCCCTATTAGAAGTTATTTTCCTACAATTGTTTATATATTCTGCTTCTGTGCAACTGATTTGACAATAATCAGCTTTAAAAATAAACAAAACAGGAGGACGTAGGAGTCTATCAGCAAGAATGTAATACAAATTCTTACGTTCAATTACACCGAGGTCTTTTAGATGTGTTACTTGAATATGTAAAAACAGTCTGAAATAGAGTTTCTGCACAGCATTACTATAAGATTTGGGTTAGTGCAATTACAAGGTAGTGTAATTCATGAATACATTTCATGAAAATCCTGTAGCTTCTTTGAAGTCAGAGAAACTGTAATATAACCATTTATATATTAATTTTTAATCAATTTAATCAATTTAACTATAATCCAGCATGAAACTTCATGGGATTTGTTTGAATTTTGTACTGTTTCAAACCATCTTGCCTGTATGTATATATATATATATGTATATGTATACACACACACACACACACACACACACACACACACACACACACACACACAAACACACACACACACACATGTATATGTATATGTATACATATACGTATATGTATATGTATATGTATATACACACACACACACATTCTGCTGCTTTCTCTGATTCTTAGATTTACATGATGGTGTCACCCTGTAGCATTTAATTGATTATATATAGCAGGACTTCCTTATCTGGGATTTTTCTAGAATTGTCGCT
This sequence comes from Diadophis punctatus similis, assembly GCA_023053685.1. Taxonomy (NCBI): domain Eukaryota; kingdom Metazoa; phylum Chordata; class Lepidosauria; order Squamata; family Dipsadidae; genus Diadophis; species Diadophis punctatus. The sequence continues at coordinate 3,775,806 of JALIGW010000028.1, read as the reverse complement.
TCCTCTTATTCGAAAGTAAAATAACACCTCAAGAATGGAGTGTATACTTTTTTCCCTATACATCAGTATGCAAGATTTGTAGTCTTGCACAACTTTACTTAGCTCCTTTATCTCAATTCCCTGGCAGATTTAGCATTTATTGGAAATTCACTCTACAGAAGTCTTGTTGCAATCAAGAACTTTGTATTATACTTGTATCATGTGTTTTATTAGAACCATGTGTTAACTGAATTTTGTCCAATTTTCTTTCTACGCTAAATTTTATTTCAAAGAAAACCTTTGGCTTACCTAAGTCTGCCAGATGTCCATTATTTTAAGGGTATCCCTTATTTTAAAAGACTGTCCTTTATCCAGAATATAGCACTGTGTAAATTATGATAGGTGCCTATTTTTTTTAAAAAAATAAGCTTTTTTCACACTCTATAAAACAAATGTTGCAAGTTGTCCTTTCAGTCTCTTTTTAAATGTTGATTTGGCAACACAAGACTCACCAGGCATTCATTTTCAAATGAAAAATATTAAACTCTGTTGGATTTGATCAATGAAAAGGGCAGATGTGTTGGCTTTCAATCAAAACGTTATGGTTAGAGAACACAGTTAAAGTCTTCAGCCTACATAAACCATCAACTCCAGGACAGTTTAACAGAGCACATGGAATTACTCTGGATAAATACTTTTGTAGACTATTGCCATAATGTTTGTCTTTTGCTTCATATTTGGAAATGATGAAAAGTATTGTGCATAATCTTTATTTCATATCTAATTAAATTAATAGAGTTCCCCACCAATAATGTGATTGAAGGAAATATTCAATAGGGTCTTTCCACCCAAAGAATAACATCCATCAGCCGAATAGATTCTCTTCTCCCTGCAGCCCTCTGAGTTCTCCCAAATGAAATCCATATGTTTGGATGATCTTCCAGAGCACTTTTTGAAAGGGAAATGAAAGGGAAAATTCCATTGCCTAAGCAGAAGTCTGCTCATGTAATGTTAGATGTCATTGCTAACTATATTAAATGTAATAGTTGCCATTTCCTTTAACAAGTTTCATCATGTAGTATCATATAATGAATTCTGAACTTATTAAGCTTTATTTAATCATTTTTAAAAATGAATACTTGAAATTTTGTAGTGTGATAGCATAAGAAAATAAGAAGATACCAAAAGCCTGTCTAGTCCAGGGGCGGGTTCCTAATTTTTTACTACCACTCTGTGGGTGTGGCTTATTTTGTGGGTGTGGCTTGCCAGGCCTGTGACCGGGTGGGCATGGGCCTCAGGAACTTGTCAGCGGCCGGAGAAGCGGGGGGCATTGCCCACCCGCAATGCAGCCCCCCGCAGTGGGAGCAGCAAGAGTTCGGCAGCGGTTCTTCTTCTATGAGGCTCCGTCTGGCCTGAATGCTTCTCCCCATTCGATGACCCTAGGCTCCTGCTGCCAGTTCTCCCTCCCCTCAGCAGCTCAAGAAGCCTCGAACGTGCGAAAATGCCTGGGATCATCACCGCGCGTTCGTGGCTTCTCAGACTGCTGAAGGGAGGGGAACTGAGATAGCTCCTGCCGCCCGTTCTTTCAGCGTCTCACGCGCTCCCTCAGCCAACCTCCCCTGCTTGGACTCACTGTGGGGTAGGAAGACAGTGCATGTGCAGTGCCGGAAGCTCGGCTTCTGGGCATGCGCAGAAGAAAATTTTTAAAAAAAAATTTTTTTAATGGCGGCACCCAGGCACTGGCAACCGACCACACCGGTACTGTGATGTCACCAGCGGGCCACTACTGGTGCTATAGAGTGGACCGCACTGGTAGGAACCCACCACTGGTCTAGTCCAACATTTTGGGCCAATATTATGTCCTGGAAGGTCACAAGCAAGAGCTGAGATTAAAAGCTTTCTTCCACTATATCTCTCTGACAACTGTTATTTAGGCCAGACTGACTTTGTATATGCAGATTGTATATAGCCATGAAGCCTTGTAGTACTGGTAGCCTTCTGATAGCATCATCCTTCATGATTCTTCCTAGTCTTCCTAGTCAAAATGAGATTGGATGTGCTGTTGAAATTCACAATTGTATTTTACTTCCAATGTATATGATTTGATTCTATTGATGTCAGTTTCCAGAAGTATCAGCAAACATTGGAATAATGTTAAAAACTCTGACAAATCTAGGTGAAAATGGTTTTGGTAAGGTTTAGTGTAACCAATGAAATTATTCTAAACTACATTTTTAAAGTGCCTCAAGATTTTGCCATTTTTTAATTTCTGTGGCCCTGATGTCTAAAGGTACCTCAAGATTTTGCCAAGTGTAGATGCAACTTTGTTGATAATTTTTACTATGCCACCATTCACATTCAAGTACAAAGTTTTTTTTAAAATAGTAAGGCATCAAATTACAGCAAACCATAAGAAGAAAAACTACAAAAAGAAAGCAGTAGAAATCTATCAGTTAAAACAAATGAAATATTACAGTTAATCTTCTTTGAATTCCTTTCATAGAAGGATGACAGAATATATATTAATTTTTAAGTGTAAGAAATAAAAAAAATGCTGTGCGTGCTATGCTGCTGCTCTTGAAGCACCTTGAAATTCCAGAAAAACCAGTTTGGATTGGGTTTCATTGAGGTTGAGTATCAGAGCAGAATGTGTTTAGACGTGTCCTTTATGTCCCAGGGAAATGAAAATCTGAATCAAATATTCCCAGACTAGATCGTTTTATTTATTTTATTTTATATTTATTTATTTATTTTTGTCAAGTACGTGTTGGTAATATACATAGATATAACATTGTTTATATATATAAAATGAGTACTGATAAGAGGGAACATTAGGACAGGGACGGTAGACACGCTGGTGCACTTATGCACGCCCCTTACTGACCTCTTAGGAATCGGGTGAGGTCAACAGTAGACAGTCTAAGAGTAAAGTTTTGGGGGTTTGGTGACAAAACCACAATGTCAGGTAGTGAGTTCCAGGCATTTACCACTCTGTTGCTAAAGTTGTATTTTCTACAGTCAAGTTTGGAGCGGTTTACTTTGAGTTTGTATCTGTTGTGTGCTTGTGTATTGTTGTGGTTGAAGCTGAAGTAGTCGTTGACAGGAAGGATGTTGTAGCAGATAATTTTATGAGCTATGCTTAGGTCGTGCCGAAGGCGACATAGTTCTAAACTTTCTAAGCCCAGGATTTCAAGTCTCGTTGCGTAAGGTATTCTGTTGCGAGTAGAGGAGTGGAGGACTTTCCTTGTAAAGTATCTCTGGACACTTTCTAATGTATTTATGTCCGATATGCGGTGTGGGTTCTAGACAGATGAGCTGTATTCAAGGATTGGTCTGGCGAATGTTTTGTATGCTCTGGTTAGTAGTGTGATATTACCGGAGAAGAAGCTATGTAAGATTAGGTTAACAGTTCTTGAAGCCTTTTTGGCGATGTTGTTGCAGTGGGCTTTGACACTTAGGTCATTTGATATGAGTATTCCAAGGTCTTTGACAGGGTGAGGGTCGTCTGCAAGGTCTTGTCTGTTCAGCTTGTATTTGGTGTTCTGATTCTTTTTGCCAATGTGTAGGACAGAGCATTTGTTGGTTGAGATTTGGAGTTTTGACTGTGACCAAATCTAATTCACATTTGAATTCTATTCTATATATTTAGCTCTTGGATATATTGAATAAATCCTGGATACATTGATTTTCTGTACTTACTGTTGTGTCTACATTTCAACCTGCTAAGATATTGCCATATGTTGATAAATGCATTCATTTTACTGCAACAATTGCATACTGAAGATTTACCTTATTTCCTTATTCAGTTTCAGATGTATATATCAGTTGCAGTGAACTTCCATAGAAACTATTTGCCAATATGCAAAGAAAAAGCAAAACCTAGAAGTATTATTATTGTTTAAACTTCTAGGTTTGTTTGTTTGTTTGTTTCAGCAGATATAGGTTGCTATCTCAAATATATGACTGGGCTGATCACAATTTTAAAAAAATATTAAAACACAAAACAATACAATTATTTAAGAACAATAAAAATATATGAAAACCATACAACAAAATGCATGACTGAGATAGCCAAAGTACATTTGAACGTGAGATTTATATGACTTATTTGTGCCATAAAATATAGTTTAAATGATAGCATTGATTTCAGGGGAAATTATCTAGTTGGATAACTGAAATTACACAAGAAAGTTGTTAATTGCCGTAATATTTTCATCATTTTACTATTTCATTTGTGTTCTAGTACTGTATATTGGGTTATACATGCTGCTCCTAAGAGCAAATGCATGCAAAATCATTGAGAAATTGGTAGCAGCATTTTGACTCAACTGAATTATTTTCTTTTTTTCTTCTGGCCTGCCTGTGTCCCTAAAGAACCTAGGAAAATAGTTAATATTTCTACTATTTTCAAAAAGTAGATAAACAGCATGGTTGTTTCAAAGCCAAAGAGATCAAGGTTTCTTAAAAATGAATAACATTTATGTCTTAGACTGTGATTCAATGTCCAAAACATTCACTTCCACATGGTGTGTTGAGCTTTTAACCAATGACCAACTTCATTAATAATTAACCAAACAAAATGGGTAAACTGAATTTGCCCTTAAATATACCATAGGCTATTTTTCATATTCTTTTCTTATATTTAAATGTAAAGAATTAATGTTCAGTTACAGTACTTGCAATTTTAGACCTGAAGTAACACTGAAATTAATACTGTGAGGCTCAAGCTTCACAAAGGGCCACCACTGACTACTAATTTACCATACTAGAGGAGGAAGGTTACTACCTGCCAAGATGTAACATGGCTGCAATATTACTGGTGCCATGTTGCTAGCTGTAACAATGCTGGCAATTCCTTTTTGCCATCTTTTATGTCACATAAACATAATTAAGATAGCAACAACTTGCTTATTCAAGTTGGTGATAAGGGCAAGCAATGAACCCAACTAGAATGCTTGCCCTTAAGTGAATGCAACACAATTCCGACATTCTTAGTCAGCATCACTGTTTACTTGCCTTGACAGAATGTAGATGAATAACTAGCAAGAAACGTATCCAACAACTTACACTGATGTGAAATAGGATCCCAATAAATGCCGATATTGTAATTCAGTGATTGTAGGGGGAGGTATTGTATTCTATAGATCCAAGAGATTTTTGGGGATCTATTACAGTATATCATCATCTCATAATTTGGAAAGCCGTTTACCAAGGTAAGAAAAAATATTGTAATTTTGCTGTGAAATGTTATTTATTACCTAAACTATCACTGCTATTTTGGCAAGTAGTGAAGTTTTCGTTATTAAAAAATTGGCCAAAATGGTCTGTATTTACATAAACCTAGTCTACCAAGCAGGACATATTTACACCACCTTGTAAATATACTATTGTGTATTTTTGACATTGAATGTAAAGACATTTTGAGGGGGAAAGTCACAAAAGTTTCTAAAAGTATGTAAAACTTCTTTGAATGATAGCTATAGTGGGGAGAGTGCTTTATTGGCTTAGACTTTCATTTCCTGTTTCATTGTTTCACTTTGTGTTTATTGAATAAAACATTTTTCAGAACTTTGACAATGTTTCACATTCCACTGCTACTGATTATACATTGCAGGTCGGGCTTGCTGGTTTGTCTCAACTTTGTAAGAAGGTTGCCTTATTTTCTAGTATTTGATTTAAAATGTGTGTGTGCCCCACCTGCGCGTACACACACACACACACACAATATTTAATTAGCCACGTATTTCCAAACTTACCTTATCTTCTGATATCACTTCTCTAAGCTAAATGCACACTGACCTTTTGAATAGCAAACATCCTTGAAACATAAACATTTTAAAAAGCAATAAAGTTTGAATAAGGATAGAATAGATTCACACACTAGTCCTTTTGCCTCTTAAGAACTGTTTTTAAGTATAGTACTGTTTTGAACTGAAACAAAAAATCAGCGTAATGAATTCTTGATCTTGAAAAAGCATCAAATCCTATTTTATTTTTAGACTCAATGTACTGTAAATAATAAGAATACATGATTTTACTGAAAATGTTAACCCAATATTTATAGTAGGCAACCCCTTTGTTTTTATTTGAAAAAGATTCCTTATATTTTATAGTTTCAGAATACATTATTGCCATTTGATTTTTTAAAAATTTCTTCATAAATTATCAGATTTTCTCATGTTTTAATACATCTTCCAATCATAGAATAGAATAGAATAGAATAGAATAGAATAGAATAGAATAGAATAGAATAGAATAGAATAGAATAGAATAGAATAGAATAACAGAGGGGACCTTGGATGCCTTCTAGTCTCCTAGACCTTGTTCCTTTCAAATATATTAAACTGCAATTCTAACAGCTTTCTGTCTTTATCACTTTGAAATTAATAGAGTTATAGTGCAGCATATCTGAAAGATACCAGGTTGGGAAAGGTTGTGCTGATTCAATCTCGCAATTGCTGAGGTATCTACAATTATATCTTATATAAATAGCTTTAAAAACTGGGTTAAAAATAGTAAGTTATTGTTACAAGCCTTGTTTGTGCTTTGAATTAACTAGTGTCTTAAGGTGAGTTGTTTTCAGTTTTAGCACATCGTTTCCTTTGAAGATGAAAGGTTGAAATTATATTTCCCTTAATTACATTTAAGAAGTTCCACAAAGATAATACACATGAATTCTTTAACATTATCAATTAATTAGTATTCAGAGTGAGCTTGGGGTTCTCTGATGGACTTCTTCACAGTCCGGCAGAGGCTTTAATTGCCACCTGGCCTTGGACCGGTTCAGACTCATGCAGACTCTTTCCACCGTCATGACCCCTGGTTGATGGAGGAATTGAGGGAGAAGTTGTCTAGAGCACCCCTGGAAGTCAAATAGCAGTGCACCAGGAGGATCTTTACATAGCTGTGTGTTGTACAGCAGTTATGCTCTTTCCTGAGCCAAGAGGCTCTACTTTCTGTCACTCATGACCAAATTACCTCCTAAATGGATTACTATATAACACTATGTGGGGCTGTCCTTGAAGAGCAGGTCTAGCAGGAGAGGCATGTTATATATAGGTCCTGTCTATTAAGGAATTATTTATAATTTATTTACAAAATTTATTGGCCACCCATCTCATCACAAGGTAACACTGGATGGCTTACGATCATATGCCATATAATGGGATCCAGGGAAAAATCTTTTCTGCCATTACACCTACCTTTTGGACAATCATTTCCCCAAAAATTAAATTGGCACCTAACCTTCTGACATTTGGGAGGGCTTGAAGACTGGGCTCTGCCATCGTGCCTGAGGATCTGGCAGTAGTGGTGACTCTTGGCAATAGCTGACTGTGATTATGTTTTATGAATGTTTAATCTAAGTTTTAGGATAGCCGCATGCTATTGTGTTGATTTGTTTTACTGTTTCTATTGTTCTTTGTTGTGAGCCACCCAAAGTCACAGTTGTGAGATGTGTAATATAAATACATACATACATACATACATACATACATACATACATACATACATACATACATACATAGCTAGCAAGCAAGCAAGCAAGCAAGCAAGAAAGCAAGCAAGCAAGCAAGCAAGCAAGCAAGCAAGCAAGCAAGCAAGAAAGAAAGAAAGAAAGAAAGAAAGAAAGAAAGAAAGAAAGAAAGAAAGAAAGCAAGAAAGAAAGAAAGCAGCTACCGTCTATCAAATGTGATTAATTTTCAGAGGTTTTGCTTAATTTTCAATCAGCAGAAGATGAATATTAGTCTCAGATATAGATGGGATTTGTTTGGCTACCATCCAAATGATGACATTTTGTCACAAGATTGCTTTAAGCGCACCACTTGATAGTTTCTTAAAAATCCTTTTGGATTTTGAATTGCTTTAATTTTTGCCCCTTTGTGAAATGGTGGAGATATTTTAAAATTGTCTGCATTTATAAATTATTTATAAATAAAATTTTAAATGTGAGAAATAGAAAATGACATACTACAAATATTCACAGTAGCTTATTCTTTGTTTTGTAAAAGAAATACAGTAGCTTATTCTTTATTTTCCAAAATTATGTATGTGTTGATTTTAGAAAAATAATACCTTTTCTAGCAATAACCATGTTCAGTGTATAGTTTTGATCATTTATTTCAAATTCCACCAATATCTATTGAGGCAAGAGTATATTGGTTTTCTTTGACTTGACTAGTAAGGAATTAGAAATGCATTCTGTATGGTTTATCTGTATTACAAAAAGAAATATATATAAAACTCTCTTGAAAGTTGCTGGTCATATTAGCATTAATTGGGATGCCACTGTTTCTGGAATAGCAATATAATATAAATTTATACTGTATTATTATATAAATAACATTTTGTAAGGAAATCAATGAATGACTGGCTTCTGATATTAAATAAGAATCAAAGATTATTTGTGGGACAGTCTTTTGACAAAAAGACAAAACTGTAATCTAAGATGCTGCAACCTTTACTGGTGCTCTGTACTGTTTTCATTATCTCCTGGTATGATAGAAGTATTATTTTTAGTCAGCTAAATTCTGTGGAATTCAGTGAGATTCTTCTTCATTCCCTGCAACCATTATTCCACTCATAATAAAGTATCTTATCAGTTTGCCATAAGAGAAATATAGACATTCACTAAATTACAGCATTGTGTCCTTTTTGTTACATATGAAGTTATACCAGCTTAGAAATATTAATGAAATGTGCCTGTCTTTATTTATAGATAAATTAAAAGAGACAGAGTGAATAAGGAAATCTGTATATTAAAAACACAGTTTTTCTAATTAAGAGACTTAGTATTTAAGAAAGGGAGAGAGAGAAGGAGAAGGAGGAAGGGAAGGAGAGAGAGAGAGAGAGAGAGAGAGAGAGAGAGAGAGAGAGAGAGAGAGAGAGAGAGAGAGAGAGAACTAAAGATGTCAAAAAGACATCTGGCCTCCCCTATGACTGATTAGTTTAACATATTTGCTATTTGAGGTGGAAGCACTGATTTGCTTTTCATCCCTTCCCCTATGTATGCCTAAAAATTGTGATATTCTATTCAGACAACAAAATTCCCTGCTCAGACAGCTAAAAGCTGACACTTAGCCATCTTTGTGGCTTAGTGGCACTCTTGAGTACTGCTACGCATAAGACCTGGCTTGGGAGTGACCTCAGGGCACTCGTTTTATAAGCCTTTGATGCCACAACAAGTCACAAAGGTGATGTACTTTGACTCCAGCGCAGCCATGAAGACTGATGGCTCTTCATTCTCTAAGCACCATCTGATGGCTGAGTTATGAAGGAGTGTCTACAGGGAACTTCTTGGAAGGGTAATATGTAGACATGAGGCAGTGCACTAAAGAAAAGGCATGGGGCACATTCTGTTTAAGTACCATTAAAAGCCACAAGACAATATATAGACAATATATGCTTTAACCTCAACTGCATTTACTAGGTTTTTGGTATGATTGTGGATCATTTTCTCTGAGTCAAAATAATATTAATTTAGTTGAGATTGCATGAGATGCTGAACAGTTAAATTAATTATTAAACTACTATAGTCTCAGTAAAATGGGATCCTTAGGGAATGGGATATGGTTTCATAATTTTACATAATATCACACATTTTTAGAAGCCACAATTGACTAGTGGTTATTATTACATGAATACTAAGATGGAGTAGAGTGTAATAGATTGTTTGGGAATATGCAACCTTTCAACCATCTTTTTCCCTTTGCCTTTATAATATCAGCCAATAGTCCAGTCTTTAAGCTTCTTTAGATCTGTTTCTATGCCTATCAACTAATTTAATTCACAAAAGCTGTCATACTTTAACATTTCTGAAAGTAAAACATTGCACTTAATGTAAGAATATACAAGTGAAAATGTAGTTGAGTTAGTGTCGGAATTAGAAACATACTGATTGAGTGATAAAATAGAGTCAGAGGATGACTGGTTAAGCCAGTAGGTAACAGGAAGTACTTGACCTATATTATCTTGGCCACATTGTCATAAATATATCATTTTTGAAGCTTCAATAATTGTCACAGCAGGTGGCAGCAATTACCCAACTTTACCTAATTTCAAAACATAACTATTTGATTAGTACTTGAATAGGACCCTCTCCAGGAAATCTTAGAATTGTAGAGTAGACTGGATAGTTAAAAAAAAAGCATCCTGCAAAAGAGTGGCAACAATTTGGTATTCATTTAAATTAATATCATCATAAAATATAAGAAATTAAATGAACCTTGGAGATCATGCAATCGATCCCTTGCTCACTGCAGGAATCTACTACCACAGCATTCCCGTTAAGTTACTTCTAACTTCTAAATAAACACTTTCTGGAAAGGAGATTCTCCTCTCCCGTCTCCTCAACATAGTCTTTTATTGTTGAACAGATCCTAGTGTTAGGAAATTCTTCCTAGCTTGAAATCAATATATGCCTCTTCCTTGTCTTCTCATTCTTTGTTGTTTCTTTTGATTTTAGGCCTCTTTCCATCTTGATTACTCTGTTCTAAACCTGCACCACTTCATTAATGCCTTTCCTAAGATATGGATTCCAAAAATGTATGCAATACTTTAGGTCCAGTCTCAACAAAATGGAATAGAGAGAAACAGTGACTTTTCTTGATCTTACTACCATAACAGTATTCCTGTTGATGCATCCTAAATTTTGATTTGCTTTTATGCAATCACATTGCACTGTTGGCTGATGCTCAGCTTGTGATTCACTAAGAAATTCTGATACTTTTCACCCAATATGGACTCTCATACTCTATAGTCACATCTTTTGACCTAGAGATTGGATTATCAAAGAACATGGCTTTAAAACACAATTGGTAAAACACTAGATCTATCTGTAATAAGATAGAGCCCATTCACAATCTGGTGGTAAACAAACAGGCAGATTTGATGTGTATTGTGAAAAGCTTGTCAGTAATCACAGTCAGTAATCCCTGGTAATCTTCAGGCCAGTTGTCATGTGATCTGGATATGGCTGATATTGCCATAATTCTTTGTCATAGTTACACTGTTTTCTGTTTCAGATATGATTGACTCTACCACTTGGGACTTCCATAGGGCCCTATTCCTAGTCAGATTGTTTATCCCAGGCACTTTATAGATCTTCATAGTTTCTGGGGAATGTCCTGATCTGACAGCTGAATCTGGCATTATCATAAGTCCCATGCAATTGAGAAAATCGCCCCTTAGTGGCCTTTCTCTGGTAGCCAACCCCAAGTGGCACCATAGTTTACTGAGGCCTCAGGAAGAGGCCTCAGTAAAGGAAGGCCTCAGTAAACTATGAAAATAATGCTCAGAGCAATGATTGCAAAACAAAAAAGGGACTTGACTGAGCTCTTGTATGTGCCCATGTTTGGGCCTATTCTATGACAATAAGAGAAGCAAAGCTGCTTAGTGGGCAGGTAGGTTATCACGTACCAGTCATCTTTAGAGTTTTAAATTCCCTTTTGTGATGGAGGTCAACAAGGACTCATGTTTGGCTATTCTGGCCAATTACACAACTTTTTGCTGGTGAAGTCAGATCTTGATTCCACATAGGCAAGGTCTTGAGTGCTGACTGGAGCATCATCTTGCCCTCTTATCCGGGATTTTTTTTTTTTTGCATGGAACTTCTAAGGAAGGGAATATAATGTTTTCTAAGATGTCCATAGCCATCCGTGCTTCCCCTGGCTCAAAACCTAATTATTTTGAAACCTTAGTGTAGGATGAAGAGTTGTCAAAAACTCTCAAGGAAGGTGTTGCATGTCTACCTCCGGACAGGTCTCAAACATATCAGAATAAACTACAGGGCATTTTAAAATAGATTATCTAAATCTCATCATTCGGGGTTCAAGCACAGGCATCTACAGAATTTAAATACTGATAATGCTAGCAGGTGGTCTTCTTTGGGACATGAATTGGGTTAGTTCATCTGTTTGGTCTTTGTTGTACCTCAATAAATTTAATGTTATTGAGCATGGTATCCAGCTAGAATCTGTGAGGGTTAGGATTAGAAGCACCGTTCTATAGTGGTTTCAATCCTTTCATGGCGGACAGCTCTTGTTGGAGCAGGGGGAGAAAATGTCAGGCTTTGGCGGGTTCACCAGTTACAACTCTTTCTGGTTTGAGGACCTGATGACAATAAGTCTTGTCCTTTTCACCATCTGTTTAGACTATTACAACACTATACTACGATGCATTTAAAAACCACATAAATGATGCAGCTGGTTCAAAGTGCGGTGACCTGATATCTGCTGATAGAAACACTTTGCATATGTGCTGAGGGCCCTGCACTGATTGCCAGTTGGGTTCCAGGGATATCAGCCCTATAGGGTTGATCAAACTAAGGAACAACCTACTATCAAAACCTTGCAAGTCTGAATGTGCTTTCCTCTTCTCTCACTTTATCTTCATGTAAATTAGGGAGTGGTTTATCTGAGATGTTTTCTCAAGTTATTTCCTTGGCAATGGACTTAAGCCCTAAGTCGATGTTTTGCATTACTATACAGGTAATCCCCGGGTTACGAGCATTCCCTTAGAGAACATTCAAAGTTATGCGATAAGCGCCTCCTAGTGTTTATGAACAAGTCCAAAAACTACAAATGTTGCAGCACCACAGCAGTTGTTCGCCCTTACGAACAACCGCAGAGGCTCTGCAACATTCGTCCTGCCTATTCTCCTCCGCTCCACTCTTTGCCAGCCAAAACGGAGCTTCAGAGGGGTGGGCCCACCACCGCTCTGTTTTGGCCTGCGCAGGCCTCGCCCGGCACTTTGCCAGCCAAAACAGAGCTTCAGACCCATTCCTCTGGAGCTCTGTTTTGGCCAGCAAAGTGCTGGGCGAGGGCTGCGCGTACCAAAATGGAGCTGCGGAAGGGCACGAGAGGCTGGAGAGGAGACAGCTTGCTAGATCTTCACACGGTAAGCGATTGGGCATGGCAGGTTCAGAGGGAAGCAATTGTGGGGAGCATGAGGTATTTAAGTGGGTCGGGGAGGCCTTGGGTGGTCTTAAGCAGGCGGCCTGTTCCATCACTAGGCCACCCATGGCCTTCCCCACCCTGAAATACCTTATGTGGACTTAATGGACGGCGCATTTGATCAGCGAATGTGTGGGCGAACGTAGGGAGTTATCACGTTCAAGGTATGAGATTCACTCCCACGAATCCTCGGGTTACGAATGGAGTGGGAAGGCTCCATTACATTTGTAACTCAAGAACTACCTGCCCTGTAAAATGCAAGGAGTCCTGTGGGATTGTGGCAGGTAACAATTTTGATAGATAAATAAATAGCCATTTGTTTACTATATTCTTCCTGGGCTAATTCCTTGAATAGAAAGAAGTGAAGAAAGCACAATTTGAGCACTCATCTCTGTCGTCCTTCTGCCCAGCTCTTCATAGTCCCTTAAGATGTCTAATGCTGTACCTGGTTGTGTGATTTCTTCCTATGGGGATGAGGAGAAAAATATTTTTCAGTGGATGTAATGAATCTTGAAAGACCTTTCATCACATTCTGAATGTCAGCCCCAAGAGAAAGCACACTTCTCTTGGGACAAAAGATTTCTGCTTTTGGTTCCTCTCACCAGGGTCCAAAGACTCAGTTGAGAGTCTCCAGTTACCACCACCAATTACTTCCTTCCGTTCAGAGCAACATATTAATTAACAACCATATATAAGTTAGGTTTTCAAAGCCTGTTTTATCTTACAATATTTTAGTAATGTTTACAATAATCTCACAAGTTAGATACAGATAAAAGTGCTAGAGCTGATATACTTTAAGATCTTGCAGGAAGTTCAGCAGATAATTTGAATTTGAGATTTCCTGGTCACAGTCAGCAACTTTTGGCCTTTGTACTACTAATGGGGAACTGGGATCCAATCTCAGAATTTCTCTTCAAACCAGTAGTCTAGGGTTTTGAAGTAAGATATTACTCATCCCACAACATTTTATAGTTACATCATAGTACGTGATTTATAGTATTTTTGTATAAAATTTTAGAAATATATTCAGTGCCCCTTCCCATCAGTAGAATATGTCTAAGCACAAGTACTCACCAAGAGAAATGCTGACACTTTTTTATGACAGTTCATATAGATTGTATCATACAGTCCAGTAGGATTATTATAAACATTTGGTTTGAAGTCTAATTCTTTTAATTATATATGTGAGAAATTTAAAAAAATGTCTAGAGCAAACGTAAGTTTACATGAGTGTTATGAAGAGACTTATATCTATTGCTTCTGCTTTCAAATTTTTATTGTGCTGTTGCTTGCCAAAATATTAAATCCTCACTAAGCTAGGGCATAATAACCATGAAGGAAACACAATGTCAAACAAATTTTTGTTCTTTAGTTTTACTGCTTCCAACTTGTCCCAGGACAACAATGAGTCATGGAACAAAAGTTTTGCAAAATGATTAAGCATTAAATAAAGCACTACTTTCTAAACCCCAGCTGAAATATCTGATTGTCTTGGTTTATATACGAGGGTGAGTCAAAACGTAATGCCATTTTCTTTAGAACAGGTATTATTACCAACACAGGAACATGTAGCATACATCAAAATGAAGCTGGTCCTCTGTGGATCACATCCCTACTTCTCAACATAGTCACCATTTCTCTCAATAGCAATGTTCCACCTTTGAATGAGAGCGTGTATCGGTGCCTCGTAAAATTCTGTTGACTGCTCATTGAACCACTGCTTCACTGCAGTTTTCACTTCTTCGTCACTGGATTAATGTTTGCCTCTCAAACCCTCTTTCATGGGGGTTGACTATATCATATCATATCAGAGATGATAGTCTGGAGGCGTTAAATCTGGTGAGTATGGAGGATTATTATTCCAGTGACGAGGAAGTGCATATAAACAGAAGAACACAGACACTGACATCCCTTAAACTCCACTGAAGATGTTACGTAGCCTGGTAACAAAACATTTAGAAACCAAACCACAAATTCGGAGAACAAACCTTCACCCTTATAATTTTTTTCTGTGCAAAGTAGCATTGCTGGCTTATAACATTCATGTAGACTTTATTTTTCAGGTCTTTATCTCTTTGCCATTTATCTCTTTGTGAGTCAGTGGCATGCTGCCTATTCACAAAATTCTATGTTTACATTTTTTTTCCATGCTTATGCCAGGTTACAAGATGATGCTATGTTACAGTTAAAATCTCATCATTTATGTCGCTCATATTGGGGCTCTCTGTACCAAGACTTTTAGATGAGCCTATTTTTATAGGTTTTCAAATTCCATTCCCAGGATGGGGGCCATACTGACTTCTGAGAAAATTCCAAGTGCACTAATATCTCAGAGTATGGTTACCCATGGCTCTTTCTTTCAGTTGGAATATACTGGGGGAGGGGGGTTTCCCTTTGAAGCAGATAGGCCCGAAAGTAACAAAAATCTAAGACATAAAATATTTTATAGGTAACAACCAGCGTTTGAGTCAGTGCAGCTCCCATAATACAGCTGTCATTTTCATAAATCAATTAGTATCCATTAGCAATAGGGCAGAAGCATTTTGTGCCACCTGTAGCTCTTTGTCTTTAAGGGCAAGCCATCTAGAACAAATTTAGAGAATATGACTAAAAAAATCATTACCATATTTATCATTACTTTGTCACTTTACAAATCAATAAAAAGGCAGATCTAAAATGAATCAATGAAAAAAAATAAGAGGGCCAGGAATATTTAAACTTTCCTCAGTTCATGCTGTAGTTTCCTTAAAACTACATAAAGGAAGAAACTGGATCTTGGAAAAGAAGTGATTGCAAGATATGGTGTCAAATTTTGTAAATATATTTATATTTTATAAACACATTTGTCATATAAAGAATAGAGCCTTATTCTTAATTACTACATTACTCAAACATATTTTCTTCCTTGTCTTATGTTCTGTGTGCAGTGAAAGCATTTTCTCCCATCTTTTCTTCAACTGGATTTCTAAAATGCATTGTTATAATGGGTGACAAAGAGGTAAAATGCATCAGGGCAATAAGAATTTTATTAGCATTCTTTGGCTTGAACAAGATGTTGGATAGGGATAGTAACTAGTAGCTATTACAGCTATGGAAGTAAGAGGGAGACAGGACACACAACTAGAACAATTGCACAAGATAGTGGCAAATGCAAGAATAAGGAAGGAAAGAAAGAGTCTGGCAAAAAAATGTTCAAGTGATTTTGGCAGGAGGAAAAATCTTGGCATGTTTCCAGACCTTTGGTGCAAATTGACTGTGCTGGCACAAATCACATAATAGCATTTTCCCCCCAATAAAATGAATTTGAACAAAAATGATCAATCACATAGAGCTGTACGTGCATAGATGGTAATGAAGCAAGACAATGAAAGAACTTGATAACATTAATATGAACGTTTAAAATAATTGTCATACAATTAATTGTAAAATAAGAGTGATATAAAATAGTTAATACCAGCTATAAATGCTCAAACATTGTTGAATGCACCCAAATAAATAGTTTTACAATACATTAAAGTGAAAAAAAGTCTCTGGGATACATCTAAAGGAAAACAAGGAGAGAGCTAGGTATCTCTCTCCAGAGAGAAGACTGAATGAAAGTTATCTGAATTTTTAACTTCTCTTACGATGAATAGACACACAGCTTTGCTATAACTGATGTTAATGCTTATTCAGTTTCATGTAAGCTTAGAGTTCTTTCAAGTATTTTGTTGAGCCAAATTTAGCATACTTATTGAATATAGTCTATTATCACAGGAACAGAGTAGCAGAAGTTTTTATAATGCAAGTTTTTAGGGTTTATAATTGAAACAGTTGTTCTGGTCAATAAAGAAGAGAAGAAATGAGAGAAAGGCAGTAGTAAATAACAGAGTACATATATAACAGAGTAAATAACAGTAAATAACACTCATGCAATTTTGTTTGAGATTGGAAGTGACATCACTATTTTACACACACTAGATTTCTGTCCTAATACAACATTTTACCTTTTTCAAAAAGATGAATTATATTAATGTTGCCAAATATGAATTATTACAATAGTATGCTAATTAATGCATTTTTCACATTTTGGTGGGTAGCAATATGTAGCTTCAAAAATGGGGTTATTAATCTACATTTCGTGATTTATTTGCAAAATCAGCAAAGAATATTTCTTTTGCTGCCAAATAATGTTTTGTAACAAGTATCCCCTGGTTTTTAGTTTCTGTTAACTCACATAAGGGAAAAAGTACCATATTTTTTGGAGTATAAGATGCACCGGAGTATAAGGCGCACCTTAGTTTTGGGGGAGGAAAACAAGGAAAAAAGGCCTCTGCTCCAAGCAATTTGCCAAACAGCAAACAGCACAGATGATATACACTGTTTGCTGTGTATTTCTGTGCATGTGTGCCTGACCCATAGAAATAGCAAAGAATTGGAGAAATGTACATTATGCCAGAAAGTTTTCTTAAATGTAGTCACACTAACTCTCCCCAATTATTTAAATACATCTACTCCAAAGTAACTAAACTCTATTACTAAACAGGACACTGTTACATTTCAGACTATACTTGTACAGACCTGTTAAAATTAATTAAAATTTCTGGAAGTATACATTATTCTCTATTATTTAAAAGAAGATACAATAGCACTGGGCCTCTTCAGAGCAAGCATTTATTTTAAAAAGCTTCTTTATTTTGTTAAGTTGTCTAGATTTACAAGGATCTCCAACCTTGGCAACTTTAAGACTTGTGGACTTCAACTCCCAGAATTCCACAGCCAGCAAAACTAACAAAGCTGGCTGTTGAATTCTGGGAATTGAAGTCCACAAGTCTTAACATTGCCAAGGTTGGAGACCCCTGGCTCTAGAACAATAATAAAGCAGTTTTTAAAAAATAAGTCTAATAATTTGAACATTCTACAGACATTTATAGTTATTCACTTACCCCCTTCCATCCAGTTCAGCAAAAAATAAAAATCTGCGTGTCTCTCCCAGCTATTTGCCTCTTTGCAATTAGTTTCACTTTCATTTTCCCACTGGCAAACCTAATCAACTGTATGTCAGGAAGCTGCTAGTGACTTGCTTGGCGTTACAGGCTCTTCCCTCTTTACTGCAAGCAAGTAAATTGCTGGAAGACAGAGGCCAAAGGGTGGGGGTGGCTGGGTGGGTGGGGCTACTTTCGGTGTATAAGACGCACCCAAGTTTTTACCCTCTTTTGGGGGGTAAAAAGGTGCGTCTTATACTCTGAAAAATACGGTAGATAGGCTCCTGGTGAATACATGAACTATCCATGCAATTTGGGTGGAAAACAATGTGAAAATGTTTGCCATTGCCTTTTTCTGAGATTTTTTTTAAAAATTCCTGTCATATTTCGCACCACCACTACAATAAATTTCATCTTTCAAAAAATTCAACTTTACATTCATTCATTAACTACCAGAAAAAGCAATGAAAGGTAAAGTGGGGGACAAACTTTATGCAATGATGCAAATACTAAAACTATGAATGTCACCATGCACATACCATCTTTTTTGTACTATTCTGCTTGTTATGGATGCCAGTGATTTCTCAGATTCAACAGACAAGTCAGCAATCAAACTATATGTAAGTGTGTGTCTAAATCTCAGATCCTTTTCAGTTTGTCCTTTTGAGTCATTGGAGTTTAGGCTGTTATTTTCCCCATCTTGATATTATAGCACTGAGCACTTAGATTTATATACTGCCCCGTAGTGCTTTACAGCACTCTCTGGGTGGTTAACAATATATTGCTCCCAAAAATTTGGGTCATTTTACCGACTTCAGAAGGATAGAAGGCTGAGTCAACCTTGAGCCTTGTCAGCATCAAACTCCAGGCTGTGGGAAGAGTTTGCCTGCAATACTGCATCCTAACTACTGTGCCACCACATTCATACTTTCCTAAACATTCTATTATTGTCTTGAGAATCAATTATTTGTCATTTTGCTAGCTTCAGCCATTATACTTTCCAATCTATTTTACAAAGGAATTTGTTGGTTGTTTGCCTGCAAATACTAACCAGACCCAACCTACTTAGTTTCCAAGCCCAAAGAAAGTGGGCCATCTACTGAGACTCCTTAAAACCCGTCATAAATAAAAGTCAAGAATCAATTATTTAATTTGTAATATAATTTAGAGTTTAACATGATTAAATGTTATAATTAAACTGTCAATTATACTATTAAAACAGTGGCAGCAAAAAAAAAGGAATGGTGGCCAATTGATTGTATATTAAAGTTATACTTTGTGGATTCAAAGGATTAAATAAATATTAAATTGAGACATTAGCCATCCAGTTCTGATTTGCAGAGCATGCTGCTGTTGTATGTAAACCTGCATATATGGGACAGGAAATAATGGCTATCCAGCATATAGTTAATGAGCCAGTAAATATTCTAGGTTCCAATTTCTATCTTGTCAGTAATGAATCTTGTACAAATCTAATTCAGGCATATCTGTTGAGGAAATAATTTGTTCTTATCTATCCCTTCTTCCAATGAGCTCAGGGTAGTCAATGTGTGAAATAAAATTAAAAGTACATTGTCAACATGGTTAGGAATGCTCTTCTCCAGTATCCTCACTTAGCTACTTAATAGCTGAATGCCTGTTGTGTCACATGTGTAAATCTAATTTTCTAAACAATATTTTATTAACTTCAAAAGATGTTTTGAAAAAACACCAAAAAGTTTAATTGCATACATATAAGTTATGGAAGTTATGATACTAGGAATCATAGTTCTGCAATCACTGAGGACCTGTAGTTTTCCATATTAAAGGTAAAGGTAAAGGTTTCCCTCACACATATGTGCTAGTTGTTCCCGACTCTAGGGGGCGGTGTTCATCTCTGTTTCAAAGCCGAAGAGCCAGTGCTGTCCGAAGACGTCTCCGTGGTCATGTGGCCGGCATGACTCAATGCCGAAGGCGCACGGAATGCTGTTACATTCCCACCTAAGATGGTCCCTATTTTTCTACTTGCATTTTTACATGCTTTCGAACTGCTAGGTTGGCAGAAGCTGGGACAAGTAACAGGAGCTCACTCCGTTATGCGGTGCTAGGGATTCGAACCGCCGAACTGCCAACCTTTCTGATCGACAAGCTCAGCGTCTTACCCACTGAGCCACTGCATCCTTTTTTCCACATTAGCACATTTTAATCTTGAAATTTGTAATTATTCAGTAATTTACCTTATAAAATACAAATCTTTTTATAAGAATTCAAGGAGAGTCATGGAAAAATAAGACTAAAGTTATTTAAAAAACATTTTATAATCGAAACATGATGTTAAAGTAGAAAACAAGGACTAAAAATAATATAGAGATGAAAATATATACAATAAATAAATATAGATGTTTACAGTATATAGATATAGATGCTATAGATAAATAGGTATAAAATTAGAGTAGCAAGTTCAAAAGCACACAACAAATCCCTTCTTAAAACTGGAAGGTCTTTATTACTTTTTTCAGGCTCATCAATGGCATTGACCATTATAAAGAATTATAAAGAATTCCAAAGCATCCAAAATTATCTCTACCCAAGCTATTATGAGATATTTCTGATATTCTGCTTCAAAATGATTAAAAGTTATCATCTTCAGTTCTAAAAATTTTAATTTTTGATGAAAGTGGTAGTGCAAAGTCACATGATATTGGCACATATCCCTATTGATAATCTATCTTTTGAATTCTGAATATTTTTCAACTCTGAATATTCTTCAAAGCTTAAATAAAGAATTTATGCTACTTGAGACTTGTGATCAATATTATATTATCCAGGCCAAATCAATATTTTTATGGAATGATTATGGTTTGTGTTTGTCTGGTCACAATTGAAAAATTCACGTATTTTCAGGGCCGAGGTCAGGTTTAGTACATCCCATCCCAAACTACAAGCTCTATTTAGAATAAGCATTTAATGTCTGACACAGTTTGAATTCTACTCTATTTCCCAGTTTACTAAAAATGTCTTGTCTATACATTGTCTGGCTTTATTTCAATTCATTTTTATTAGATTCACAGTATATCCTGCTTTTCATTCAAAGCAGGATATGGAGATAGATAGATCGATGGATGGATAGATCGATAGATGGATAGATCAATGGATGGAGAGATGATAGGCAGATGGACAGACAGATAGACAGATATGGTAGATATATAGATACATATAGAGATGATAGATTGATAGATAGATAGGTAGGTAGGTAGGTAGGTAGGAAGATAGATTATTTATTTATTTATTTATTTATTTATTTATTTATTTATTTATTTATTTATTTATTTATTTATTTATTTATTTGTCAAACATGTACAGGATAGTAGTTGTTTTTATAAACATAAACATAAGTAAAAAGTACTGATAATAAAGGACAATAGGACAGTAGGACAGGGACGGTAGGCACAGTGGTGCGCTTAAGCACGCCCCTTACAGACCTCTTAGAAATGGGGAAAGGTCTACTGTAGACGGTCTAAGGGGGTTTGGGGAGGAAACCACAGAGTCAGGTAGTGCATTCCAGGCATTGATCACTCTGTTGCTGAAGTCGTATTTTCTGCAGTCGAGTTTGGAGCGCTTTACATTAAGTTTGAATCTATTACGTGCTCGTGTATTGTTGTGGCTGAAGCTGAAGTAGTCATTAACAGGAAGGATATTTTGGTATATGATTTTATGAACTACATTTAGATCAGATCCGAGGCAACGTATTGTAAATTGTCTAATCCCAATATTTCAAGTCTGGAGGAATAAGGTATTTTGTTGCGAGCAGAGGAGTGGAGGACTCTTCTAGTGAAATATTTCTGGACTCTCTCGGTTGTATTAATGTCTGTTATGCAGTGCGGGTTCCAGACAGAATTGGTCTAACAAATGTTTTGTATGCTCTGGTTAGCAGTGTAATATTGCCAGAGAAGAAGCAAGATTAGATTAACAACTCTCAGAGCCTTTTTGAGAATGTTGTTACAGTGGGCTCTAGCACTTACCGTATTTTTCTGAGTATAAGACACACCTTTTTACCCCACAAAAGAGAGTGAAAACTTGGGTGTGTCTTATACACCGAATGCAGCCCCACCCACCCAGCCACCCCCACCCTTTGGCCTGTGTCTTCCAGCAATTTACCTGTTTGCAGCAAATAGGGAAGAGCCTGTAACGCCAAGCAAGTCACTAGCAGCTTCCTGACATACAGCTGATTAGGTTTGCCAGTGGGAAAATGAAAGTGAAACTAATTGCAAAGAGGCAAATAGCTGGGAGAGACACGCAGATTTTTATTTTTTGCTGAACTGGATGGAAGGGGGTAAGTGAATAACTATAAATGTCTGTAGAATATTCAAATTATTAGACTTATTTTTTAAAGACTGCTTTATTATTGTTCTAGAGCCAGGAGTCTTCAACCTTGGCAACTTTAAGACTTGTGGACTTCAACTCCCAGAATTCAACAGCCAGCTTTGTTAGCTTTGCTGGCTGTGGAATTCTGGGAGTTGAAGTCCACAAGTCTTAAAGTTGCCAAGGTTGGAGATCCCTGTAAATCTAGACAACTTAACAAAATAAAGAAGCTTTTTAAAATAAATGCTTGCTCTGAAGAGGCCCAGTGCTATTGTATCTTCTTTTAAATAATAGAGAATAATGTATACTTCCAGAAATTTTAATTAATTTTAACAGCTCTGTACAAGTATAGTATGAAATGTAAGAGTGTCCTGTTTAGTAATAGAGTTTAGTTACCTTGGAGTAGATCTATTTAAATAATTGGGGAGAGTTAGTGTGACTACATTTAAGAAAACTTTCTGGCATAATGTACATTTCTCCAATTCTTTGCTATTTCTATGGGTCAGGCACACATGCACAGAAATACACAGCAAACAGTGTATATCATCTGTGCTGTTTGCTGTTTGGCAAATTGCTTGGAGCAGAGGCCTTTTCCCCTTGTTTTCCTCCCCCAAAACTAAGGTCTTATACTTCGGTGCATCTTATACTCCGAAAAATACGGTAGGTCGTTGGATATGAGTACTCCAAGGTCTTTGACAGAGTGAGGGTCATCTACAAGTTCGTTTCCTCCAAGTTTGTATTTTTTATTCTGATTCTTTTTGCCAATGTGTAGGACAGAGCATTTGTTGGTTGAGATTTGAAGTTGCCAGTTGTTTGACCATTCTGCTACATGGTCAAGGTCTTTTTGAAGGGTAGTAGCATTGTCGGTGGTGTTAAATAGTTTAACACCGTCGGCAAAGAGAACGCAGTTGCTTATAATATGATCACAAAGATCGTTTATGTAGAGTATGAAGAGTGTTGGTAGATGATAGATGATAGATTGATTGGTAGATTGGTAGATTGATTGTTTGATATATTGATATATTGATAGATAGATTGATAGATAATGATTGATAGATTGATAGATTGATGGATGGATGGATGATCATAGATTTTTGCCTACTTTTCCACAGAACCACTGCCTATTAGCCTGGTTGATAGCAACATCATTTACTCACATATCGGAGTTCAGGTATCGTCTTAATCAATGTCCTTCATTTCATAACAAATGTTTTTGAACAGTCAATTTGCAGATGCAAACATACTTTGAGGGTGTCATGCTTTAATACTTTGTCGTTCTTGGTATGATATCAAAAATGAACATTGCAACTGATTATCTATGAATAGAAAAGGAAAAGGTGAACTGTATATTTGACAGTGTTCACATGCACATGTACATGCACACACATACATGCAATCACATATCGAAACAATGCTCCCATCCGGGTTGCGGCTGATTTGCACATCCAGGAAGGCCAGCTTGTTATTGGCCTTCTCCTCCATCATAAATTGGATATCCGGGTATTTGGAATTGAGGATTCCCATAAACCTGGTTTTATCTTATTGTTTGATGGTGGTGAATGTGTTATCGACATAGCGTGCCGAAAACTTGGGTTTGTGGGCTTTCATTGCCTCTTGCTCTAATCTCTGGAGGACCGCCTCTGCAATCACCCCCGAGATTGGTGAAAAAAAATGTTTTTTTATTGGAATGACATACTGAAGAGTTAGAACTCAAGTGAATTCTATAATTCTATAAATGTCACTGTCCAAAGCAAATTTGATAAAGGTACAAATGCTATCAGAATATCTAAATGTGTAGATGTGGATAATATTGTGGTTGAAGCTTACTTAACATACAGTATCTGTAAAGATGAAAAATGCAATAAAGAGTATAGATCTCAAAATTAATGTATGAAAGAAGACAAGATATTTGTATTTGAAAAAGAAATTGAATGAACATATTCAAAATTTCTATAAATAGCTAAAAAAAAAAAAAACCAGTACAAGTATTTTGTGTATATTTGGTAGAGTGTTAACTGGATGTGCAAATGATAGTTGAAAGGTAGTAAACATAATTTGTTCTATTTTGTTGTTTTAGAAAAGCTAAAATGGCTGTGTAGAAGAGTAGTCTAATTGCAATAACAATGAATTACCAAAACAGAAGGCCATATAAGTTGAACAAGTGTGTCTCTGCAAACTGTATTAAGAACACTTCCTTCTGCAATTCTAACTGGAAAGACAGATTTAGGAGATAACTGATCCCACACATAGTGGATTTCTAATTCATGTAGGACTTTAAAATCAATAATATAAATTGAATCTACAAAACTATTGACAATCAGTGTAGATCTTTTAGAATAAGTATTATGAGATTATAATACTATGCACCTATTGCCACCCTAAGGACAATATTTTTCAACAATTGACATTTTTATATGAATTATTGCCAGGTTGTTGGGGTAAGGCTATAGCAGGGACACTAAACATGATAGTGAACTCAATCCTGTCCAGGGATGGTATTCCCAAATTGTGAATCTTCTCTTTCAGAGGGAATGCACTCCCACTCTATAAGTTGAACCTTATTCCCAGTTCTGATTTTATACTATGCAGCAACATCTCCATCATACCAGTATTTCATTTGTTTGCTAATTGACATTTAGCCATAAAATGCAATAATATTCAATATATTAATTTTCCATAAGGGCAATTTTCATGCAGAAAGGATTGTGCATGGACAATTGTCTCTAGAGGAAAAGAATCAATTTTCTGGAGAAAAATGGTGTATCTAAAATTTGGGTCTGTATTTGCAAGGCCTCTTGTTGGAATGTGGTTGTATATACACTACTATTCAACAGATAGTAGTATTTGACTAGGCAATATTCAACAGATATTGCCTAGTTTCTACGGTAGATGCAAAGTAAACAAATGATTCAATTTCTTTGACTTCCTTTTAGCTCCATCAAGTGATCAGTGTTTCAAACCTTTTTTTTAAAGGGAAGATACCTATTCTCTAAATTAAAAATGTACTTCTTAATACAATTGGATTTAGAATAATGTCATTAATTCAGATAATTACCAATAACTTATACTTTGTACTCTGCATTTTGGGTTTACTTCTCCAATGTGAACAGCTATTGCTTGAAAGTCTTGAAAATCCCTTTATTGAAAAATAGAGGGGTTTTTTAATAGAATTATGATAATTAATACTTATTCATGGAATTTATGGGAAGCTGTTCTAAACTCTGCATAAAAATACTGTATCCAGCCATCTCAGTATCTGCCTATTAATTTGTTTATCTTTCTATCTGCCTACCTATCAGTTGAAATTTAAAACAGGGCAATAACTTTGAGTCTACTGACACTAATGCAGCATTAGATTAAAAGAATGTTACTTTATATAGGCATAAAAGTAATTTAGAGGCACTTAGAGAAAGCTATATACTTAACATGATTCTTGGCTAGTAAAGACAGGTTGATCCCACTCATTTTGGGATTGCTAATTTGCAGTTAATTAGGAAGATTGATTCTGTTCTGTGATGCATAGTTTCAGCTCCAAATGCATTTTTCTGGTTTCTGTGACATGAGGCTAGTTATCACCATCATGATACAAATATCACTGAACAACACAGATCCTCGTAAAACTGCAGCAGCTTCTGGCTTTGGAGAATAAATCTGGTAAACATTAATATTTATCTCTCATTCCCTACGGTGAGAAGGTATCATTTGTATTTAAAACAACTCTTCATTTACATTCCACATGAATACATTGCAACAAGAATTTTGTTTAAGAAAAAAATAAGGAAATTCTGCCAAACTTGTTAAAAAGTTGTTGCTCTACAACGATAAGAAGAAGAAGACCTGATCCCAAGCAGTGGACACACCACTTTGGTCCAAGACCAAAAGCCAAAAAACAACAACCCTGAATACTCAAGACAATCTCTATTCATCTCGCTTCTCCTACTCGTTTTATTACCTGTAAGAAGTTCCTGCCATACATACAGCTGTATGAATTAAGCCAACTCCTTTCAGGCATTCACAGATACATCTGGACTCCTAGAGGTCTTTTATGTTGTGTGTGTAATACAAAGCAAAGTTATTTATTTGAAATGGCCTCTTTAAAATAGCACAATAGAATTACAGTATGCTGGAGATAGAATCTATAAAGTCTCCATTTGTTGCAACTTTGTTAGAGAAAATTACTTGCAGCAAGTGCGAGAAGTCAGCATCAAACGATATTGTGAGTAAATGTAATGGATACAGTATCAGGTTAATCTTCCTATTACCTGTGGTATACATACATCACACACACACAATGTACTACTTTTCTCTTCATTCATGGTCCAAATGGGTTGCAAATAAAAAGCACTCTCTAGATGCTCAATGTTTTATTCTGGAAGGCCCCCAAAGTGGATGTATAGAGGTAAGTATCTATGATAAAGAAATAGTTCATTAATTACCTGTGCTTTCATTTTGAACATATTTCACTAAAATTAGAATAAACTCTGTATTTTATAACTAATTTTATGTAGAGTTTTGTTTTTATTTGTCCTTATGTAGGATTCCTCTTTCTTTGGTAATACTTGTAATTAGTTTTTGTTGAAACCACAGCTGCCGTTATTGTTATAACTTCAAACTGGGATGATCCATGATTTTGCTTACTGCCCAGAAGATTTCTTCTGACTTACAAATATGCTTCAAAATCCTGACTAGCCAATTAATTCCATTAGGATTGCATATTCATTTAAAAAAACAAAAAAAACCTTCTGACCTCAATATGCTTTTATATTATTCACAATCATATTATGGGTGCTACTTAATTTGAAAATCTCTATGGGACTTCTATCAGCCTGCTGAATTCAAATCTCATGCTTCAAGGAATCCCTAGGTCAAACTTACTTCAGAATGAATGTGACCTGGGGAAGCCCTGTAGCGTAAGAGATATGAAGGGAGGATCAGTTTAAGCTTGGGAGGAGGAAAAAAAAATATTCATGTTCAGACGAGGTGTTACTGATCCCAGACTAGTTTTTCCACCTTAGAGCTATCAATTACCCAAATGATACTTTTCCAGATATTTAGCCTTTCACCGTATCTGTCTGTTTCTAAGGAAAATTACTACTTCAATCTGAAATGCTTTTAAGTTGCAACTGTAAATATTAATCATGAACAGCAATAAAAAAATATTAAAAGGGAGAGTGGATAGCAAAGTTGTGAGGCGAGTAGTAGGTGAAACATAACATCGTTAGCCAGTGCTTAAAATGGAAGTGTATACATCTATAGTAATTGATTGATATTTGCTGTGTTTTTTATTTATACCATTCCATGAATGTTAAAACATCTGGCTGTGATAATTGAGAATAGCCTATTGTTAAAGAGTAAATTCATAACTGCTGGACTACAACTAATCATCATCAGGTCTGAGCATAATTAATTGAAAAAAGATACTGTAGACATATAGTTTTATTGGATGAGATTTGTGACTTTCAGATATGTTAATGTTGTTTTGACATATATTGAAAAATCAAGGCAGTATAAGAAACCTGCACTATTTTATGCATGCAAACTATTTATATTTGTGTAGTACAAGCACATGTAAATCTTTAAAATGACAGTTAAAACTACTGGGTAATACATAGTCAATTCTTGGAAAGAAAGAAGCTTTATGTCTATAATATGATTGATCCCCTTCTACCGGTTATACAATATTCTATGTAAAAATACATCTGTCTTAATGTTGCATTGCTAAGATTTTGAATCTAGAAACAACCTTGCAGTAGGAGCAGAGTGACATTTTGAGAATAAAAAGGGGGGAAATAAATGAAATGAAACATATTTTCATTTTGAAAGTAAAAAAATGACAGTCAGAAAGAACATAAGCAAATATATCTTTTTATTTGAAGATAAAAAGGAGCAGAAACTAGATAGAGAAAAAAAAACTGTGGCAAAAAAAAAACAGATGATGCAGTTTTTACGAATAAGCAGCTTAATGTATCTTGGCACCCACAGTAAGCCTTGTAGGAGCTCAAAGTGCCTTAGGCAATCTGTGAGCAGAATAGCAATTTTATTACTTTGTCATTAAACCAATTTCACAGCAGTATTGTTTGTTAATGAGCAGCGGCAAACGAGCGAAGATGTCACACACTGGAATAGCAGTGAGATTTGTGACCCAAGCTCAGAGCACTAGGATGGAAAGACCATGGCTATAAAAAAGGAAATACTTTGGGATGAAATGCAAAGTCTATACAGCAGAACTGGTGTTTATGAGCTACCATTTTGCTAAGAGCTGTGAGAGAAATAAAGGCTTGGAAATATGCAGTTAAAACAGGGCCTATAAAATTAAAACCAAATTAAAGCATAGCAGAGGATTACTGCAGAGGTTGTACTCTACAACATACATCTTAAATGATGAAGTAAAATTTAAATCAATTTTGTTTTTGTTTCACTGGTATTTTTGAAATTAAATAATACAATAACAAATTCCCAAACGCAGCTGATTCTCATAATTCTGTGAGTTCTTATTCATTAAATGTGGATCTCTTTCAAACATTCTGCTTCTCAGAATGTTTATAATTAGAAATGCACCTTTGGTCTACAGATAGAATTTATATTTAAACATATGCTTGCATGTGGGCACATAGCAGCAGCCAGGCCCTGCTTCTAAACAGTGAATGAAAATCACACAGCACAGATAGATTGGGTGAAACAGTGCTGCATCATTTGATGGGTTGTGGGTTTGTTTATTGTTTTGAGCCAGCATGTTGGTCTTACAAAGAGATTGGGAGACAGCCTTGAGGGATACAAGAAACAGTGCCAAGGAGGCATATTACTGAATCCCTGCAAGGCATCCCGAGGTGAGTTTGCTGCCTGAGCTATCTTTCCATGTTTATAAATAGGGAAAACTAGTGCAAGCAGTGAAATAAATGGATCATCATATCTGACTTGATAAGGAAGAAGGTGTAAGAGGCTGGGAAGGGGATTAGCCCACCATTTTGCTTACTTCCTATATTGAGAAGGAAATGTTTTTGCTGTTTGAGCTTGCTTCCGAACAACCTCATTTCTTTCCTTTAATAAAACTCCCCCCAATAGCTTGTAATTAAGTTTATCTTAATTATAATCCTGTGAAAATATAGCTATGTATCGAATACTGTACTTCACTTTCTATGGCCATTTTTGTACCCCTACATTCCCAACCTCTACATTTCTAAGTATATCCCAACTAGTAATATATTGTATACAGGGATGGTTTTCACTTACTTTCCCTACCAGTTCGCAAATGTGAGCGCGTACATGCCTCCACACATGCACATGGCCTCCCGCACATGCTCTTTACTCCCGCACATGCCTTCTGTGCATGCACCTGGCCTCATAAACATGCTAAAAAGGAATGCCATAGAACCGGGGCGGGTGGGCGGGCCTACCCACCATTTCCACTACCGGTTCGGGCAAACCGGTCCGAACTGGCAGAATACCACCTCTGATTGTATACCAGATTTGCTATAGGATATGAATTGAGTACAAATCATTTGCAAGGACTGCATAAGGCATGTTGGGAAGAGATCAGGAGATATAGGAGTTAGAAGAAACAAAGAATGTCAACAAACAATGCAAGACCTTCTACTTCACAAGAACATTGATATTTCCCAATTAACATTCTGGGACACATGCTTTTATACTTCAATAAGTCATACATGTTTTCAGCTATTTAAACTTAACTCAGCAAAGAGGATATGGCAGGAAGTGCTTACTGCTGCGTAGTAGGCGCTGGGAGCTTGTTTTAAGACTGTTTTCTGCCTGACAGGCCAAGACCCCTAGACAAATCACTGGCTGGGTCTATGATAGTTGGCAGCCATTCAGAGCTGGTCCTTTGCCAGCAGTATTACTAGATAGCCAGACAGATCAATTCACTTTTACATTCCTGCCATTATTTATAGCACACTGTATATCTGCTCTTGCTTATGAACTAATGATTAGCAAATACAGTGCTCATAAAACATAAGGATTTTATTTGGGAAAGGACTTTCTGCTGCTGATATTGCAGATAGTTTTACAGGTTGGAGAGCCACAAGAAGGATTTAAAGGCCATGACTTGTGAAGCATTTCTTTCTTTGAAAAGGATGTACGTGTCCCTATTTTCATGTAATCAAGTAAGGTACAAAGAAAGTTGAATGGTATGTTTGAAAAGTATGAATTTCTGTATCTGCTTTTTCACATTTTAAGCATTTCAACAAAAAACAGAAAAAATGTTTATGAAACATTATCTTTTATTTAGTTTCTACAGTACTAATCACCATATTGACTAAAACTACAAGGCTTCTGGATTTGGGATTTTAAAATACCCATCTTTGTGTTACAGAATAAAAGAATAGTCTATTTAACATGAACTGGGCAGCAATATATAAATCTATGAAAGAAAAACATTAAAAACAACTGATCTGTTATAGAACATTAAAAACCAATAGGAAAAACAGGTGTTACTTATTACTAACCATATTTAATTGGAGTGCCATTGTGCATAATATTTCATACCTTCATGCATAAAATTACACTAAAATTTGAGGAAGTTTATAACTTTTATCAGACTTCAATAATTGAACAAATAACAGTCAAGACCATTTAGCTGTTTAATCTTGTCATACTTAATATATCCCAGTATGTCTTCTGTCTTTCCTGTGCACTTACCAAATGTGGGCTTCAAATGGCCAAAGATCATCAGTTTCTAATCTTACAAGCATCTGTCAAAGAAAGCGTAACAATTCTTCTCTGATCTTGCACTGGTCTTCAGATGGAATAAGATGCAATGAGAAATTTTCTTGTTTCCAAGTGCCTGTGGAGGTAAGCACAGCTGCAGGGAGTAACTATTACCCTTTGAGCCTAAACATGAGAATTTACAGATGTTTTTCTCATGTATAAAGTACTAATCTCATGCTGCTTCGGAATCCCTCCATTATGAAATGTAAATTAGACCATGATCTGTCCCTTGTCTATGCTGAGGGAGGGGCAAGTTGATGATAACTACAGACTTTGCTTAACTACCATGACTTACGACTTGACATGCATTTTTGTTATGCCTTTTAAATGCAGCTAGCTAAACCAGAAGAAGCAGGCAATGTTGACCATTGAAACAAGGATATCTTTCAAGAGCCTCTGAATATCAGAAAAAAAAATCAATAGATGTTTATGAAGTTAAATAGTTGTACATGTTCTTATATCCTTTTCAGATTTCAGGACAGTGTACAATAAATAATCATAACAAAAATACAGTAAGAAAATCCATTAAAATTAGCTTTTTAAAAGTTTAAATGTCCAAGTACAATACAATATATAGGTAAAAGGTAAAGGTTTCCCTGTTCCGTTGTGTCCAACTTTGGGCACTCATCTCTGTTTCTTGGCTGAAGGAGCCAGCGTAGTTTGAAAACATTTTCCAGCATGGCTATACGCCAAAGCGGAACGCTGTTATCTTCCCACCGAAATGGTACCTATTAATATATATGTATATATACAAGATATATATTACTAATATACACTATATATATTATATGATGTCACATACAAATATATTTTTATACTTTAAAAAGATTTTTTGGGATCTTTTATTAGCTAATAATAGCTTTATTAGGCATGCTATGCTATTGCTAGGTCTAATGGGTACCTGAACATTAATATGATATCTCAAACTTATTCACTTTATACTCTTATGTGGTGTGCTGTAAGCAGAACCCTGAAAAGAAACAACACAAAGAACATAACATAAACTAGTCTTTAAATTATAAACAGAAGTCAACCAACTACAGGCTGAAGCCCTTTTAAAATAAAATGATTTTTAGGGTCTCACTATACAAAAAGAGAGTTGGTGCCAGCAATTCTTCTTGGGACAGTGAATGTATGGACTATTACAGAAAAATTCTGTTGTCTTGTCTTGTCCTAGTCCCGTGATGGCAAACCTATGGCACGCGTGCCAGAGGTGGCATGCAGAGCCCTCTCTGTGGGCACGTTCGCCGTCGCCAGCTGCTCTTCTGGTTTCTGGCCGGTTTTCGGCCTTTTTCGGGCCGTTTTCATCCTGAAAAATAGCCCGAACGATGGCCGGAAAACAGCCTGAAAAATGCCCAAAAAACAACATTGCGCGCACCGGCCAGCTGGTCTTCACAGGTGCCTGAGCACGGGAAAATGGCCTGAAAATGGCCAAAACCCAGGCCATTTTTCGGGTCGTTTCCGGGCTGTTTCCAGGCTGGTTTTTGGGCCAAAAAAACCAGCCAAAAAACAGGCATGCGCACACCAGCCAGCTGGTCTTCGGTTTC
The DNA here is from genome assembly GCA_023053685.1 of Diadophis punctatus similis. Taxonomy (NCBI): domain Eukaryota; kingdom Metazoa; phylum Chordata; class Lepidosauria; order Squamata; family Dipsadidae; genus Diadophis; species Diadophis punctatus. Next base: position 3,743,301 of record JALIGW010000028.1, on the reverse strand, counting down.
CGGTGCTCCGGCAGGCACATGCACACACATGTACGAGCGTTCCAGTTTGGGTACTCGGTGCTGAAAAGGTTCACCATCACTGTCCTAGCCTATGAATTGCAGGAGAAGTTGGGGCAAGATTATTAGCAAGCCTTTTCTTGATGGCCATGCTGGATGAGCAGAATCTATTTGATAAGATGGCTGTTGATATCCCAACAACTATATAAAGCATTATAGGTAATAAACAGCACTTTGCATGAAAACCTGTTGTCAGAAAGTATAACCATAAGTCTAATTCTGCAACTGCTTAACCACCATATTCTGAACCAGTTTTAGCTTCTGAGTCATCTTTAAAGGCAGCCCCACATAGAGTAGTCCAGTCATATGATATTCAGAATATATGCTACTAATGCTAGAACATCCTATTGAGATAGGGCTGTAATTATTACCCCACCTAGAGTCAGATGAAAAATCCCAAAACCATAGCTTTCACCTGCCATTCTGACAGGAACATACAGGAGTATTATGTATGTTCACCACCTTCAGTTACTTACAAAGTAATAAAGGTTACAATTAAAAAATCTAATAACAATGAGTCCAAGAGATTCTAAAATCATGGAACCCTTCCTGTGGCCAAGAAAGAAAAAACAAGAGTCATGTACAACATGCAGAATAAGAATTGTAACAGCCACTATGTAAGAAAGACAGAGGTGACTAGCAGAGTGCATCCATGTAAACCAACTAGCAGTCAGAAGACACAATGAAAGCTCCTTAATCTCACAACACATGAAGATGCAACCATAATTTCAACTAGATATCTGTGAGCATCCTAAATTAAGCTAAATCCAAAAATATCAGGGAATTCCTGGAACCTTGACATTGAAACAAATCAGCTATCAGTAGACTTATACAAATAAAGCATATTTATATACCATTCAAAAGAGACAATAAAAAATACCAGATACAGTATATCCTCTCCAGCAACCAATGAAATAAATAGGAATTAACATCAGACAAACAATCAAGTAGAAAACAGTATCCTAATCAAGGAACTACCAAGAAGAAAATCCAAACCCACCAACATTGGCAGGGCAAGCTAGTATGTTATCTAGTTGGATAATAAAATGTCTTCAAGCAAACAACCAAATTCAGAAAGCATGAAGTACTCCACAATATATTATTAATGTTGATTTGTGCCATCAGTGATACTTCTTTTTTGTTGAACCCATTTTTAAGAACTTTACATTTTTACAGTTTTAGAAATTAATAAAAATTTAAATAATGCTTGGTTTTAAGCTTTAAAACTTTTATATTTATATTTCAGTATTTCAAAACATGAAATTCTTCTTTAATAATCCAAACATTTCAACACTTTAATATATTTTCAGCATGTTATTTGGGAAAGAGGCATAACAATATTTTACTTTTTGCTGCTCTTTGCAAAAAGTGCTGGTTTTCCACTGAAGCAGAAAAAGATTGTGTTAGCTGCTGTAAATGCAAATTCTGGACCAAGCAAAACTGGAATTTCAGCAGGCTGTGCAAACAGTGAAAAGGCCAGCATTGTTCAGCTTATTTTGTTGATAAAGATGTTAGCACAAAAGGGGCTGGAAGAATCTGTATAAATTTCTGGAAAACCTTCTATTTTAGAAGCTGTTAGCCTAAAATACTATGCAGCTTAAAGTTCAGCCAAGCTAAACACTGTGGTAACAAACATTCTGTTTACATATTAACCAGGAGTAAACTACCATTAAAAAGATGAGTAAGAAAGAAATCTGTCATTCTTTTCAATCTTGGACTTTATCTTACTTTAACCTGATGCGGCAGATATTTTCAGTTTTTAAAATATAATATTGTTTTAACATTTTTATAATATAAAATACTTCTTTTTATAATCTAAAATACTTATGCTGCTAATTAGTGGTTACACCTACCAGCAATCCCATTGTGTAAGGCTTGCCTATTAAGTTAAAAAAAGAAAACATTCAAGGAAGAAAGCAATGGCATTCATTTCTCTATTGTTGCCAAGAAAACTATAGGGACATGGCCAGTCATTACCAAGAGTCAAGCATTACTCTACTCTAAAGCTTTTTTACAATGCCAAATATTTAAATACCAAATAAACACATGAACTAACGGGCCTTAAATTTTGGCCAGCAATCATCCCTACACTTCGAGTTGCAAAGTTACATCTTTAACATCCAAATCAACAATAGCCATGCAATTCTCATTACATTTTGGGAGAGTTCTCCTTGTAAAAAGAGTATGATTAGATTATATGATTAAAAGGGGGGGAAACTTGTGTGGGTTGACAGAACAGTTTAACTCACTGTTAATATTTATGAATTTGAGATTAATGTAATTTATGAACATGCCAGAATAAAGAAGAAACAGAGTTAAGGGAAAGTGTGAAGAAAGTAAGGAAGTAAAAAAGGAGAGGTATTATGACATGGAAAACAATTAGAACTATATTATTCACAATATAGTAATGAAAATTTATTAGAGGCAAAATAACCTAAACTGTAAAATGTCCTATGAAGTCACAAAAATAATTATATTTGTAGGAAACTAGTACAAAATAGTTTAAATGAGCAGGAATTTCATATGTCTGATAGTATATAGAATTTTAGCGTTCAGTAGTTTAAACCAATTTTAAGATCTTCCTAAATTCTTCATCCTCATAAGGCCTCTGCCACTGGGAATTTGTAGATAACTTGGAATGCACCACATGCAAATTGCTTCACCAGCTCTTTTAATGGGTTTGCAAAAGCTGCTTGGAGAGCAAGCTGTTGGGTAACTAAGTCCCTAGAGACTGTATAAATCTGGCCTTCAGTAGCTAGCCCCAAGGCAGATAGGAAGTCTCTGCCAAAATCTAAGCCAGTCTCCTGATTCTGTCTCCTGATTCCCTGTCTAGTGTATTAAACACTATACAGTACTTCCATTCTCACAGTTACCTTTTCTGAAGTCAGTGCAGCAAGTAGTAATGTTTAGTGGCATCCATATACAAAAAGAATAATACTTTGCATTTGCCAAATGTTGTTAAAACATCACCTAATTAAACATTGTAACCAAAGTGTGGATGTTCTTAACTGTAAAAACTGTGTGTTGGGAGCAAAAGCTGTTATATACTTTTCATATACAATACCGATAAAAATGCATAGAATATATCATATTGTTATGATGTTAAGTATAAAAACATAAAAATAGCGTAAAAGGCATTATGCTTCAGTTTATTTTTTATAAATAAAGAATTGTGTTGTTTCACTTTCCGATTTTCCTGAAAAGTCATGCAGAGTATAATACTTAGACTGAATTATTGAAAACTGGCATTTAATGTTGTCATCCAAGTTTGGATAGTATCTATCGTGCCAGCTTAATTTCTTTCTGTGAATGTAATATGTGCAAATGAAGTAATTTATTTGGAATTTGTTTCATCATAATTGATTACAGTTGCCCTTGGGCTTCAGATAGTCCTCAACCTATGACCATTCATTCAATGACCATTCAAAGTTACAGTACATTGACAGTCCCTAAAGATAAGGCTGTTGCAGTGCCCCCCTCCCCGTGCTCTTGTGATCAAAATTTGGGTACTTGGCAGCCTGCCTACACTTTTAACGGCAGGCACTTTTCAACTCCCTCCACTCAATTATGAGCCTCCCATCTATGGCTTTTTCGGCCCTGGACTCTTCAACCCCCTGATGTCCAAGCTGACCTTTGCCATCCCTCTACTGATCAAGCATGTTTAGTCTGCCCCTTTGCAAGGCAGCTGCTGGCTGCATGAAACTCTCTTCCCAAAGTCTCACACTGTGGTTTCCTCACAAAGCCTGAGGGAGATGACCTCGCGGGACCAGCAGCTACTTAGTGAAGAGCCAAGGCAGGCACACCTTGTTATCAGTGGGAGCAGCAGGAGGAAGAAGACAATGAAGTTCAATTGGGGTGGCAGAGTGCAGAGAGGGGCCTCAAAACGCAGTATGGTGGGGATGACTGCAGCTGAGACTGTTATGGATATACGCCATACTGCTGAGTTGGGCTGGGATGGTCTTACAAATTGTCTTTATGATTTATTTATAAATTAAATTTATAGGCTACCCAACTCATAGCAGTTCTTTAGAAGTTTAGAGCATAGATTGCAGAACATGAGTTGTGTTCCCATTGAAGTTCATAGAGTTATCATTTTTTGAACTTGTTCTAATGCTCAGTACTTGATATGTACAGAGATGGATGTTCTTGACTGTAAACATAATTCCAGTGTAGATGTAACATATGGAAGATTCTTAATTAGATTCAGTTAGCCGTACCTGTCCATACTTGTAGGTGGATTATTAGCTTTGGGCCAGATAGGAAGCAACAGGTGAAGCTAGGGAAAATTACATTTAATACCCAGGCAATTAGCAAGGTGCCCCTCAGGGCTGTGTGCTCTCTCCATTGCTTTTCTCTCCATATACCAATGACTGCACCTCAGGGAACCATCTTAAAGTACTGAAGTTTGCAAATAATACAACAGTCATTGGTCTCATTTGAGACAGTGGTGTGTCTGTGTCACAGGGTGATTTTCTAATTGTCAGCTGTACTCATATGTATTCACATGTCAGACATTATGACCCAGAGGTTCTTGGCAAAGTGAATCAGTCACATGGGATGTGATCTGCGCAGATGTGAAATTCCTTTGTACCCCTCCCCTCACTTCTGCTATAGTCCTTCATTGTGAAGGACGCATATTTTAATCTGTCAAGATGTAATTATTTATTAGGTTTTTATATTTCTTTTGTACCAAAATAAATATTTTATTATTAGACTTTATACTCAGGTTTATTTTATTATAAATTGGTTTCTGAAGGAAAAGATTCATTGCCTCTACAATTTATCTTTCCAAACCCAACAGTCTGCATATAGGCAGGAGGTTGAACAAGTAGCCCTGTGGTTCAGCCGGAACAATCTGGACCTGAATATGCTTAAAACTGTAGAGATGAGATGGATTTTAGAAGGAGATCTTCTGTTCTACCACCTCTTACTATATTCAACAGCACAGTATCAGCAGTAGAATCCTTCAAGGTTTGGGCGTCTACGTATAATCACTCAGTATTTGAAATGGACACTTAACATTACAACCATCATTTAATCATTTTATTGGAGGACTAGAAGACCTCCAAGGTCTCTGCCAGCTCTATTCTGATCATACTGTAAAAAGCACAACAAAGAATATTCTTCCGGCGTCAACTGAGGAAGTTCAAATTGCCCCTGGAACTATTGATACAGTTTTACAGAGGAATTAATGAGTCTGTCATTTGTACTTCTATAACTCTCTGATTCGGTACAGCAACCAAACAGGACAAGTACAGAGTCCAATAGATCATTAGGACTGCAAAAAGAACAATTGCAAATCAGCCTACCTTCCATAGAAAATCTGTATATTGCACGGGTCAGAAGGAGGGCTGAAGAAATACATACAGACACCTCACATCTTGGACATAAACTGTCTCAACTCCTCCCCTGCCAAAACAACTAGAAACAGGGACAGTTTCTTGCTTCATGCCATCACTCTGTTGAACAACTAATTCTTCTTCTTGTCTAATGTCTCTGTACATTTATCCATGTTGTATGGCTGTAGAATTATTATTATACTTCTTATTTTCTTTACTACCTCCTCTTATTGGGATGATGATGATGATGATGATGATGATGATGATGATGATGATGATGATGATGATGATGATGATGATTCTGTTGCTTTGCATGTACACTGAAAGCTTCTGCACTAGAAACAAATTCCTTGTGCGTCTAATCACAATTGGCCAATAAAGCTCTTCTCTTCTCTTCTCTTCTCTTCTCTTCTCTTCTCTTCTCTTCTCTTCTCTTCTCTTCTCTTCTCTTCTCTTCTCTTCTCTTCTCTTCTCTCTCTTCTCCTCTCCTCTCCTCTCCTCCCATCTCCTCCCCTCCCCTCCCCTCCCCTGGTTCTGTTGCATGTAAGAGTTCTTACATTCTTGGGGACAATGGAAGCATATTGAACAAAGTTCTAGTTTAAAGCAATTTCTAAATACAAAGTATGTGATAATACTGATATCTTCGCTCTCAAAAAGTGAAGATTCTCTCATTTCTATAATGTGTAGTTTTAGTTTGTGTACTACATCATCGTTATTTAATAGATTTAATAGATTTACTCAGTACTATTATTTCCCCGCCTTTAAAAAAAACCCTATAGGTAGTCCTCAGTTAAAAACCAATCATTCAGCAACTGTTTGAAGTTACCATGGTGCTGAATGAATGGTGGTTATATTTGATCATGAAAATTCCAGCTATCCAGCACCCCAGCTGTCACATGACAGCAATCTGGGTGCTTGGCAACCAGCTTGCATCTAAACATTTGCAGCATCCCATATCAATATCAATGTATATTATTACAAGTAACGCAAGGTGGCAAACATATCCAACACACGTTCCTCCTCTTATTTTCCAAACAACAACCCTGTGAGGTTGAGTTGGGCCGGGAGATAGAGCGACTGGCCCAAAGTCACCCAGCTGGCTGTCATGCTAAAGTGGGATTAGAACTCACAGTCTTCCAGTTTCTAGCCTGATGCTTTAACCAATAAACCAAACTAGCTTCCATGTCATGTGATCACAATTTGCAGTCTTTCTTGCCTGCTTCCCATAAGTAAAGACAATTGGGAAGCCAGCAGGGAATGTGGCAGGTTGCTCAGGTAAGTCTCCCCAGTTCAGACACTCTCCCTGAGTTTTGATGTGCTTGCGTCACACCTTGCTGGCCATTCAAACATCATCCTAAGCCCCTCTGTGCTCACCCTGTCTTTCCCCAATCACTCACACACCCTTCCTGAGACTTGCTGCTCTCACACCACACCTTCCACTCATGCACCCTCACACAACCTCTCCCACTTGGCAGCAGCCAGTTACCTGCCTGCCAGCCTGCTTGCAAATTACTTGGGCCTTCTAACGTCAACTTCCCCTAAATTCCACTGAAGATGTTACCTAGCTTGGAAACATTCGGAAACCAACCCACAAGCTCAGAGAACAAACCTTCACCTTCACTTCTAACTTCTTTCCAGCTTTCCCACTAACTGTTTGTTGGAAGAGAGCAGGAAGTTATGAGTAGGTGCTTGCTTAACAACTCACAGTTTCTACTTAGTGACAACAACAGGGACCTCAGGGATTTCCATGACTAAGTGATGCAGCAATGTGACAGCACACTTTATGCCACATCTTTTAACGATTGAGATTCCTTTCCCAATTGTCGTTGTAACTTGAGAATTACCTGTATAAAAATTTGTAGCACAGTTCTCTATATACTTATTCAGGAGCAAGCTTATCCCCAAGAAAATACATCATAGGATTTCAGCTATTGATTAATAGAAAGTAGGTTGATTAGAAATGCAGGACAAGTCACCTATTTTACCATGGTACATAAACAGACTAAATACTTGCTTCCCAGTCACAATGTTCTCCAGAGGATCTCACTATATTTTGTAGATTTAATATTCTTTTCTTCCATCTTACAAGAAGATCTGTTATTATAGCCTGTATATCTTCCTATAATTATTTCTTAATTAAAATGTAATGGGGTCAGAATGAAGAACAAAGCCTCTATAGTACTGCTTTTTCATACTTAAGCATTTACTATTTTTAAATTGTGTAATTTTGTATGCTCCTGTCTGAGTGTGTGATATTCCTTTTCTATAGCAATATTTTAAGTAAGGGTGAGACAGTGAAATACCTAAGATGGCCACTAACAGTTCTAATATTGATCTTTGATCCTTCTTGACATTATTGGCAATCATAAAATAAGCACTTACATATAATCTTTAAGGAACAATCCTAAAAAATCCAGGACTTATTTTTATTTTTGTTTCCTTCAATATAAAAATCTACGACTATCACATATATTGGCTGCATTAACAACATTGCCCTGTTTTGTTTTCTGGTGACAGACCTGGGAATTTATATATTTATATATTCACTCTTATTTTAACGGTTTATGCCTCTTGCATAATAAACAGTAGATTTTTTTGCTGTGTGCATTTGTGAAATTCAGGTTTCTCTTTTAGAATTTTAAAGTTGTTTTTCTTAATTATAATATGACAAAATATATGTATGTAACCATATACCGTATTTTTCGGAGTATAAGACGCACCTAGATTTTAGAGGAGGAAAACAAGGAAAAAAGTATTCTGAACCAAATGGTGTAGTAATATATTATTTAATAAAATACCAGTATAGCAGAATACTTTTTACAACCATGTATACTTTTTACAACCATGTACACTTTTTACAACCATGTACACTTTTTACAAACTTCAAACCATGTACACTTTTTACAACCATGTACACTTTTTACAAACTTCAAACTTGACAGCTTTAAGACTTGTGGATTTCAACTCCCAGAATTCCTCCTCCAGTCATGCTAGCTCAGGAATGGGAGTTGAAGACCCCTAACAGGAGTCTTCAAACTTGAACGCTTTAAGACTAGTGGACTTCAATTCCCAGAATTCCTCCTCCAGTCATTCTAGATGGGGTAATTAAAAGGCAAAAACACCCCCGTTTTTGAAAAAAATGGCCCATTTTTCAGCCTTTTTTTTTTGCAAAAACGGGGCATGCAGAGGGTTTGGGAAGCCTGCAGAGTGCTCCTAGGGGGTGGGGGAAGTCAAAAACACCCCCGTTTTTACAAAAAATGGCCCATTTTTCACAAAAATGGGATGCAGGGGCGGGGCTTCGGGAGGCCAAAAATTGCTGTATTTGGTGTATAAGACGCACCGACATTTCCACCCTCTTTTGGTATAAGACAAAAATGTGTGTCTTATACTCCGAAAAATACGGTAAATATTTTTAAATTTTGTCAATAATTAAAATGGCTAAACTTTAAAATTACTACTATGATTCAAAACAGTTTTTTTAAATGCCATTTTATCCTAATGTTAAAAGTATTATGGGAAAACAGTAAATTAATTGCTTAATTAGGAACATAGCAAGCTGCAGAATGTTAGATCAGAATACTTATTTAATCTTATTCAGTCTACTTTAATTTGAGTTTGTCCAAAATCTCGGCCACAGATCTTGCACATCATTTGTTCCCTTTCCCTTTAACCTGGAACCTTTTTCATACAAACAAGGGATATCAATCCTAATCTGCAAAAATGCACGTAGCCATTATATGGCAGTAAAGTTGTACAAAATTATTTGCTGCCTTCTAATGGTGGTTAGGATTTTTGCGGCCCTGATCTAATAGCCTAATGCAAAGTACATCCTCTAAAACTAAGATTCTGTTCCTTCATTACTTTAAAATATTGTCATGAAATAAGAGAACATTCAAATGCACATTTAAAGTATGTACAAAACTAGAAAATTTAGTCCTCTTCCCTTTAAAACAAGGAAATTCTTTTCTATGGAATGTTCATGCCACATTTTTCTTCTGTCACTTGCAAATTTTGTCAACTAAACTATTAATTAGCTGACAGCCCCAAGAAAACACAAAATATAACATGTTATGAATGAACTAAAGAGTAAGTTTGGTGTAGTGCTTAAGTCATCAGGCTAGAAACTGGAAGACAGTGATCTCTAGTCCTGCCTTAGTTCCAAAGTCAATTGGGCGATCTTGGGACAGTTATGTTCTCTCAGTCCTAGAAAGGAGGCAATGGCAAATACTTCTGAACAACCTTGCCAAGAAAATGGACTTGTCCAAGCAGCCTCTGAGAATCAGGCACAATTGAACAGAAGGAACAACAACAAAAATGAACTTATATGGATTTCTTAAATTTGTAATAAAAAGTTTACTTTTTGTTAATGGAGAAAATAAATCTCCATAGAGGCGATGTTGATCTTTCTTTTGGAATTCAGACATTTAGAAATAAAGCCGAAGTTTAAAAGTCTAATAGAAAATATTTATTTCGGTACAAAAACAATAAAACCTGATTGATTACATTTCTGCTAGTAAAATGTGACCGCTCTCGGTCGAAGCCAAGAATTAATGGAGAATCAGGAATGCACACATGCGCAGAAGATCATATCACGTGTTCTGCTTGTGTTGGAATGTACCATAATATTAGAATAGGGATGCATCACCCTGCATATACATACAACTGGCAATATTCACATCATGACACTTTTCCCCCTCAAGATTACCTCTGCAAGGAAAGCAGAGGTTAAGAAAGTTACAACCTTAACCCATAATCAAATATAGCCCTATATTTTATTAGCATATTCTTTTATGAAAGGGGTTTTATGACAAAATACTTATATTCTACAAATAAAATCACATGATAAATAGGTTAACTGTCTTTTAATTAAACATCGTATATGATAGCTTGATCCTAATTTCCTGGTAATGTTATTGGCCAAGAAAAAAAATAGAATAAAGCAGTGATCTTTCTTGGACATTTTTGCAATGAAAAATCTTTTCCATAAGAAAGAAAAGTGTTCAGGTAGAATGCACAACTTAAAAGCTGAAGAAGAGAGGGGGGAAGCAATTCCAAACACTGAGTAAACCCAGCTCTATACCCTAAGGGGTGTAATATGACATAACAGCACCAGTATTGACTTTTCATTTGCAGCCTCTTGACAGCTAAAGCTTTTGAGAGGGAGGGATTTCAAAGACAATAAGCAAACTTGGACAAGAAAAATAAAGTTTGCATTCCATTTTATTTAGATCTGACACATAAAATGCAAGACAGATAATAATCATTGCTGTTTAAATCTATAAGCAGGGTGACACAATCCCAGATACCTTGGATGCTCTCTGATTTTGAGTCTCATTTCAGTAGGAAACAAATTCTGATGTGTTTGTTTGTTTGCTTTATCTTTCTAAGTACCAGTGCAGTGTAATATTTCGTATGTACTCTTATCCATTCTTTTCTTTATTGTGTAGTTTGCTAAGTTTCAAAGTATTTTAATTTTCATTATACTGAATTATTTGAGGTATAAATTATATAGAAGAAAATCCTTTACAGGGGATTTTCTTCTATATAATTTCCTATTTTTGTTCAATAGTATTGTTTACTATCATTATTATGTGTGATAATCATGCAACAAAGGAAAGCAAGAAATAATTATAAGAAAAATTGGCATCTTATTACTTAAATAAGTTTAGTATTTATAGAAAACAGCCCCCTAAAATATCCTGCAATCTGCACAAATTCTCCTACAGGTACAGTCCCTTTTAAATATGTATTGTGTAGTTTTACACTGTATGTATTATGTTGACCGGATTGAACATGTATGGGTTGAATATTGCTTTCTTCTTAATAAGAGGCAGTTGTGATAAAATTACCTAATGAAATGCCCCTTTTTTCTATAGGCTATCTAGTCAGTTAATATGTTAATAAAGGCAACTGAACAAAAAAGTAATGAGTGGGTCAGACTCAAAAAGAATCATATACCGCTCACTCCTGCTTAGAGAAAAAGAAAAGCTTCTGACAGAGCTTCTCCTCCTTTCACCCCATCATTTCAAGAATTGCTTTGCCAATTCTTCACAGCAAATAGTAATTTTAGGTGGACCAACACAGAGCTCAGGTTGTGAGCACTCTATGGTAATAATAGAGTAGCTGCCCTCCCTGGAGTCAATAAATCCAACAATAGAGCCATTTTTTCCCTCCTGTGAGTGAATCACTGCTGTTAGTGGGAATGACAGTATTGCTTATAGAAACCAAACCCTTCACCCATGCTGACCTCTTCTAGAGAATTTGGGGGCCAAGTAATGTTTAAAACTGTTATAAGTAAACACCGGTTTTGTCTGAATGAAGAAGAGAACATTGTTGAAATACAGAGGTGTGTATATATTAAATATTTTTTGCTGTGAAATTTATAACACATTGTAGATTATTTTTAAAAATCCTATCATGTTTTTACATCTATGTGGACATGTGTTTCTGCATTAATTCTCTTTCTCCACCCTATTCCCTCTACATGTTTAAGGTAAATTATTTGAAACAGCCTCCCCCAACTTAATGCCTCCAAGCAGAGTCAAACTTCAAGTTTCAAAGTGCTCAGCTGGCATTATTGATGGCTCTACTGCTTGGGAATTAGTGGAGTTGAAGTTTGACACACCAGGGAGCATCAGATTAGGAAAAGCTAATCAAAAACCTTTCCAAACAATTTATCCATACACATTTCTCATCGGATTTTAACATTCAACCACTATATTTTCTTCTACAGATCCAAATGCATTGCAGACAGTTCATCACTGTTATACATGGAAATGTCTCTATCAGTTTTAACAATGTTATTCATTCATTGATGAGCTGACAGGAAATGTGTTCAAACTTTCGCTCTTCCAATACTATATGAAAATTCCTCTATCAGAGGGCTGATCAAACAAATGGCATTAAACAAGCAAAACATTAGGCTTCATAGATTTGTGCTACAAATTACCATTTTCCATGTATAGTGGCATTCCAAAAAAGATTAATCTTTCCTTGAAAAGATATTTCCAGGTATAGATGATGAATTGGGGAACTGAATAATAAATTTAAGTAAATAAATACCAACAGCAACAACAAGGCAAAGAAAATGACAGAATAGATTTGAGAAAGGAAAGAGAGAAGACCACACATGCATAAAAATGGAAGCTTCTAATTGCACATACTGTTTGTACATATAGAGGGCACCATGCTATATAGTTCTTGGTCTTTTAAAAATGTTGCACAGTAAAGAAACATTTAGTCTTTAAAAGTTATAGGTAAAGCTTTACAAATAAAATAATTCAAGGCCTTCAGTGGATATGTGGATCGATTTATATAATTTATAGGAAATGAGGTATCCAAAAAGCACCAGATTACAATACTAGCAGATTTATTTATTTCATTTGTTTTATGCTGCTTCCTTTGCTGAAGCATATATTCTCATTCAATATATAAACTACGGTTGTAGTGGATGTGCACTTATGGGATATGATGGAAAATTCAGGATTTGAATTGCCTTCTTGAGAAATATCAAGGACTTGCAACTAAGTTAGTATTTATGTTATGAAAAAAGTCACTTTGTAAAAAGTGATCATATAACAATTGTAATAATATATTGGAGGTGGTGACCCTTTAAGAGCTGTATGCCACGAAATTTCATTTTAATGTATGCCGATTAGTGTACATTCAAAGTGACAATAAAGTTATTCTAAGTCTATTCTAAGTCTAATAGGCATGTTTAATTTAATGGTAAAGATAATTTTTGGAGTCACTGCGGTAAGGTTATTATTTTATTTTATTATTTTATTATTACTTTAAAACAATCTGCGAGCCTCTCCATATCCTTTTGCTTTTATACTTCTGATGATTAAAAATATTGTTTTAGTTTATGTGTCTGTATAAATTCTATATAGATTTTAATATGACAATAATTTATTATTATGTTAAGTAATGCAAGACCATTTTGTTAAAGATAACCCAAGATTTAAATACTCAATAAACATACATGGTCTTGTCAACTTTATTTTAGAAGGTACCTTCCAGTTCAGAGGTTTGGGAATCAATTATATGAAGTTGCTATGTGGAACTTCTGCTGCTAATATTATGTAGTTTGTTCACCGTTTACTGGAAATGCTTGCACTCATGAAAATTTTATCCTGGAGGAACCCCTTGAAAATATGTTCAGGTGTCAGGGAACCCTTGTGTAAAAATTATTATACCTACACCTCTCACTGCTCAGTGCACAAAGTTTTTTTTCACTACCAAAAGCAAAACAGCCAAATTTGAGACTATTTTTTAAAGAGGGGGGGGAGATGGCAGTAGTTTGTTTCCCAGAGATCTCATGCTTCCTTTCCCATCCTTAGTGGGCTGCAAAAAGGGCAGTTTCAGGACATTTTGGGGATTTATGGACAGAGGTGGTTCCTTCCGGTTTGGACCAGTTCTATGGAACCGGTAGTAACTTGGCGGCCTGGGTCGCTGGAACCAGCAGTGACCCAGGCCTGCCACGCCCCCAAACTGGCGCCATAGGCGCCACCATCTTGTTTTTTGCTTCTGCGCATGCGCAGAAGCTGGTTTTTTAGCACTGCACAGACATGTCAAGGAGTGAACCGGCAGTGAAGAATAGCAATAGCAATAGCACTTTTCTTATATACCGCTTCATAGTGCTTTACAGCACTCTCTAAGCGGTTTACAGAGTTCAGCATATTGCCCCCAACAATCTGGGTCCTCATTTTACCGACTTCGGAAGGATGGAAGGCTGAGTCAACCTTGAGCCTAGTGAGATTTGAACAGCTGAACTGTTGAACTAGCAGTCAGCCTGCAATGGCTGCATTTAACCACTGCACCACTTCAGCTCTTCGAAAACCAGAACCCACCCGTTTATGGATCTTAAAAACGAGAGTGTAGCAATTTACCTTTACAGATCTTTCCTTAATTCTCCCCAAACCACCTGAAAACAGTCTAAAACATGTAGACTGCATCCCTTCTAGTGACATCAACATTATGTCCAGTGGTCTTTGTAAGGCTAGGACAGTGAATTGCAACACCGATCCCCCAGAGGTCTCCATCTATAATACAGAATTCTGTAGATTGTAAAATTGTAGATTTTGGAGGGGTGGTTTTTTTCTTTCTTTCCCTGTTTATATTTTCATTTTTATATACTGGTTTTATTTTGTGTTGAATTTTGTGATTAAAGTTTGACAGGTAGTCCTCAATATATGACCACAAGAATTCATGTTGCTAAGTGAGACAGTTGTTAAATGAGTTTTGCCCCATGTTACAACCTTTCTTGCCACAGTTGTTAAATGAATCACTGCTATTGTTAAGTTAGTGACACGGTTGTTAAGTGAATCTGACTTCCCAATTGACTTTGCTTGTCAGAAGGTGATCTCATGATCCCATGACACTGAAACCGTCATAAATATGAGTCAGTTGCCAAGCATCTGAATTGTGACCACATAGCCATGGGAATGCGGCAATGGTCATAAGTACGAAAAATGGTTATAAATCAATGCCGTTGTAACTTCGAACAGTTACTAAATGAACTATTGTAAGTCAAGGGTTACCTGTATTTGTATTGGGGGGGGGGTGTTGCCCGTTACTAGATGCTAAATTTTATTTATAAAATTTGAATTCAGTTTGTAATGCATTGAGCAAACAGTGATGATTTCAGAAGAATAGTGTCTGATGGCAAGTAAGGAAACTGCATTTTTTAAAAAAGACTCGTTGGTATATATTGGCATAGTGAGAGCCAGTTTGGTGTAGGGGTTAAGGCACCAGGCTAGAAAGCAGGAGGCTGTGAGTTCAAGTTCTGCCTTAGCCATGAAAGCCAGCTGGGTAACGTTGGTTCAGTCAGTCACACAGCCAAACTCACCTCACAAGAGTTGCTGTTGTGGGGAAAATAGGAGGAGAAAGGTATGTTGGAAATGTTCACAGCCTTGAGTTATTTGTAAAAATAAATAATAAATAACAATAGTTAGAACTCTGGAAATTCGAGGATGTGATAGCTAGTGGTATATGGAATTTCAGGTTTGCTTATAAGAACATAAGGGAATAAACAAAGTCAAAGAACAACTCAGACACTAATTGAAGACTTTAAATATGCATATAGTTTTACTCTCCCCAAAGCCCCTCCTATTCACATTATACACTCAAAAATGTTTCTCCAGTAAGCAAAGGAGGGCAACTTTCCAAGTGCAAGAGCTCCTTACAAGCTCCTCATATCATCTGTAACAGTTTGTTAAGGCTAGGACACAATTATCTCAGTTACACATTAAATACTTGTGAACACTACAAGTTGTACTAAATTATCTTTGCATTTATCCCAGAAGTATGATTATATTATATTTTGCCTTTTTAAAAGGAATGAATAGTATTCCAAAGGATGATATAGCCAATACCATATCCATAAGCTCAGGGGTGGGTTGCTTACTTACCGATACCGGTGCGCTGCACGCGCATCTCAATGTTTTGTGTTCGCGTGCGCTCGCTATGCATGCGCACCCCCTTGCGCAATTTCAGCAAGATTTTGCTTCTGCACATGCGCGGAAGCAAAATCTCACCAAAATGTCACGAGGGGACGCGCACGTGCGCACGTGATTTTGGTGAGATTTTGCTTCTGCGCATGCGTGGAAGCAAAATCTCACCGAAATCTCGTGCGCATGAGAGATTTTGGCGAGATTTTGCTTCCATGCATGCGCAAAAGCAATAGAGCCGAAAAAGTCTTTTTAAAAGATGGTGATGCGCGCGACTGTCCGGCAAAGACGGCACCGGAGCAGTCGTGCGCAAATTGCGTAATCGGCGGGTTCCTACTAGAGCTGCGCACTGGACCACACCGGTAGGAACCCACCCCTGCATAAGCTAATCCAGTACTTACTATAGCTGCACATTTTCTTTGTTCATTCAGTCACTCCTTTTTAAGATTTTCATTGATGTTAATGCAGTCTTATGGAAAATAAATAAGAAGAGCTGACATTTCTTAATCATTTAAAATATTTCCTTGGTTTTAACAATATATAGTGATTTTTTTCTCTCAGTGGCATTATAAGGCACAAGAGAATCTAATAAGGATATTAAGCCCAATCTCTAGGAAGAACAGAGAAAGAGAGGTGCCTTAAAAAGGTGTTGTTCTTTAAAATAATCCTAAAAAATTGGCTCATCAGATTATTACTTTTTTACCAAATCCCCTTTATGTAATCCTTAATAAATCAGTATAGTGTCATCCCCTGATTGTGGCTGTCAGTATGGCAAACATGTGGCTGAAAAATTGACACCATTGATCCGTTAGGTGTTTGCACTAGTTTAGGTACATTTGCTATATTGGCAGTTGTATTATTTATGTTGACTATGAATTTTAAAATCTCAGGGCTGTTCATAACAAATTTCCTAAGGTCCATAGAGTTGACAGACAGCTTGTGAGGGTGGGTGTGTTTTGTGTGTCTTAATCCTTTTGCTTTGGGATTTGAAGATTTTAATAGCTGTGAGAAAATATACAAGTATGGTGAAAATAGGACAGTGGATTAAAAAAAAATCCTGTTAGGAAAATGGAGCATAGTTTCTGAACTCAAAAGCCAGTAGTGTTACGTGGAGGTTGGTTGCTACAATAAGGCTTCTTTCATACAGGTGTGTTTATGCCCCAGGCTTGCTGGCCACAGTCCATTCCATTTACAGAAGCTGAATTAAACAATAACTATCACATTGCAAAAGAAAGGGGGTGGGTGGGAAAGGTGAGCGTCAAAGGAGATGCCTAAGAGCTTTGTTAGGGCCAAGAAAAACCCTGTTGCAGTTGTCAGAGCTTGTTGATGTTGCAGAGAAGGGCACATATTTTTTTTCTACTGGATTTTGTGGTTCTGCCTTAGGAAAGAAAGTAAAATAGAACGGAAGAACAAAGTCCTCCTCTATAAATCAGCAGCTGCTCCTTGCCAGATCAAAGGAGTGACATTTTTGCTCCTGGACTACTTGTCCACTTTAGGTGCTTGACAGACAGCTAACAGCTGGTCTGCTATACAACATAGGAGAATCAGGCTACATCTTCTTCAGAGTAGATGACAGACTAATCGGAGATACCCATAGTATAGGACATGGACACTTTGATTGGTCCAAATATATTTAGCAGATTATTTCAAAACATCCTTCTGCGTTTGAGAAATTTAAACATTGTTACTATCAAAGTAATGCATAACCTCATCAAATAATGTCATAATAATCAGAAAGCAAACTGACAGCTGTGCAATGAATAGTCATTTTTATTTGTTCATATAAAACATTCAAAATCCTAATGTGATTGGGTGGAAAGTAAGCATAGCTGACAGTAACTGATAAAGTTTATTTCAGTATATATTTTTGATGAACTGCTGAAGTCTAATCAAATTCAATGATGCTGATTTCCAAAAACTGTGCTTAGAAAGAGAGAAGCTTTGTCTCAGTCAGTGACCAGCAAAATGTCATTTATGGGTAGCCTAAATGCTTCAAAAATTCGTAAATTAACAAACAAAACTAACAGTCTGCATTATGCATATAGCAGTTACTTAACTTCAAGATTTTTAGAAGCTGTATTTAGTGGCTGTATAAACTATATACATACAGGCCTGGAATTTTAATATTGGCAATAATATTTTCAAAGTAATTTGGTTTCTGCAATAAAACAGGTTTGGGATGAGGCAATATACTACACATCTATTGGCTAAGCATTTTATGTTTAAGATAGGAACAGCTAATGAAGTCTGTTTATTTCCTGTGTTCCTCTCATATATCTGTAAAAGATCTCTTACAGTATATCAAATAACTGGATATGAATAATCTTCTGGCATTAGAGAAATGCAAGAGACATTACTCTGAAAATCATAACCTATTGAAATGTTTTGTCCCATGGCAACAGATGTAATTACATTCACAGAATAGTGATTGTTAGCATTCAGAATTTTAGGGAAATTTTAAATTTAAAAATATATGGATTAAAAAGTTTGAAAGCTTGAAATACAAATCAGTGTCTGTTATTATTTTTCTGTAGCAGCAGTTCTTTATTATAATTTTATATGTTTATATTACTTACCTATTTCTGCTTATCTAGTCATTGTTGGGATTCACAGTAAATTATAATCATATGCATTATATTTTAAAATGGATACAATTCCGTTTATAGCTGTCTAAGACTACAATCCTAAGCTTATTATTTTATTATTTGCTGGGAGTAAAAATATTGAATACAGTGATTTATTTATTTTTACTACCGTAAGTAAACTTGTGCAGGATAGGTCTATTATATTTTAAGACAAATAAAAGAAGCCATAATGATAGATAGATAGATAGATAGATAGATAGATAGATAGATAGATAGATAGATAGATAGATAGATAGATAGATAGATAGATAGATAGATAGATAGATAGATAGATAGATAGATAGATAGATAGATAGACTAGATAGATTGGTGATTTTGAGACAACTTTCCCCCATGTATGCATGGTTGTATGTCTTTTTAAAACTCTTTTTAAATTGTTTTTAAAAATTTTATTGTTTAGTTGTTCCTTAAAATGTTGTACGCTGGCCTGAGTTCTCAGGGAGTAGGGCGGCATAGAAGAACACTAAGATAGATAGATAGATAGATAGATAGATAGATAGATAGATAGATAGATAGATAGATAGATAGATAGACAGACAGACAGACAGACAGACAGACAGACAGACAGACAGACAGACAGACAGACAGACAGACAGACAGACATTAATTTTATTTCACAAAATATTGATTTGAACAACACATATATTGTACTCCCAAAAGATTTGGAGAGTCAGGCTGCTATACCAATTTCTTGGAATTAAATACTATTGAATGGTGGATTTAGTTCTAATATGCCCTGGATTGCACTGCACACCAGGAGTAGCTTTGTCTGCCTCCAGTGATTACTGCAATCAGAATACTATGGTTTGGCTCCATCTCATGGCTTCCTAGTATATATATTGATAAAGGTTACTAGCAACGTTTTGATCTGATGTTATATGAAGTACTGATACAAGCTATGGTGGGAAAGGCATATGAAACTTTAATATAAATACAGTTTGTTGTTGCTTATTTAAATTCAATTGTGCATATTTAAATACTTTACCTTAAAGTACTTTTTATACCTGCGTGAATGTTCATTACTGGGTATGCCTTTCAAATATCTACTGTACTTTTATGTTACTCGGAATGCTGTCAAATATGACAAACATGCAAATGTTCAAGTATTAATGATGCAATCTGAAGATCAGCTGAAAATGAGATTTATGTACAAGATTTTGGTAGGGTTTTTTAATTGCTACTAGTATTTTTCAAACTACTAAATGCAAAACAGTATCTTACTCTGTGTGTGTGTGTATGAGAGGGAGAGAGGTTACCACAAAACTATAATAAATATGTTTTAGTTTTGTGGTATATTTCTCTCTCTCTCTCTCTCTCTCTCTCTCTCTCTCTCTCTCTCTCTCTCTCTCTCTCTCTCTCTCTCTCTCTCTCTCTCTCTCTCTCTCTCTCTCTCTCTCTCTCTCTCTCTCTCTCCCTCCCTCCCTCCCTCCCTCCCTCCCTCTCTCACAGCGACAGCGATCCAAAACAAAATATATATATAATTTTAAAATGTTTCTAATAACCACATTCTCAAGCAGAAACAAAATAATTGCAAAACCAATGCTTTAGCAATGCAAGATTCAATATAATACTCAATTCTGCATTATAAGTGATTACAGCTAACACTGTGGAAGGCACTTGATAGTTACCAAAGTTGAACTTACGCATATTATGGCATAGTAATGGCATTTTTAAAGGTTTTTTTTTTGTTGCAGGTAGAGATGAATCCAAGGTTATCCTAATAAATACAATCAGTTTCACCACTGTCTATTCATAAATAACAATACATATTGATAGAAGTAAAACTTAACTCCTATGCAATAATAGTTATGTGTTAGAGACTAAGATTTGGCAAAAAAAATGTTAAAAGAGAAAAATGTATTATTGAATAGTCAAATCATCTGCGGACCAATTAGAGAGGAGTGCTTTTTTTGTTAGCTGAATAGTGACTGCCTCAAAAAATGAATCCTCTATAAAAATTAAAGCTTACTGGCAATGTGGAAGGCCAGTGGCGATGCTTTCAACAACAATTTCTATTGTACTCATGAGTAATTGACTACCATGAAGAAGAGGATGTACATAAAATAGCACTCTTCCTGAAATGGCCAGAGGAGATGCCTTTGGTGTGCAGAATACATGTATTCCTGATGAAGAAAGAAATAACTAAATCTGTATTGCGAAAATAAAATAAGCTCTGTCATGTGTTCCAAAAAAGAAAGTATGAAAGATTTATCATCATATCAGGACTACAAAACAAAAGTGGGACAGTTAAATTTGTAATAGCTCTGAAACTAGAAAATAAGTCTTATGACTGATATATTGAATCTTTCATTAATTATGAAGTTGTTTTCAGAATACAAAATAAGAGAGTGCAAGACTGTTTACTTAATCAGGTGAATTTATTCTTAAAGCACTATTAAGACTATTCATTCATAATACTGGTGCTTTATCTTGAACACACCTCACAGATCCATAATCCCTAGGGATTGGGCGGCATAGAAATCCAACAAAATAAAATAAATAAATAAATAATAGTGCATATCAGAAAAATCTATGATCCTGAAATTCATACAGCCATCCATTGAGCTATTGCATGTGTGAACAAATTGGGGGCCATTAAAGCAGATGAATTTCTTGAGAAGGCTCATTAAATAACCATATACATCGGAACGTATACTACTACCGTATCTAGATGCTTTCAGTTTCCCTTGTCTGAAATTTCAGAATGTAAATATCTGCTTTTCCAAAATCAATGCATCATCATGCTTTACGAATTACATCTCATAATTTTATCTCACTTACATGAAGGCCACATAGGGATTGAGAAATCCAAGAGACATGCGACAGACATCTCCTGAACTGTCTTACCATGACCAACACCAGCTGTCTTACCTCCAACATCAAATAGATTGCTCAGTCTATGGGTTGTCAAACATTTCTCTGCTTCCCAGTGGAAGATGAGAAGTTTCTTCTAGACTGCATGGAAACAGGCAGGCAGTGACTTGTTCACATTACATGATAGACTTTGTTGTTTGTTTGATAATAGACCACTTTTAGAATTATCCAGAAGTAGCTCAACTATAGGACTTATTAACACAAATGACTATTTGCTAAATACAACCTATCACAAGTTCTGATAATAGATCATAGTCTAAAATCTGCAGATGTTGAGATGGAATTGTAGAATCTAATAATCATCACTCCTGAAAAAGGCTACAGAGTCTGAAGGAGATCATTATCTTCTTATAAACTACACTGTAGATTCTTTGTAATGTGAGAAATCCCTAGCTGAGGTATTTAGTGAACTCAAAGATACACACACAAACACAAATCTAGCACAATAATACAGCCTTGTCTCTTTATCCACTCTCATTAGATGAAAGTGTCAGACTAACTACCCCAAAATTTTAAGGATTCAAGCCAAAGTGATGCCACAAAGTTCACAATTTGAAATAGGATCAGTACAGATTTTTCAATATAAATGAAGATATTTTTTTCTAGTTCCCCTCTGAAAAAAAGAATATGCAGTAGTCTAGAGTTATCAGCAGAAGGCTAAGAATAATCAGTATCAACTGAAGGTGACAAAAGATACAGATGCACTATATTAGTTCCACAGAGCAGACATATAATTAAAAAGGAAAACAGACTAATTAAACTGCTGAATTTTGGAGGTTATATTATTATAAGAAAGAGAGATGCATGTCAGGAAGTTCCTTTTTCTGTCAGATCAGAGTTGAGCCTAAGCTGTTCTTAGTAAATGTAAATCAATTCACCTCTTGTAACATTGTCTCTTCATAAATAGAAAATATACTTTGATCCATGAGTAATCATTATTAAGAACCTCTAACGTTTCAAGAACTAACTGTTTTATCTACTATTCTTTATTCAATAGCCTTTTGGTCTCTAGTGTATTTAAATGACAAGCCACTTTTAAACATAGTAGAAATATGTTTCAGAATTGGTTGCCCAAGACATCAATTTAAAATATTCAGGATTATTCAAAAAGAAAGAACCAATTTCATGACGCATTCCTTCAGTTCTCAGTGACCATTTGAAAGAGGAGTTATCTAAGTTGTGAAGGCCAAATTGAACACTTGTACGACAGGAAATAAAAGTTGATTTTGAGTAGAATACTTGTGACTTGGCTGGAGTTTTGTATTACTTTTCCTTAATAAAATATTGCGTTCATGAAATCGGTTCATTCTTTTTGAATAACCCTCTATTTTGTTTTCATCATATACTGCTCAAAATGATGTTGCCCAAAAACATCAAAGTTAGTTTAAACCTGGTAAAATGGATAGTTAATTATGTTTAGTGAAAAGGATGAAATAAAAAATAATGTTAACAGATTTTAAATAAGTATTTTATAATCAAGATTTGAGACATTTGAGGCAATAAACAGAATGTTTGCTAGTTGTTAAGTAAACCCAACTTCCGCCATTCACTTCGCCTGCCAGAAGCCAACTGGAAGGTCGCAAATGATGATCCCGTGGCCCTGGGCACTGCAACCATTGCCAGTTACTAAGCACCCCATTTTTTAATCACATGATCACGCAGATGCTGTGAGGATTATAAGCGTGAACATCTGTTGTACATCACTTCTTTTCAGTGCCATTGTAACTTCAATTGTTTGCTTAAATAAATGGTTGTAAGCCAAGGACTAGCTGTACCTCCTTTCCTTCTGAAACAAAAGAAAATGGATGATGTCCTTCTTCTATGTTACATACTTTATATTTTGTTGGAAGACTGCTTTGAATTATCTCATTTCAAGAATAAACATACAATGTCCTTTAATGTCTCTTTAGTTTGTAGTAATCTAGTCATCCTCAATGCTTTTTCAGAACCTTTTTAATTTCTGTGAATCATTCTTAAAGGATTACATCCTCTGAGAGGGAGTCTGACTAAAGCTGAATAAAGAAGAATGATTATTTCTCATGATTTAGAAATTACACTTTGGTTGATGGAGCCTAGTACTTTAATTTGCTTTTAAAAGAAACATATAATGGACTTGATTCACATTCAGTTTGCAATCCACTATTACTTCAGGGCTTTTTCATAAGTATCATTGCCAATCAGGTATCCACTGTCATATATAATGCTTTTTTATTTTTGTATCTTGGATCTATTAAATTTTATTCTGTTACTCATTTCTCTGCTCTGTTAAGATCAATTTAATTATATTTCTTTATTTCTGAGCATTAGCTATACCATCCAGTTTTTATTATCTGGAAATCTGATAAGTATTCCTTTATTTCTTTATCCAAATAATAAATTACGATTTTAAAGACTGAGGGGTCAAGGACCAAGCTTAGAGCATCCTACTTGATATCTCTGTCCAGTTTTATGAGGAACCATTAATGATTTGTAGTATAGTGAATATTCTGCTCTTTAATCATGTATTGATTAATTTTCCCTTCTTTCTCATTAAAACTTACCATTTTACATGAACTTTTTGAAATCTCTGGAACTGCAATAAGGCTTTGTTCTAGAAGAAGAAATGAACTAACAATTTGGTATTTTAGATGCTCCTTGTTTTGCTCTTGACTCCAGAAATCTCAAAAATATGGATAGAAGATACAGTGATTGAAGGAAATAGATTTATATTAATATTTTCAAACATTATCTTAAATTAAGCTTCAGGTTTTTTTCACCACTCCAGAGAGGTCAGGGATCCCAGTGTGATATTCTTTAGATCATCTGGTCATCTATGTATAGTATCATGCTGAATTCTGTCTTTACCATAAATGTTCTTAAAAATTGACACTTGTGCAACAATTGCAATAATTTCATGGAAACGTTATGATGATAAATGAAGATATCTTATCATTTCAAAGACCACTAAGACCACGCAGTATATTCTATATGGATTATAGATGTTGAATCATTGCTTATTATTACATTGCAAGTTACATTTAGAATTGTTAGTTCATGTATATGAATATCTGCTTTAAATGTGAAGAAACCCATTTAACAAATTGCAGGTTCTATATGTCAAAACAAGTGGTTTTAGTATTTTCTTCATAATCCCTTCTGAAATTTAAAAGAAAGAACGGATTTATAAGGAAAGCAAAGAAGGATTATCAGATAGATTTACTTGATCAGGACTCCAGTATATATGTGCATGTGTGTATAATTGCAGAATTATCAGATCCTATAATCTAACAATTTAATTCATTTCTTTGAAAGATGTTGTATTTTTATCCCTAAAGAAAATGATTAGCACACAAACGACTGACATATTTTTTTTTACCATGCTATAATACCCTAACGGCTAATATATCATAAACATGCAAGTTAACCCTCACCTTTAGTTGATACCAGGTTTTGGCACCTTTATAAATTTCATTGAAGTATCAGTTTACTTTGTCTTAGCTGGCTTGTTGATCACCCAGTTGCATTCATGAAGGATAATGTTTCTTAAAGAATCCAGAAACTTGGGATTAATTCATTGCTATCTGCATTAGGATCTGAACCACAGGGCTACCTTCTAACATTGTCATTCAAAAATATCTTTAACATAAGTATAACCAGCTAGAACAGAAGAAATACCTATTATGACCCATGTTTTGTACATGGTCCTTGACACTTCATGGCTTCATAGTCTTCACCATTCTGTTGATACATAAAAGCTCTTCTGTTTAAAAAGAAATATCCCCAGTATGGCCTGCTATGGGATCATCTTCCATAAAATTGTGTACTCTCTCTTTCAGATGACTTTCACCCTCCTCCTCAGTCAGGGTGGAGAATGGTTTGCCCAAATTTAAGAACCACTGACCTAGGGCTTCTACTGTTTCCTCACAAAATATCTGTGGAATCAATTAACAGCTCACACACAGATACATCTTGTGCTAGATTTCTAAGCTTATAGACAAATCACTTGATACATTCTAGTATATACAGATCTTGTGTGTGTTAGATACACATGTTTTAACTAGATTGAAACTTTGCCTTAATTTTCATTTTACCATGACCTGTTACGTTTGTTAATATTAATGTGAGAATAGGTTTATTAATTGTAAATGTTCATAAAAGCCTGTTCTCTATGTCTTTGATGAAAGGATTATGAATTGCCTGAGTGTTCTGTATTGTGTAAATGTCCTTTTTTTTAAAGGGGGGGAGGAGAAGAAAGAAACTTGGGAGGTTGCCTTCTTTTTAAATTAATGTATACACTCTGACCAGTTTCTAAAGATATGACCTCTGTGTGACCTCCTTTAACCTTCCCCTTAATTATTTGTTTGAAGACAGAGTAGTGTTCTCCTACTGAGAATGAAGAACCATAATGCATTGCAGTTCTGTGAGTAAGAGAGAGTTGCAAGGAAGTGGAAGGGGACATAAACAAGAGGACCACCAGATGTAAATAATAAAAAGTGGTTGGAAATGAAATAAAAACTGAAAAAACAATTTAATTTACCTTATGAATTGCCCTAAGAATGAAAGTTGAAGAAGCAAAGGTCGGCAGGGCTCTAAAGTAGAGGAGAGTCTGTTGTGCGTTACCAGTCCCAGTACAGTATGTGCTTCTTTAGTTCTGTAAACCTTGCCATCTGCATACATCATTAAAAGCTCATTGAAAAGAAAACAGTCTTATCAGGCTTTTCTGCTAATCTCTTTTGGCATTAAGTTCAGCTGATAAAAGGCATGCTGGATGCAGAAGCTCAGGTCAATTTCAGTTTGGTCAGTGTGGTAACTTATTGGAAAGGAGCTAAGGAAAATACTAGCAAATGTTTTTGTCTTGAAGGAATATAGAAATATGGAAGTCAGAATATTTTGTTTAGCTAGATTGGCAGAAATTACTCTCTATAAAAATGAACTACAAAAGCAGACTATTCAACGAAAATTGCCTTTGACTAATTATAAATAATTTTTCCATATCATGTCCCAGCTGCCATATACAAACACATAGAAGAAAGAGGTAGAGTTGTTTGGAAGTTGAGACATGGCAACGGGACTTCACTGCTTATCCAAGTAGCTTCTTCAGTCTTAGATAAGCAGCAAAATGTTTTGAATCAAAAAGAAAGAAATTCAGTTGCCATGACTCAACTTCCATACAAGGCTACCTGATGACTGAGAATCTTCATCGACCAAGAGGTGGAGTTGTATGCACTGCCCTGTCTCAGTTTTTCTGTTCACGTTCCTTCTAGATTGAACAACAAGGCTGAAGGGGAATTCTGCTTCCATAAACTTGAATATGAGTATAACTCTTAATTGTGATTGGAAATCTTATGGCATACCCAGACTTAAAAGCTGCTCCTGTCCTGTGCTCCTTCCAGCTTGTCTATAAACAATCCTAAGAAAATCCTGTCCTGACTGAGACACTTTGGCAACAACTTCCAAGGTATTCAGTCCAGACAGCAGGCTACCACATCCTTCCATGGATAGCTCTCCTTTCTATTTCAGGAAAGCAATTGCCCTCATTTTCCTTTCCATGGGTAGAGGTAGACAGATTCTTTGATATGCGTGTTTGTGTATCTACATATATAATATATAGATATACGCATACATACCTATCAAAAGTTAAATAGAATTTATATATACAAAGATAAAATACCAAAATATCCAACAAAAAAATTATTACTGCACTTTTACTTTCTCTTATCTTTTAGGGCAACTGTATACCAACAGTGCTATAATAGCAGAATGGTTAAAACCTTTGCCTGGAAAATAAAAGTGTTTTGGTTCACACCCAAGCAGAAATATGTGGAATTTGCATTTATTTTCTTCCCTGAGTTTATATTGTTACCTATGCTTTTTTAAAAAAATAAGTCCACCAGTGTATCATTTCAAAATCTTTTTAATAATTCAAGATAGAAACCTATCACCCTCAATTCCTAAAGAGCCCAAATAGTCTAGGACAGTGATGGCGAACGTTTTTTTGCTTGGGTGCCAAAAGGGTGTGCACATGCGCGATAGCACGCGTATGCGTGCCAACACCCATAATGCAATGACCTCCCCCCTGCGCATGCGCGCACAACCCCCCCCCATGTTGCCCCTCGCGCATGCGCACAGACTTCACTGAAGCCTCCGGACTTTTGGTAGGCCCGTTGGGCAGGGGGAAGGCCATTTTCACCCTCCCCAGGCTTCAGGAAAGCCTCCAGAGCCTGTGGATGATGAAAAATGGACCCAACAGGCCTACCGGATGTTCAGAAACAAAGCCTTCAGGAGGCTATCCTGAAGCCTGGGGAAGGTGAAAAACAGCCCAACTGGAAGTTCGTTTCCGAACTTCTGATAGGCCCATTGGGTCCATTTTTCGCCATCCACAGGCTCCAGAGGCTTTCCTTTAGCCTGGGGAGGGCGAAAACAGCCTCCCCTGCCCTCCGTAATGCTGAAAATCAGCTGGCCAGCACGCACATGTGCACTGGAGCTGACATAGGGCAACGCCTCGCGTGCCCCTCAGATATGGCTCCGCATGCCACCTGTGACACATGCCATAGGTTCGCCATCACGGGTCTAGGAGCTATTTGGGAGTGGCATGAAACCCTTTTACTTCAATTAAATAGAAAATTGATGAAAACATGCACTTGGGGAGCAATAACATAAAAAGCTGGATTTCAAACTAGCAACCTCCTATTTAGAAAATGAATGTAATAGCCATTGTACTAATACAGCAATTTTAAAGGTAGATCTGAAAGATGTTGGAGACTATAGTAAGCACTGACTAATTTGAAGAGCATCCCTGCCTCAGTGAAGTAGCTAATGAATTCCAGGTGTTAGCTCGTAAGAAATTGAAGTGCTTTTTCCCAAACGGACAGGAACACTCAAGGTGATATAGCATTAAAAAGTATACTTCAGAAGTGGAGCAGAAAAAAGTGTCCTGAGGTCCCTTTGATGATGAGTGTGGGATTAATAGAGGGCAGCATCCCTCTAAGAAATGTTTGCTGACCCATTCTGACAATAGGGCAGACATGCAGTTAGATAAATCCTTGCTTTATCAATGCTCCTAATTATCTAATAGTTCTGTTTTCATTCAAGCAAGATAGAAGCCCTCTTCAAGCCTGGCTGCAGAAAGTTTGGAATTGAAGCAGACCTGCTTCACTTGGAGAGGGTGGCCAATGAAGGCCTTTTAATGTTGTATATTAATATATTTTGTTATATAATAAATGATTGTATTTATGGTAGTGTGTATTTATATTAATATTTAATATATGCTACATATATTGCAGGAAAGTGGATTTGAAATGGTGGAAGAAATGTGGAATTTGCAGTCCAAGTTCTTAATGTTAAAGCAGACTGATTTGACAAATGAGTTTATCTGTATTAAATGCTGGCCTTATTTAAAGCTTGTTGAACATTTCTGTAAACTTGTGTGTGGTACGCACTAATTCTTACCGAAGTTCTGTTAGACAATGGACATGTTTAGTATTCACAAGTGGGTTACACAGACCCTAAAGTTCACGCTTATTTGCATTTCTAATACTGGATGAAGCTTAAAATACTAACGCTAGTCTTTCCATTACACAGTGAGGTGAATGCCTCAGTCAGCTGATTCTCAGTATCTTTAAGGGTAGGATTTTACTGCCAGAGGATACGGGACTATATGAAACAATCCTAAGGTCTGGGGTGCAGCTTTTTATAAGATATCATATAAGTATAACTGTTAATGTAACATAGCAGGGAAGAACTATATGGTATTGTTGAGAGATGAGAATAAACCTCATAGAGGCGATTTGGATCTTTACTTGGAATTCAGAAAGTTAGAAATAAAGCCGAGCTTAAAAGTCTAATAGAAATATTTATTTCGGTACAAAAACAATAAATCCTGAATAATTACATCTTTGCTAAGGAAAGTCCGGTTAAGAGCCAAGTCAAAAGTGATTAATGGTGGATCAGAAATGTGGACATGCGTACAAGATCATATCACGTATTCTGCCTGTATTGGAATATACCATAATATTAGAATAGGGGTGCATCACCCTGCATAGACATACAACTGACAATATTCACACTGTGACAGGTATAATCATATTAATTATGTTTAGTGTTGTTTAAGAAAAAAATATGTTGGGATTTAGATTCTTCATCATCATTTTACCTTGTCCAATGCTAAAGATGCTTTTTTTTATCCTTTTGAGTTAGTGTTGACTAGTCCCTGCAACTTTCTTGGCAAGGTGTTTGGAAGTAGTTTACCATTATCTTTTTCTTAAGGCTGAGAGAGAATAGCTGAGCCAAGATTGTTCTTTTGTCTTTGAACCTAAGGTGAAACTAGAACTCACAGTCTCCAGGTTTCTAGCCTGGTCTTTTAACCACTGCACCAGATTGGCTCTCAGGCATATGGGTTAAAACTCTATCTCACTTTTGTATTTATAAAATGGTGATATTGGAAAATACAGTATATTAGGCATACTGCATATCCTCCAGAATGGCATCTCTTGTGGCATACAAGATGTAGCTGTCAGATCAGGGCTACAAACTCTAGAGATGCCATCTGGTGGTCATCCTGAGTTTTGCAGCCCAGATCTGGTAGGTCTATCCCACAAATCACTGAAGGAGCACATCTTAAACAAAAAAAATGTACAAATGGATATGGGATGAAGAAGCTAGGAAACTGTTATTTATTTAATTATTTAGTTTTTACTTACTTGTAGAATGTATTTTTAGAAGTGTCAAAATAAACTGGCAGTACTGGGACCTGTGTTCCTTGGAGAAAGGAGAAAAAATCTGTTGAACATCACTATTAAAGTACTGTAAAAGGCAAAGAAAATACATAAAACAATAGAAAGTAAAATAAACGTACCTTGCAAATAAGGACATTAAGAAACCTATTCAATTAATTTTTGGAAGTGAAGAATCATTGTCTCAGGGTTAACTTGAACCAAGATTAACCGATGTGGGTTGTTATGCATTAACTTAATGGGGAAATATGCAAGCATTTATTTTTGAATTATCTGCAAAATTAAATCCAGACTTCCCTTCCTAAATAATGGGTTTGCCTGATGTTCAGATGACTTCAGTGCTGCTTTAGTTATGGTACCTGATTGGAGAAGAAGTTATTTCAGGACTAATATTAAACATATGTACCTGCAACTCCCTCTTTCTGTCAAGTTGAAAGGTGCTCTAGTTTATGGTTAGAAGGTGCCCTGTGCTCTCTGCCCCGGGTGCCCCACTCTTGCTGGAAAGGTTGCCCCCAGCTGGCACTGACCTCCAAATGACCCTTGACTTTACTGACTGAAACTGCAGGAGTGGCAGAAGAGCCGGGGTTCTGCCTGCTCTTACTGCTGCCTGCACTGGTGATAAAACTTCAGACAGCCTAATTGATGGCTTTGCTGACCTAACAATACCTTGTGAAAGCACAGAATAGTGAAGTCTGGTCCTCATTTATGGACAGCTGCAATGGTG